>KK112545.1:131436-194110 GCA_000611955.2 Stegodyphus mimosarum | reverse complement strand
GTGGCCGAATAGTTTCTCTGGGTTTCATTTAATGTTCGACTGAAAAAGGCGACGGGTTGACCATTTTGAGAAAGCACTGCCCCAATCGCAAAATCTGAAGCGTCCGCTGAAATTTCTAATCCTTTATCACCCTCCAGAAATTTTAAGACGGGAGCTTGAGTCAATGCGTCTTTCAGTTTTTGAAACGCCAAGTTGGCTTCTGCTGACCACGAAAACCTAGCTTTCTTTATTTTCAACTTTAGCAGCGGCTCAGCTATTTTGGCAAAGTCTTTAATGAAGGACCGATAGTATGAACACATGCCAAGAAACGATGATAACTTCTTCGCTGTTTTAGGAACAGGATAATTTTTAATAGCTATTATTTTTGACTGATCCGTTTCGATTCCCTTTTGGGAAATTTTAAATCCTAAATAACGTAACTCTTTTGCGGCAAATTTACATTTGGACGCATTTATCTTTAAACCAGCTTCATTTAACAATGAAAACACTTTTCTTAAGTCTTGTAAGTGTTGTTCTAGATTACTGCTCGTAATTATAATATCGTCTAAATATATGAATGTGCTTATACCAAGGACTGGTCTTAAGACGATGTCCATACATCTTTGGAACGTTGCCGGCGCGCCGGATAAACCAAAAGGCATTCTAAGAAATGCGTACATGCCAGATTTAGTTATGAACGCGGTTTTGGGGACGTCTTCGGGTTTTACCCCAATCTGAAAATAGCCACTCGTAAGATGTAACGTAGTCATGTATTTTGTAGATGAAATATTTCGAATTATTTCTTAAATTATCGGCAACGGATATACAGGATATTTTGTAACTGAATTTGACTTGCGATAATCTATAACAAAACACCACCGCTTCGGGTGTGTAATCGGATAATCATTATTTTTCCTACACAGGACAACAGGGCTAGCATAACTGCTAGAAATTGGCGTGATGATTTTATTCTTTAACATCTCTTTAATGGGCCCACCAGCGGCCGAGCGGTAAAGACGCCGAACACTGGTAGTTCGGTCCGAGGTTCGAATCCCGCGAACGGGCTGGCTGCATGGGTGTTTTCGTGGTTTTCCCTATGTGTAACGTGTATACGAGCCAGTTTCCCTTAGAAAGTCCTCCACGAAGGCATCCCCCCCTTAAGCAGATAGCCCTGGTGTGCTTTTCCATAATTGAATAACCTAACCTAACCATCTCTTTAATATGACATTCAATTATTTCTTCCTTGACCCTGTCATAGCGGTAAGGCTTTTGCCTAACTGGCTGAGCATCCCCCGTGTCAATGTCGTGGTTCACAACCTGTGTGAAACCCAGTACATCACTAAATAAATTCGAAAAATCGCTTACTAGTCCCTGGATTTTTTCCTTTTCTTCTGCTGGTAAATGTTGCAAGTCCAGCTGCGGAGGCTTATCATTCTTGACTTCTATTGGTTTCATATTTAACGTCAACTCTGCCCCTTTGAAATCAATTTTTGCTTCTGCCAAACTAAAAAAGTCCACACTTAAAATAATACGTGTGTGCAGGTTTCGCACAATATAAAATAGAAGTTTTACCTGCTCGTCGTTGATACGCACGAACAAGGGTACTTTGCCTAAACAGCTACACTTCTGCCCTTGGGCCGCTATGACATCCGTGTCTCTTGCACTAAAAATTCTGTAACGGCGAAAGTGCTTTTTGAAGAATCTTTCCGATACGAAGCTGCTTTGGGCTCCTGTATCCAAGAGGGCTGTCGCCGGTAAAAGACCACACTTGGGCCTAACTTAACAATCAAATAAATTTAATACTAAACCTAAAATAGAAATGTATTTAAACTTTGCTTTGCAGAGTAAATTGCGGAGTTTGGCCTCTAACTAAATGGTGCGTAGCAAGAATTACTAATACTAGCGCACTTCAATTTATTTCAATATGCAATCACGCAGTAAGCACTATGGCTTATAATTTTAGCTGCTAGCTGGTCAGGCGAACGTCGAGCAGAGTGACCGTGATCTGAGACTAAAGCTCTCTCACACTGAGAGGTTTCTACCTCTGGTTTAAATAGTACTTGGCTGTACTTCAAAATTAGCATAAGCTGAAAACGCGCGCTTCTTCTGACGGGAAGTTGAAACAGAGAAGAGATAGAAAGACTTAAATTAAAATAAAACGTGGTTAGTTTAACTAAAACCTTACAAATTCATTAAACATCATGAACATTTCATTAATTGCAATTTTTGCTGCATGAAAGCATTGTAAAAAGTAAAATTTTTATAATTACTGAACTGCCCTACATACGGTGTTAAACCGTATTTTAGGAAATTTTGGAAGTAAATATCTTGGATGAGTGTTTGAGAAATCAAAACCTGCAGCCTTTTCCTTTTACAAATATGTTCTTTGTATACTGCATAAGTTCCACTGACTCAATGAATGATGGTAATAATGATGATGGAAACATGCTTATAGGATTTATTTTATAGGAATCTGTGCCACCAACAACCAATTCTGTGTTTTCAGGACTACATCTACCTTTTATAGGTTTTACATATACTAGTGCAAGGTAAACTTTTTTCTGATTATTTTATTTATTTTTTAACAATATGCTCATTTTATATATCTTCTAATGAAATATGCGATTTTGTTTTGCAGTAAAATATCAGATTTAGGTTTCTACAAATTTGCTAATGCTGTCTGTGATATTATCGATGGTGTTCCAAACTCATATTTAGAAAAGAAAGTGGAGGATTTAGAGAAGGAAAAAAGTGACCTTGTAAAAATAGTAAAAGGTGAGAAGAGCTGTTAAAATTTTTATGTTTGCTTATGAAAGATCTTTAATTTTATTCTTATAATTTGGTGGATAGTAACAGTGCATATCAGAACTGTTTTTTAAAAGTAATGGGACTAAATATGTAATGTAAGTGAGATAAAAAGGAATTATGTCACATTAAAACATGGAAGAAACTTTTTAAAAAGTTTTGCACATCCTATTATGCTGGTCATTCTCTTCAATGGTGAAGTTTTTAAGGGTTTATTGTTGCTATTGCCTTCTTTCTCCATGAAAAAGTAAAATAATTAAATCTAAAGCGAATTTAAATTTTATGCTTTAATGGACAGTAAAAATACAGTACAAAGTTCGAGATCCAGACCTCAAAGCCACCAACAACCTAAGAATTTTTTTTTTGTATGCTTTACGCATGGACATTTTATTTTTTCCCCATAATAAAACCTGCAGTTCTGATTCTTAATTTCACTTCGGCGCTAAATAAAATACTGCGCTATTCAAGAAACGATAATTTTAGCATAAATTTTAGGATCAATAATTAGGCTGAGTAGCTGTGTATCTATGTGCTTGGCATAAATTTCAAACCAAAACATTCTACATTAGAAACATTGTTGATTTTAAACTGCTAATATTTTATGTGCCTGATGCCAACCCAGGAAAGCATTATTATATTTTGCTTTCATTACTGTAGATTTATCGACACATGATAACTTGATTAATGACTCATGCAGCGATGTCTAAATTTTTTTTCTTATATTAGTAATTGAATAGCAAAAAGTATGGTAACCTTTTATGTTGGCATTATGCTTGGTGATGATTACAGATTTAAGTTCTAAGAAATGTTGATGAGGGAAACTTTAACAAAAATTTCTTTCCATATGCTAAAAACAGATTTTGTTAATGATACTGATAGACAAAAGATTACATTTAGTGCTATTTGAATTAAGAATGACTGATTTGTAATTCACATTAACCCAGAACCGGCGCCAGTGCTTGTATGTGCGCATCAAGCTGCAGAATTTAGAAAAGACAACATTTCTGGAATTTAGAAAAGCACCAAACAGCAAATTCAAGGGATAACAAAATTTTTAGAATTTAGGGAAAGCATTGGGACCCAAAATTTAGGGGCAGCAAAAATTCCAAACTTAGGGAGGTACTTGGTAGCAGAATTTAGGACCCCAGAGTCTGCATCAGGTGGTAAGATATATAGCGCTGGCCCTCAATAAGCCTTAAGTATATGTGCAAATTAATTTCTTCAGGACTAAAATAAGCTTTAAGCATGTGCAAAAAATGGACGTAAGCGTATTAAATAACTAAATGAATACAATTCAGGTTTAATTGCTTCAGTGCACGATAGAAGCAAGACAAAATTTAGCGAAACAGCTTCTCTTTTGTCAACAAACTGATGATATGTAGCCAATAATGTATAGCAAATGCTATTAAGCTAGGTTAAAATTATACTTAACTGATTCTAAGGAATTTCAGTTAATACAGCAGATTGCCCTGTTCCTTAACTTTCTGATTTGATTCAGCGTATTACTTTTTTCTGTGCTGTTATTATTACAGCAATTTTATGAAAATTAAAGTTTCAGCTTTCAGTTATGTTGAAGAGTGTCTAATTCTGGAGATGTAAAAGGATTTACAAAGCGAAAGCATGTTTTGATGTCTATTAAACAAAATGTGGAATTGCTACAAAAAATGGATAAATGTATATCCATCTCAAAATTATGTGAGGAGTGTTTCATTGAAAAGTGAATTGTATGTGACATAAGAAACGGAAAAAGTGAAGATCATGACAAAGTAATGATTGAATGGGTCAAACAACATTTCAGTGAGGGCATGCCATTGACGGATACATTGTTAATGGCTCAAGCCAAAATATTTCATGAAGAAATGAATTTAAAAACTGAGTGCATGTATTCGACAGTTTGGTTAACCACATTTAAAAATCACCATGGTATCAGCCAATTAGGAATTTCAAGTGAAAAAGCCTCAGCTGATACTGAAGCTGCTGAACTATTTGCTATCATTGAACTCATTATTAGTGAAACGTTATCTCCAGGTCAAATTTTCGATGCTGATGAAACTGGTCTTTTCTTTCAATATGCGCTGTGAAATACCTTGGCAACCTCTACAGAAAAGTGTCCAACTGGTGTCAAAGATTCCAAAGCTAGCCTAACAATTTTAGCATGCACAAATGCTGTAGGAACGAACAAGTGTAAACTTTTTGTAATCATAAAAAATACAGGAACTCAAGTATTTAAAGGGGTAAAGAATTTCCCTGTTATATATCGGGAAAATAAAAGAGCATGAATGACACAAGCGTTAAGGAATGATTGGTTTGAAAATCATTTCATACCTCAAGCTTGGCAACATTTGAGTTCAATTCATTTACCTGATGACACAAAAACTGTTCTGATTGTAGACAACTGTTCGGCTCATACTTCACTTAAATTTTAGTGAAAGATAATGTATCCGTATTATTCTTCCCACCAAATTTTATGTCCATCAATGTCTATGGATATCGTAATAGTGTGCATGCTGAAATGCAAATATAAAGTAGCACATTTAAAATCCATGTTAAATTTCCTGAATAATGGCAAGATTGTTCAAGAATTTCTGAAATATTTTAGTGTAAAATCTGCTGTGTGGAGCATTGCAAGATCGTAGGAGGATGTGTTACCAGATACTTTAAAAAATGCT
The DNA here is from genome assembly GCA_000611955.2 of Stegodyphus mimosarum. NCBI lineage: Eukaryota > Metazoa > Arthropoda > Arachnida > Araneae > Eresidae > Stegodyphus > Stegodyphus mimosarum. The sequence continues at coordinate 188,657 of KK112545.1, read as the reverse complement.
TGGCATATTTTATGGCCAGCTAGCATATTTCGTGGTGAGGATGATGAAGATGATAGCCACAAATTTGAAGATTTTTGGATATCGCAAACCAAAGTTGAAATTTTCCAGTTAATAAATATTGTAAAGAAATGTGGAGAAGCAGTTATAAATGAAGATGGTATAACAGAAATTTTTTATTGTGATGGCAATGCTTTAATCATCAATGAATCAATGGTCGACACAGCAATTACAGGACTTTAACAAGAGAAAGTATTAGCAAAAAATCGAAGCAACTGAAATGTTGAAAGTAATGTTTAATAAAGTAAACAAATAAATATTATGGGTTTGTTTTTTTTTTTTTTTTTTTTTTTTTTGTAAATTTTGACCCTCTTTAGATCATAAATGCTTCATTATTTCATAAATAACGATTTCATATTCTTAATTTCTACATGCTATTCTTACTAGATTTAAATTGATGATCTCATATTCGGAAAAATCCCAAATCCAGAATTGCCGAAGTCCTGGTCTCTGACTGTACTGTAATAGAGGAAAATCACCACAAATTTCAATGAATAATGTAGAAAGTCTTGTGAAATTTTCATTTCTTATGGACAAAATTTTTTCCCTTAGTGCATAAGGCAGTATTTTTATAGTACTGTTTTATACATTAAACGAGGCAATTGCTAATATTTTTCATTTTGTAATCACCCAAAACAAGTGATTCTGTAAAACTGTAATCATATTTTAGTACCTTCTCCCACTTTTTTAACAGATAATTCTAGAAATGTAACAGGCTCTGATAAAGTTATCATGCTTTTTGGTGAGGTGGTAATTTACATAAAATTTTTATTACAGGACAAGACTTGTAGAATTTTTACAGAAATTTTATAAACGTGTAATAATGCAACACATCATATGAGTTTTAGAGAAAATGTTAAATGTTCTCTATGATATTCGATTGTATAAGTTACAGAAGAGCATTATTTTTGATGGAGTCTGTGTATCATGAAATGAAATTTCCTTCTCTTGTACCATAGAATTACTACATGAAATTAATTGTATGGAAAACCAATCATACTCATGTACATACAAAAAAACATTACTTTTGACAGATTCTGCATACTGTAAAATAAAATTTCATTACTTTTGTATCTTAGAATTATGACATGAAAGTAATTGCATGGAAAACCATGCAATTACGTATTCTCAATAAATCTTCTTTTATTAAATTGTGGCAAAATCGGTTTTCAATCTTGGAAGATTAAAAGATTCTTTTTTATTGTTTAATTTTTGCCAGTAGTAAATCTTTCTTTATATGAAATTTAAATGTTTACATATTTCCTCCATATTTTAGCTGCTTTTGGCATATTTAAGCAGGAAAAATAAAATAACTGAATGAGAAAAATTACTCAAAGAATAATTTAATTGTGAAGTATGCAAGCAGTAGGAGTGAAATTTCGTCATTCATGATAAATGTGTGGAATGTCTTGTGCATATTAAAAGCATGCAGCATTTGCTTTGCACTTTTAAAAGGTTCATTAAAATTGTAAAAATGAGTATGAGATTTTGTTGAATATATTCTTGGAGAGTTTTTCTATTAAAATATATTATTTTTGAAATTTCATTTTGAAGAATTAAATCTAAAATTTATAATAAATATAAATGATAACAGAAGTATGGTTTCCAGTTGAAGTTCATGTGAGAAAGTTTTATTTTCTCTTATTAGTCTAAAGGGATTTAGTCCCGAAGGACTATTACTTTCGTTTTGCGATTTTGCGTTGATTCACTCTGAATGCCCGATTCACTTTTCAAATTGCTGCCACTAAATGTTATCGCTCTGCATTAAAAAGGATTTTAATTACAGTTCTAAATAAATAGCCAAATAAATGTGAAATTCGTAACAATATTCTCTAAAACTTTAACGAATTTTTCATTAACAAATTCAAAGATTTCAAAGCCAGCAATACCAACGTTGTACAGAAAAACATTTTTATCTCCAGCGCGTGAGAGCGTGTACCGAAATTTCTAAAGATATGCTCAATTTAAAATTATTTTGCGATATTGCTGTTGAACTGAATTTTATGGTTTAAGTGCGAAGAACATGGTATTTAACAAATAAAGGTAACACACAAAATGTTAAATAAACGTCCCTTTGGACGTAATTTAAAATCTGAAACATTTCAGATTTTTTTTTTTAATGAAAAATTCGTTAAAGTTTTAGAGAATATTGTTACGAATTTCACATTTATTGATTGTAATTCAATTACTTCTGGAGTAAATTTATATTTATATAAAACCTAATACCCATAAAAAGAATTAGATGTTGATTCATATGTGTATTTTATTTTCATTGATAAATTTTTAGCAAATACTCAGTTTTATTTCATGCATGGCACCTCAGTTTAAAGAAAGAAAAAATAAAAGTGTTTGAAATATTTTAATATTGTTGCACAATTAATTATTAATATGCATATTTATCAGATGTGATTTGACATATGCTTATTTATTGTGTAAAGCTGCAGAAAGTTATAAATATTAATGACAATTAGCTGAGTGGATTGGCTGTATGAATTCTATTTTCTTTGTATGTGATGCAGGTGTAGTTTTCCCACAGATAATCTCCAAAAGGATACCCTTCACAAATGATGTTTATCTAGTACATGTCCCATAATCGTATAATCTAATCCACTACTGAAGCTGTAAAAGAAATAAACAAGGGGAAAGAAGGGGATCTTGATGAATATTTCTTTATTCTTGATTAGTTAATTATTATAGATATCGAAAGGTAATTGACATATTATTATTTCTTTTTTAAAGAAATGTCAAATACTGTACAAAAGAGCATAGACGAGGATGGTCTAAGCATAAAGAGTCCATCTGAAGTTGAAGTTAGAAAACTCCAAGATGAAGTAAACACTCTAAGAAAAAAGGCATTAGGTAAGTTATTAGCCTTTATTAGTATATCACTGATTGTATACTGTTTCTATTTTACTTACATTAAGGACAGAAGCATTGCTGAAGTTCTTATGGTTCTATATTTTATTTAGAATTAGAAAAGGAACTGCAAAAACATCGTAGTGATCATCGTAGAATTTTGACAGCAAAACAAGATCTGGAATCTATACAAGATGAGAAATTATCACGTATTAAAGAATTAGAGAAAAATCTGAAAGTTATAAAGGCTGAAAAGGACGATTTACACAAAGTAAACTGCTAATTTTAATACATTATGCTTATATTATGCTCATTCTTTTTATAAAGTTTAGATATACTTTATAATGTGAAAATCTGTATATCAGATTGTATACATTAGATGTATATGACATTGCATTGAACTGTAAATATGCTTTAATTAATATAACGTGAAAATGTTTGTATCAGATTAATGTATGCATTAGATGTATATGACACTGCATTGAATTCTAAATGATTCCTCCCCCCCACTTAAAAAAATATATGTTGCGTATCTCCATTTCCTCTTAAATAAAAATCTTGTTACTTTTGAGTTTTGAGTTAAGAGTGTTATTACTGTAAATTTCTGGAGAAAAATTTAAATACTTAAATGATTCTTTTGTATAAAATTGTGGGATATTGATAATTTTTGCTACTAAAAATACTAACGTAATTAATTTGCAACTTAAAATATAAATATTACTTATGTGTATGTAAATATAGATCTATCTTAATTAAAATTTTCTTCATTTGGAGCAGTGATTCATTTTTAAAGGGTTCAATGAAATTTTAAAGGGGGTCTATTATGATCAAGGGGTCGATGGGTGAAGGTACACCGGCAGTTGATCATCATAATCAGAAACCCATTTATTATAAAAAAGTGTTAATAAATGATAATTATTGTTTATTGATACAAAGCTTTATCACAAAAAGTAAATCAAGCCACATTCAAAACACATGGGAACACTAACTTTTGGAATTTTGAAAGTCATCCGAGAGAAATATCTATAAATTAAAGTTGTTACTGAACCACATTATTGACTTTTCCCTCTTCTTACTCAGTGGAAGGAGGCTTCAGTCAAGTTAATAACTTACTACAGGAGATATGAAATAGGTTGAATATTTCTGAACAAGATGATTTAAGAATCAAGTTATTTAATTTTATGCTAAATATTCAAAACATTGCATCAATTCATTAAAACCAAGCTTTTGGTCAATTAGAATCCATGATTTTTGTATCTGAAATCTTGTTTTTTTTTTTTTTATTTACAAATGATAATACAAAAAACAGTCAAACATAAGCCATTTTTTTCAAAACTTTTGTTCCTATTTTTAATCAAATTGTTATCTTTAAATTATCAATGCCCAGTTATTTGTATTATAATTATATGTGCTAAATGAATGTTAGAGAAAAATGGAAGGATCATTGATTAAAACTATTCTTTTAAAAAGGGTTGATGCCTCCTTTACCCCCACCAGAAAAAAAGGATGTGAAGCCATGATTTAGAGGCTTGCTTTTGCTTAAGATTTTGTATGTTATGGAGGGAGATTATTTTTTAGATACTTAAAAATAGAATAATGGCACCTAGAAATAGTAAAAAAATGAAGAAAAAATATTTAAAAAAATGTACAACTGTCATAAATGACACTTTATTATATTTAATTGTTGTTTAGAAATGAACAACCACAAAACAGAATGATATATCATTAAACATAAAAACTAGAGTAATATTTAAAAAATAAAAGTGAGAAAATATTACATTGAATGTCCTTAAACATGTAGAATAATTCTGCTGCTTATTGGCTCAGAAATAATTTGAGTTATTTTGTGATTTGCAGCACGTATAGCTATAGTTTTATGGTTTATTCCCTCCACAGTCTTTATGGTTTCATTTAGAACAGGATTTATGCTTGAATCATAGTTTGCTTTCATTTCTAAACTTTTCACAATTACGCATGCCATCAATTTCATCAAACTTGTACATTTCATTATAATCAGACAGCAATCTTTCATTGATGCTTTCTTCATCTGTTTTCCTCAATCCCTCCTCATTTGGGTCTGGGTTTTGCTTTAACTTTTAGGCTTCTCATGTGTCTCGAAATAAGGTCTTTCAAGTCTTCAATTTTCCTGGTAGTATACTTTATTGCAGTTTTTGTACAGTTTTTTAAAGAAGGGAACACACTAATGGCCAACAAGTAAAACCACTGGATACTATTAGTTTGACCTGGATTCACATCTCTTTGAATAGGTTAATTGTATGGGTGTTTTTATGGTTTCTCTCATGTGTAACATGAATACAATTTTGTTAGGAAGTCTCTGAGAAAGGTTCCTTTAGAAATTGTTCATCTAAAAGTTCTTATCCTTCCCTTTGAACATACAGTCATACCATGCTTTGCCATAATCTAATAAATCCAGTGCAGTTGCCCTTAAAAAGAGTTATTTTAGTCCCTGGGGAGATGCTGCTATTTGAGAATAATTTTGATAAATATTCCTGTAAAGATTACTAATTTTTGTCTTAGGGGACACTCTTTTCTTCTTTTGAAGTTTACCAGTTTTGAAGAACCTGGTGTTGGGGGTATTCCAGCAAATGATTCTCTAGCTGCAATACTAAGTTTAGAATTATTAATATGGCTAGTGATGCTTTTTTTCAGGAAATTCAATACCATTCATGTCAATTGGAACCTCATTGTCATTCATCGATCACAAGTTGTTTGACCATGTAATCATCTTCACAATAATTTGGGTTGAAAGATCAAATACCTGAAGCCGTAAAACCAATTTGGCTTTCTCTACTGTGATAATTCTGCTGAAGAACTTATTAAATAATTTAGCAAGATCATATTGCTTTATTAGCTCTCGCACATTTGTTTTCATGAAAATATTATTTTTCACATGAAAAACTGTTTTCAGTGGTGTGTTCCTAAGGTGATGTGAAATGTGAAGGCGAATTGACGGCACGTATATTCTTCGCTGGTGGGGTACATGGTTGCTATGATTTTTTTTTTAATTAGGTGAAAGGTGATTTGAATTTGGTGAAGGGTTTTCTAGTGAAGCCTTGATTTGATTGCCAAAATGTGTCAGCTAGTCGGAAAATACATCTTTTTCATTCTTCTGTCCTAACAGCGATATAACGCAGCAGAATATCCACATTCATGAAATGATGTCTTGAATAAAGAAAAATAAACATTAAAATAATGTAATGTCCCACAGCACAATAAATGCTGATATTTCTTCCTTTCTTCTTGCTAGTTATAGATCCTACCTGCTTCATTCTTTTGGGCACTGAAATTTTACTTGATCTGTGAACTGTATTTATGATATGCTTATACCCATATAAATTCTAGGTAGCTGAAACCAGAAATTTATTGTGTTCATGATAGTTTCAATAGAATTGTAGAAGAGCTTGATTTGAACCAATCTTTGGCTTCCATTTTAGGCTCTTTGAGGAAATTTTTTTGATCCCATTGTGCTTAGTGAAATTGTGTTAACTTGCCCTATTTCTCTGAATGTTACACCAAATTTGACTTGGATAAAAGTAAGGTGGCTTTACTTCTTAAGCTTGGTTGAACACTGTGATCTTTCCAAGTCATATCCTTGCAGCAACTTGCATTGAATCTGGCTTTTATGATACTGCAGGGTATGATGTATTGCACATCAGTGTGTTTTATAAACATCCTTTCAACTGTTCTTAATCATAACTATTTATAGTTTGGTTTGAAAAACTGTTAATGAAGGGCTAAATATACTTTTGATTAAATATAATTAACCTCTTCTAATAGAAGAGTTTGTGATGTTGATTTAGAAGATAATGCTTCCCATTGCGTGCAGTTACTTAATTGCTTTGTATTTGAATCAAGCAAGTCTGCTGCTGTTGCTGTGATAAGCACTGCATTTGCTTTCAAGTAGCTATCATCATTGTCTAATCAGATTTATGTTTGTTCATTGTACAACAACTGAAATGAGCATGATTTTTCTTTTGAGCACTATTACCCATCTTTACTCTGCACTTCATTTTAAAAAATATTAGAAGTATGATCACTTGATTGTTGTGAAAATGTTGCTTATCAATTTCAATATTTTATGTAGAATTTGACTGTAATAATATTTGGTATCCAGTTGACTTAATATATGTTGTATTTATAATAAAAAGTAACAAATAATCACAACTTGAGCTTATTGAAGAAAAGTTATTTGAATTACAAATTTAGTTTATTTTGTCAAAAAGCTTTATTCTTCAAAGTTATCAGAGCTCTACTGTGTGTGCTTATATTTGTTAATCCTTTCTCAGGAAGTTATTGAATGCCAAGAAAAGCTAAAATTGCAATCAAAAGAATTAAAAGATGCATTGCTGCAAAGGAAATCTGCTATGGCTGAGTATACAGAAATAAGTGATAAGTATGTATTTATATGTATTACTGTTACAAAAAAATTTTAGCTTAGGAAATGCTTAAGATATCCCCCCCCCCCTCCCGAGAGGATCAAAAACTTTAAAAAAGGGATGAAGACATTAATGAATTTTTTTAGTTATTTGCAATGATTTTCCTTTTAATTTCCTTCCAGAATAACTTTCCTGTAATATCCTGTATTTTAAAACTCATAGTTTTAAGATATGAGCTATTTTTAGCAAAATTGATATTTGATAATTATTTTAGTGTTGCTTTAGTTATTTTTGAGGAAATTGATGTTTAGTTCTGAGGCCAAGTTAATAATTAATTTTATAAATTATTGCGAACTGATTTTATTTCAATAGCAGTTAAATCTTAAAGAAAGAATTTTTGGTGTTTATTGTAGTTTATTTAATATTGCTTTATGTGATTTTGTATTCATTTAGCATATGATTTATCAGATCTGTTGCATTCATTCGCATAAAGATATGCCATTTAATGGCTTCCCCCTGCCTTTTTATAGAAATTTTGAATGTCTACATTCTAAAGAGAAACATCTTCAGTTCCTTGGTAGAAGTTCTATAAATGCTGGCTTTCATTTTCATAATGCTGATTTTATTACTTGTACATTTTATGAAAGAGAAGTAGTAGAAGATACTAAAGCCTTTCATTTATTGGTCTTTAAATTGTGTGTACGTTACTGTAAAAATTATAGTTAGTTGGTATAAAAGTTTTGACAAAGAATGGAGGATTTATGTATAACCATTGTAAACTTAGCTTTTTCTTTAAAATGCTTTATTGTAAATTGATACCTTTTATATATGTACAACATAATATATATATATATATATATATTAAAAAAACGTGAAACAATTTATCACTTATTCATTAAATTTTAAATAAAAACTTAACCAGTTGGTAAAAATCTAAGTAATTTTATGAGATATTAGCACATTCCGCCATGCATGCTTTCATGGTGTAAGTGGTAGCATGTTATGCTAGCAGGAAGGTTCATGGTAATAACTTACTTGAAGATAAAAATATGTTAGGTGCCTCCATAATATGACCACTACTTCTGGCCTTAGTAGTAGTGAAAGCTTATAAATGGATAGTGGGGGGGGACTAAGATGTTTAATTATCTTTCTTGTTGAATACGTTCAGTTATTAAACTCATACTGAGGTAATATTATAGGCAAAGCCTTCTTTCTTTATCTCCTTGTGAACTCCTCTAAAATGTGGGAATCCACTTTATCAAGATTGAAATTTTAATAGTGGCAACATTAAGCACCATTATAAACATGCCATCTAACAGTTACCTAACTTATTTCAGAGCAGTTGCATTTTTTCATTGTGCTTTGCATCATTATGCAGTGACTAGAACAAAACCGTATGTGAGGTGGAAATCTAATACAGAACTGACACTGTACTTTTTGCTGTCCAGTTCAATATCTGCTGTTGTTAAATTCTGCCATCCAGTGTTTCTAAAATTTTACCATTTCAAAGTTATGCTTAGTACAGCCTCAGTAGTTGTACAGTCTGTCGTGCCAATCCTTGTATATAGTACAATCAAGCTGTCAAGTACATATCTAATGTATTCATGTAACTTTACCAGGTATCCAATGTATTAATGTATTTTATTGATGGATCATATTTCATGCACTTCAGAATATTATTACTATTGTTATTGTTATTAGTATCAGTATGATTATTATTAATATTAGCATTTGACATTTTATTATTAATTGTCTTATATATATGTATTATTCTGTATGTTTATGTATTATTATTATTAGTATATGTCGATGTATCTAAGAATTATGTCAACGTGCGCCTAAGAGTTTCACCAACCCATTCTACAGCTAATATATTTTAACAGCTTATATATTATATTCACGCAGCTAATGTATTCATGAAACATCATCCAAGTCCGTGTTCGTTCATGCAACTTCACAGAGAAGCAAATGCATTCCCGAGGCAAGTCTCCTGGGACTCGATAGCTGCCGGTTCAAGATAATGGAGGGCGTGGGACATATACCTGCTTACCTTTGTTAGACATCAGGTGTCCCCGTCCTCCGTTACCTATCACCTATATAGTACAATCATGATGTTTTTGAAGGGGAAAAACAAAGTTGGATTAAGATTAATTGTGCTAGAGGTTGTATGGAATGAAAGTTTTATCAAAGTCTTTGAGGACATCTGAGGAATTTGTATTATTTCCATGAACTGTATCAAGATAGGTGAAAGTTTTCAGCGAAATGCCAGTCAAACACTTGGCATCATTAGTGATCACCATGGAAGAAAAACTAAATGTATGTCATGTACTAAATCAAAATTTAATCATTCTTAGAAATTGATAAATATAAATTTGAAAATGTTGAGTGTTTCATGTATCTTTGCTCTGTAATGAATGTAGAGAATAATATCTCTCCTGAAATCTGTAACACTTGCTAACTGATGCCTCTTTGGTCTAAAGAAGTATCTGAAATCAAATTTTATCAAAAGAACAACTAAACTGACAAATTAGGCAAACTGACAATGTTTAACTAAACCCATTTTGACACATGGTGCTGGAAGAACATTGATTGAAAAGGTAGAAGATTGCAAGCATTTAAAAAGAAATACTTTCAGTCTTCGAGAGAGAGTTTGAGAAGCGTTGTTGGAGGTATTCAAACAGATGGAGGAGAAGAAAAACCAATGTAGAAATCTACAAGATGTATGGGTAGCCATACACCATAAATTTTATCAGCACCTAAAGTTTAAGATACGATGGTCACCTAATCAGAATACATGAAAATAGAACTATAAAAAAAATTCACTTACAAGCCAACAGGCAATTGAAAGAGAGGGAGATGGAAACTCAGATGGCTAAACTGTCTGGAGAGAGACTTGCCTGACTTAAAGGTCATTAATTAGGAGGCTAAGGCCAGGAGTAAAACAGCTTGGAACGAAATTCTAAAGAAGGCCATCAACTTATTGAGTCACTGATTGCTATGGATACTGAAATTTCATCAGAACCCCAGCAATAAAAAAGTTATAATGGTTCTTTTAACATGACCACAGCAGTTTTCTTCTACATGCACACATGCATGTACACGCACGCAGCGTAGTTTGTAAATTTACCAAATTCTTTCAAGAAAAGTCTTTCACCAGAGACTTACAAATTTTCTGCACACTTTCAAAAACATTATTTTGTAGAAGATTCTTAACTCAGTTAAAGAAAAATACACTGGTTACAAGATAGTGAAAGATCTAGTACTCGACCTCTGCAGTTATAAACTGAGAAAAAGTAGTTTTTTCAAAAGAACGATATTTTGTACTATTCATTTCAAACACCCTTACTATGATAGAATCAAAATTAACCACATTTTTAACAGGTCATAATGTCTTGTACCATATAAGCACTATAAAGTCACTCTTTGTTACAAGTACATTAAAACTCTCGGAAATATGATTACCAACCACTACAAAGTTCTATCTTAACACAGCTGAGATTAGTAGTGATCTAAATACCTTCATAGTATTTGCTAGTTACTGTACTAACTTAGCTATGTTTACTTTTCTGGAATGGAAGGAAGCTTTATTACAATATTTTCTCCAAAGGGTCAACAGCTGGCCCAGCTTTAAACAAATTCACAATAAAAAGGCTCTAGAAGTTCAAATTCAACAACTGCAAGATAAATTTATTATCACCAAAATTGACAAAGATAGCAATAACTTATCTTAGTATTATTTGTAAAAAATTCTACTATGATTTAATTTTGAATAAACTCCACAGTACCAACGCTTATCAACTTATTCATACCAATGAAGAAGTCCTTCTGAAGAAGTTTCGGGCACTGCATAGAAGACTTAAAATTCGTCCCAACAACTATTTTAATCAATTTTCAAATCTCTAAACACTGCCTAATTTTCACAATCCAGTAAAATTCCGATTCATTGCAAATGGTACAAAATATCTTTTAAAAGAAATTGACTATCTTTTTTCTAAAATACTTAAACAAATTCTTGAAATTATTAATAATTTGAATTTTCAAGACCACCACTTCGACTGGATTATTAACCCAGTGGAAGGCACATCAAGAAAAGTTACTAGAGTGGGCGCATGGGGTATCACATACTCCAATGTTTAAAATACGGTAAAAACAGTTTTATTTAGTTTTAAACTTGTTTTTCTTTTATAGTACGTGAATAAGACTTGAGTTACAAAAAATTAATTTCCAAAATAACCTTATAGAGAGTTGAAATTATGATAAATGAAAATAATAACAAAATGAACATCATACCTCTAAGTTTTATTTCATCTCTAATACGCAATGTAACTCATTTTATTTGTTTACACTTTGAACAAAATTCATTCACGTGTTCTTAACACAGAAGGTTTTCACATTTTAAATATAGCATTCGTGGTCTTCTGTCCTTGGCTCCAGGGCATTCATCACAACTTTTATACTTAGTTGCTTAGAATTTCATATATTCGTTTGAATTATTTCTCGAAACTTCTGCTCTTCTTTTGCATGCAGTACGTAAGTTTCTCGGTAAAGTATCAATCTCTGATCATTGATTAATATATTTTTTTATTAATTGCAATGCTAAGTCCCTCAAAAACAGACATCTGCTTTTATATCTGGTTGGTGGATTAGCAGTTGCAAGTAATATAATTCGAGCATTTATTGCTGCAACATTCAGTGCAGAAAGGAAAATTACCATTGGCCACTTCCTCGTTATTCTGGCAATTGAATAACTTGCTGCCATTTCATCCGCAATATCCACTGCTTCCTCAGTCGTATTATAGAAATATATATAATTTCTGGCATTTTCTTTTCTTCAGTAGTGTCATCGATAGCGTCATTGTTATGTAATGTTAAAAGCATAAAAACAGTTTTTCCTTTTTTTTTAGGAACATAAGAAATTAATGTTTTATCTTTTTTAAACCAAACAGTGTAGAAAATATTCCTATTTTCATTTTCAGTTTCCGAAATGTATTCTTCTTCACTTTCAAATATTTCTAATCTGCTGCATTTCCAATTCATAGAGAGTCAATTTTTTTTTTTCCATAATGTGCTTGGAAATCTTTTAAAATTTAATTTCAAATACTTTAAAATTGCTTGCAAGTAGAAATATTTACTGTTACACTCTAGAAATAAATTTTTAAAATAAATATTCAGTCAGAAAAATACTTCCTTGGACAGGCACGTGGGATGTGTCACACCCCAGATGCAATAAAATACTGACAAATCTTTTTCTGAAACACACAGGCAACGGAAAAGTGGTTCTGAAAGTCACTTGCTACTCAAAACTCAGCTGCTGAATGTAGTACAGAATTTCAGTTTCACTAGTTAGGAATATTCCACTTTTTTGTAGTCTTGGGGTATGATACACCCCATGCGCTTTCCCGTGGGTTAATAATAACGAAACTATCATAGATGCTTTAAGATACTTAATATTGAGGATATTAACTGTTACGATTTTGAAAATCCTTACACCTCTTTGCCTTTAGAGGAAATTTACGAGGCCTTCTTACACTCCCTGATCTATTTCCACAAATTATTACACTAGTCATAAGAGAAGATAGGAAACTTTTCATGCAAGTTGTAATATTTAACAATTATCTATTATTTAATGAAGAATTTTTTAAGCAAGTATGAGGAATACCTATGGGCGCCAGTAGCTCTACAGCTATCTGTACATTATTCCTTTTTCATGCAAGAATATAAATTTCAATTATGATTAGAAATAGAATAGCGCAAATATTTTGCACATGTTTACAGGTATATTGATGAAATTATTGCATTCAATAACTTGAAAAAAATCGAGCAAGCAAATATTTATCTTTCTTGTCTCAACAATACAAGCCTACAGCAAAAAAATATCGTCTACCTGGATCGTAATATCATAGATTACAAGAAAGTTAAAATTTATGATAAATGTAGAGAATTCAAGTTTAACACACTTAAACTGACCAACTGGACATCTAACATTTCTAAAAGAGTCGTTATTAATACAATCAATAGCCAGCTACTCAGAATCAAAAGAATTTGCAATAATAATGACTTTCTTCAAGAAGAAATTCAATACTTTATTCATATCCTAGGTAATCAAATTCCAAATTCAGTTATATCGCATTCACTAAAAAAAGCTGGCATTTACCTTATTCTTTAAGTTACTTGTAATAAGTGACATGAAATGTTTTATCCAAACCTTCTTAGGAGGTAACTAGTGGATGACTTACACAAGTGATTTAATGTAGATATATAAAGTAATTCTTCTGTTCTCTTTGTATTTGGCTTTCAAAATCAGAAAATTATATTTTAGTATATTTAACTACTCTCATGATTTACTGGCCATCTATCCTTTTATTAAAAAAAAAGAGCCTTATCATTTCTTTAAGATGTTTTTATAGCTCAATTGCATGAAGAATGATGACTTTTTACTAACAATTTCCATTTCCTTAACTTTCTGGCCAACTTCTGTAAAAACTTTATATTTTGCCATTATTGTCCATTCTCTTTTAGAACAATTTACTTAAGGCGATGTCATTTTGTAGCTCAATACCTCCTGCTACAACCCCCATAGCCCCCCCACTGGACACCCCTTTTTTTCCTGTCCCTGGAAGACTCCATAGGCATATCAACAAGACCTTTTCTGTTTTTAATGCTCTGCCATTTGTTGAAATTGACCATTTCAATTTTCTGGCTACCATGCTGTAGGGTTAATTTGAAGCATAGCCCAACCTTTATGCATCCAGATTTTTCACAGCTTAATTGCAGCTGGAGCTTGCTTCCGTCACCTGGTATGAATTTTGTCATTCTTTGGTTTTACCATGTAAAATTTTTTGAGCAAATTTACTCTTCCCCGTATTTACTTTCGCTGGTTTATAACTTTAACTTTTTTAACAAAAGTTTATTAATTCACGCATTCAAGCCAGACCTTTTTTAGCCTTTACACAGGACAATCAAATTAATTTTCATGTATGAAAATAGTTTCAGCTTTCTATGTTTTTATTATAAAGATTTCTTTTTAATTTTTCTTTTCCATTTAAATTATATTGCATCGTTAGCCTTGATAGTCAAATACCTATTTAGAATTTTACTTGTATATTATCTATTTCAATTTTTAGTCTCTAATTAGTAATACTTATTTCAACATTGAGTATGTTTGGGACTTGTATATTATCTCTTTCAATTTTTAGTCTCTAATCAGTAATACTTATTTCAACATTCAAAATATTTGGGACTTGAACAACTGAAAGAAGTTGGAAAAAGAGACAAATTCAATAAGACAGTTCATTTGTTTTGGTACTTTAAAAAAAAAAATTAAATTCGCTTTGCTATGCGAAGTCTGAGTCGATTCGTTGGAATGAAACTTGTTTTAGTTGGTTTAGTTAATCGACTTAATTTGAAGCTTTAATACACTGTTCTCTTGACAAGTTCTGTTTGAAGCTTTGAACAAAAGAGATTAACAAATGTTTTTGGTACTCTTATGAATTCATTTTTCATGTTATATATGCATTTTCGGTTCAAATATTGTTTATTAAAAATTTTTTCTTTTTGCAATGGGTTTCGGAAAAAAAGGGATAGGTTACATTCAGGTATTCTTATGGCTTTTTGTAGGTATTTTAATTCTAACTTTTTTTAAATTCATTTATAAAGTTTAGCAGCACTAGGCGCTAATTTTAAATTTATTAGTTCTTTCATAATTTTTGTAAAGTACATCTTTGTCTACTTTTCTAATTTCTTGATATATAGATATATAGACAAAATAATAAGAAATCTAGAACTGAATCCACAAAGATGTGAAATCTAAAAACTGTAAAATCTCAAAATCTCCCAATAAAAATGAGAACACCCCCATCAACTAAATGTTTCCAAATCAGAAGAAACCATGAAAACAGCAGAAAAATATAAAAATACATAAAATAGGAAGAGGAACATAATAAAAATCTGATTCAATGTTATGAAGAGGAGGTAGGTCAGAATCAATTGAATCCCTCTTCCCAGGAAAACTGCTGCATTTCTGTTCATCCAGAATTAGCTGATGAACAATCTTAAATTAATTATAATACTTCACTTGAAAATTCAGAATGCCTTCCTTCTCAGCTCAGCAGCCCTCCCTTCATATGAAATAAAAATATACGAAAACAAATTTAAATGAAATAAATTCAGTGCTTAATAAAGCAAAAGTAAAATATATACTGTTAACAAATATTAAAATTCAAATTAAAGTGTAATAATTTGCAAAATGTATTAAAAATTAAGAGAACAAAAATTTTTTGAACTATTGGGAGTACAAAGGAATAAAGGACGGTAATTCAAAAGTAGAAAGTAGATGATGCTAATCATTGCCTGTTTGGTGCTATTGGCGATACAAATTGGCAGTGAAAAGTTTGAAATCTCCCAAAAGGTGATTAAAGTAAGTATTTTTTTATTTTTAGATTTGGAAAACTTTATAGTAAAAGGAAAAAAAGAAAGTTTTTTCATAAAATGTAAAGTCACCTTTTAGGAGATTTCAAACTTTCCATCGCCAATTTGTATCACCAGTAGTGCCAGACAGGCAACCATTAGCATGTACCTTTTGCCTTTTTAATTACTATCTTTTGTTCTTTTGTATTTCCAATAGTTAAGTTCAAAAAAATTTTGTTCTTTGTTATTCATTAATATATTTTGCAAATCAATATGTCTTAATTTGAACTTTATATGTCCTAATTTGAATTTAAATATGTTAATGGTGTGTATTTTGCTTTATTAAGCATTGGATTTATTTCATTTAAATTTGTTTTTGTATATTTTTATTTCATTTTAAGGACAAGCTGCTGTGTGGAAGAGGCATTCAGAATTTTCAGATGAACTATTATAATTAAATAATTTAAGATGTTTCATGAGCTAATTTTGGATTAACAGAATTGCATTGGCTTTCCTGAGAATGAGGGTTCAGTTGAATCTATTCTACCACCTCTTGGTAATGTTAAATCAGATTTTGATTGTGTTCCCTTTCAATATATATATATGCACACACACATTTATGAATGTGTATATATATTACTGAAAGTTATATTTCATAGACTCTCCATAGATAATCTTCTCTGTAAGATCTGATGTTTTGATCATTTGCATGCAAATATTCATCAGCTTCAGCTTTTGCTGCTCAATAGTTATCAGGAGTTGATTATTATATTTTACACGAAGTGGAGAATTCTTTATACAGACTTTTATTTTGACTTTTTTCAGGTACTCTAGGGGTTTAAGTCCAGCTTAAGTGATTAGTTTACAGTCAGCCATTTCTGGAACACAGTCTGTTGTCAGCTTTGAGAAGTTTTCTGTACCATAAAATCATGATTTTGAAGGCTGATGATTGGTTGCTTGCAATGCGAACTGTTGCTGTTTTTCTTAAATGCTGGGGTTGGCAATAGCTTTATCAAGTATTATACTTTCCAGGCTTTTATGATTTCGGATTGATTTCTAACAATGATTACAGAGTTTTGGAGCAATTGTTTCAGAATTATTCCAGAGAGTTTTCTAGCTGTTGACTGCTTCATTTGAACTGTGAACAGAACAGGCAAGGCCAGCAGCAGGCCATTGCATCAGAGCCATTGCTGTGCAGTTGCATCTTGTGGCATTTTTAGAGGTCACAAACTTTTTAGAATTTAAGAACCGCATAAATTGCAATGAGGGTAGAGAATGTACTGATCCTGCTACCAGTGTCCTTTGACCTTTCACACTGCTGGCAGGTTATAAACAGTAGTAAGAATTACATTAAAGAATAGTAAAATTTTAAAGCATGCATCTGTTCTGTATCTATATTAAATAAGTAATTGCCAATATTAAAATTTTGAGTCTCATATATGAGATGTCTCAGCTTAAGCATTATTGTGTGTAATTTTATTTTAAAAAACATTATTGTGTGTAATTTTATTTTAAACTAAGTCAAAATAATGCAAGGAGTTGCAAGTGATAAATTCAATTTTTGCCCATTCTAAATTATTAATTCTCTGTTATTTTCCTTATTTCATTTTCTTATTTATTTTCATTAGGCTTTCTGAAGTTCGTGCTCTAAAACAGAAACTATCAAGGCAGTTGCGAGATAAAGAGGAAGAGCTTGAAAATGCTTTGCAAAAGATTGATACATTTCGGCAAGATATGAGAAAAGCTGATAAATTAAGAAGAGAGGTACGTATTACCATTTTTATACATTTAACGTATGTATGTAAATCTGCATCAGCATATAAGTATTGCAGAAAGTAGTGTTGCACTGCGATAGGCAATGCTAGTATTTGAATATGTTTAAATATGCTTTGTCTTCAGTTAAAAATTTAAATCCTCTTAAATGTGCTGTTTCTATTTTATGCTTAAAATTTTACAGAAGAGTTAAGTCTGTTTTTTAAATGTGTGTCTAAGAGTACATGATCTTTCTTTTGCTATATATGTATACTTTTATCATTTTCTCAACCGTTAATCTTTTCTCATGAAGCAATTTTCATGTATACCATTGTGTAAAGGTATGATAAGCTGTGTAAAATATATGTGTATATATTTGTTTTGTTTTTAAACATGTTAAGTTTAAATATGCTTCTGAGGTTTATAATTATTTCTAATGGCATAGTTGGAAATCCGATTTGAAGACTGTAAGTCCGATTTAGTTAAAGAACAAAGGTTACGAGAGCGAATGGAAGAAAATGTTCATCGCTTGGAAACCGAAATAGAATCATTGAAAAGAAGGCATGTGGGAAGAGCCTTTTCTCCTGAACAGACAGAAAATAACCAAGAATTGAGCAGGTATTTCATGTCTATTTTTGTAATGACTACTTACGTTCTTCATTATTTTGTTAAATATTATAGCTTGTTATAAACATTTTGATTGGTATTCCACAAAATTTAAAGGAATTTAAACTGGTCTACTGGACTGCTGACATTTAATAAAAAATATTTTAATATATCAAATAATGTTTTTTCACATTAGGTTGAAAACTGAATTGGAAAATTTGACCATGCAGCATAAAGAAGCACTTGCTCAGTTACAACTCAGACACACTGTAGAAATTACTGCTTTGACCGAACAGCTCCAAGAAGCTGAAGCTTCTAAGTCAAAAGCAGAAAAAGAAGTATGTTGCCATCTTTTTATGAAATTGATCTAAATAGCAACTTTTTGTTTCTCATTTTTGCAATGGAGAATACTAATTTGATGCATGAAGCCATTTATATCAGTTTTATGAATACTTTATATCAAAATATTTTTAAATATTCTTAATATTTAATATTGAAATCTATAATTTTAAATTCATGTTAGGATAAAATTATCTGCAGATATGCAATTCACGTAATCAGCTGTACGTTTCTTTGCAAAATAAACAGCCACAGTCTTTATTTGACTAAAATATTGAATTTTTACACGCATAAGGTGTTATATACTCCTAAATACCATTTTATGTGTCTTAATATTTACAAAAATTAGTATTTATTTAAATCACATGTTATAATCCATAGTTTCATGTAGGTAATTGTTGCTTATTTCTTTTAGGTTGCTTTTTTCAAAGATAAAGTAGAACAAGTTCGGGCAGAGAGGTATTCTTTTTTATTATTATTATTTATTTATTTCTTATATGTATTTAAAACTTGTTATATCATGTAATACATTAATTTAAGAAATTTTGTTTGAAATTTTCATCTTCTGTAACACATAATTTTGAGTAATGCTGAAAAATATTTATTAGTTTAAAAATTGTTAGGTAATTAAATTTAAAGTAAATCACGAACACTGCAATATAAATGAGTGCTGTCAGCTCTTATCTCAAAGCAGTGATAAAAAAGTCTGAGAAAGTCAAAACTAATATAAGAACATCTGTATTCCCCTTCCGAATTGTGAATATGTTGTACTTTATGGGGGTGCAGTGACATCTAATTTGCATTGTGCATTCCTGTTTGCTTTCAAAAGAGTGTCCATAATTGGAAATAAGCCTTGAATTTCAAATAGAAATTGTAAGGAAGACTTTCTTTACATTTATAGGGAAGCATTTTTTATTCTGTACATTTTATGAATATCTAATTTCTAGAATGCATCTGGTACGAAATATTCAGCTATTAAACCTTTTTGTAGCCATTGCAACCACATATTGTATAACATAATACTTTACAAGGTGCTATTTCCAGCATAAATGTATCCTGTGACAAAACAGACAGTGCTTTGACAATTAGATAGTAAATAAATTCTATTAATTAAGAATAAAGTTGTGTATTTTAATTTATATAAAAAAACAGATTAGTGCTTTTGCAATTTTCAGTTAAACTCAAAATTCAAGGTAATGATTTTTTTTTAAATAGTATTAGAAGATTTAGTGAAAAAAACTTTTTTTTAAAGAAGTTGTTTAGGATGACTTAATTATAATTAGATTATCAACAATTTACTGCATTTATATCGGTAGCCATTACAATATCTTGTAGATTTTTAAAAATTTCTTTAAGGTGACTGTGGTATAACATTTGCCAGACTTGACTAAGTATTGCCAGGTTTTTATGACTTTTAATTCTGATAATGCCTTTTCTTCTTCCTCACCCTCTTTCAAATTTCTATTTTTAAAAAAGAAATTTCCTTCCTTCCTTAGTTCTATGATTACAGCTTTATTAAAGCTATTATAATCTAAGCTATTTAAGTGAATAATGACTTCTACTTTTTCTGTAAGGTGTGTCTTTAACACCATACAGAACAAAGTTAGCTTCGCTAGCTTTTTTTCCTCTCCGATTCATCTTTATCAGTTCTGTATTTCTCAGTGTTTTCAATGATTTGAGTATTGTATACTTTTAACATTTTAAAGGAATTTTTTGACTGTTAAAAGTGATTATAAATCGATTATTTAAGGCATAATGAATTTAATTGGTTTTTATTGTAAGTGAATGCATACAAAATATATTGATGTTAATGTACTTCCTTATTTGCTGGGAAAGTTAGTAGAAATCGTGCTAAACTTGTGGCAGTCATTCTGGAAGTTTAAAGGAACAGATTGCTCTTTATTTAATTAGATACTCAGCAGATTTATGTTAGGAACAAAGCGTATAGCTCAGCAGATTTATGTTAGGAACAAAGCGTATAATTTTGAAACCCTCAAAGCATGATCCTTTTCAAATGGACATTCTCTTTCCGTAGTTTTTCATATTGGATTGCTACTATATATATATATATATATATATTATTAACAAGTAAGAATTGACTTACAGATTAATAACTTTAAACATATTAAAATTTTCGACAAACGTCGCGAATTTGCCTTTCCTACTTTAAAACTTACTAATTGGAAGTCCAATATCTCGAAAAAAATAATAATCAATACTATTCATTCACAAATAATCAGAGTAAAAAGAATTTGCAACAATGCCGACAATCTTAAAGAAGATTTACTCCACTTAATTAAAATACTCAATGAAAATCAAATACCTAACAAAATAATCCAAACAGCGCTCAAAAAAGCTGGCATTTACCCTTTTATTTTTTAAATCATATAATTAGGATAATGATACGTTTACTTAAATCTATTACTAGAAGGTAAATAGTTGATGGCCAATCTGTGTGATTTAATGTACAAATGTAAAATAATTTTTGGTCTCATTGAACATAATTATCACCGTTACATTATATTCTTTTAAAACAGTGATAAATCGGCCAGTCTATCTCTTTAACTAAAAAAATGGGCTAATTTCTTTTCAATAAAGTGGCACGAAAGCCCGCTTGCCTGAAGACAACTGTTAAATTCTACTTCTTTTTTTTCCCAATCTTTTGGCCCAATTATTAACAAAAAATACGATTTCTTGCCATTTTGAAACATTTACACCAAGCTCTTGGTTCTTCATTAGAAGGACGCCATTTTTTAACAACCAGCCTTTCAAGTTGACACCCCCCGGCCATGGGTAACCTTTTCATTCGTCTAGAAAGTTTTGGGTGGAACTATGCCTTCACTATGTCACCTCCCCCTGTAGGTTTAGGATTGCAAAGATTTCTTAGCTAAACTTACAGCCCCGTAGAATTACTTTGCTTTCTGTAAATTCAACACGTTAATTTTTCGGCACGACTTCAAGAAGGTGAGTCGTATTTTTATATCTTCTTTTAGAAACATTTTACACAAAAGTGTACGTTTTTTCCACAAAGTTTAATATGTTTTAAGTACTTCTTTCTTCAAATTTAACAGCTTCGTTACTTTAAGCAAGAGGGCCCCCATTTTTTAGATTTTCTTGTTTTCTTCGGTTGTAATATAGGACTAATAGTGTTTCAGAAATTAACTATAAATTATAATTTATGATTTGTGTTTTCTTCCTCTCTAATACTATTTAAATTTAGTTTTCTGTAAATTTTTTAGGTCTTGAGGCGTTTTTAAAAATATTTGTTACCTAGCTGCCTCTTTTTATTCATTAATTCTAATTAATTCTTGTTTTGTTTTAGTAGTACTTTTCTTCCACGCGTAGGGAAAAGGGGCGTCTAATTGAGACGATTTAGATTAGTATTGAAAGATGTAATAGATTTTAAAATTTAGTCAATTAATTGATGCGGTATTGTCTCAATTGATCGTCAGTTGAAACGCGTGGAAGTAATATTTCAGTGAAAGGGGCACGGTTCTTTTCCCCTGACGAGACAACTATGCAACTCTCACTGAGATATTACCATTTTTGTTTATTGTATACCTTGTTTTTATTGCAACTTCAGCTTTTCCCAATTTCGCCAAAAAATTACAATTTTCTAGGCATTATTTGAGTTATATTTTCATGTGAATCTTTGCTTAGGATTTTAAGTTTTAATTGTATTTAATGTGTAAGTTTGGCACTAACGTGCTTCTTCGAATAGGATTTCAGAGGGTTTAGGATGTACTATGGCTTTTGGCATTCTTACTTGTTAATAATAGAATTACAAAATTGCAGCTAGATGCACAGTTTTTACAAAACCATAAAACGCTATCGTTCAAGTTTTAACTTTTTAAGAAAAATTATATATATATATATACACACACCAATAAAGTTCCATATTGTACCAATAAATGCAAACTTCTTTTAGTAGGGCCCCATACCTTTGAAAATATTCATTTGAATAATGTTCCACAGAAGTTAAGTCCCAAATTTTTATAATTTTTTTTTTTTAATTCAGAGGTTTTCCTTCTGAAAATACTGAAAAATACTGAGGATGTTTGCATGTTATTAGAATGATCTTGGGACCATTTAATTAATATTTAAAATCTAAAGACTTTTTTTTAAGTGATTGATATGGTAGCCTTATATGAGACGAAAAACCTCTTGACAGTAAGTTGATTTTAATATTTTCCCCCACTTTTCTTATTTTTAATATCCCATTGTAAAAGCATCCTTCAACAATCATAAACCTTTACTGAAACTTACTTGAACTTAAAAGAGTTCCATTGCATTGATGGAACCATGCTTGTACATTTTTTCCTCAGTAATTCAATGATAAATAGATTTTTCTTGTTTTGTTTTTGTTAGTCATTTAAGTAAACACATGCTTCATCCAGGGTCACGATGTATTTCTGTTTATCTCTTGCTAAATAGTTTTCATACTGGATTCTACAAAATGTTCTGTGTTAAGACACATTCTTCAGCAAAAGCTGGTAACATTATGTTTTTTTAGTTCTTTTAAGTTGTAGATTCTGGTTTATTGTTTTATTTATTGTTGCTACAGATGTATTTAACAATTTTTACAAGTGATTTCTGCATTGGTGAATTTTCTCGTTACCAATCATTTAACTTTAGGGAAAATACATGCCTTTTCTGGGTATTTATTTGGAGTCCTCTTTCCATGTAGCAGTAATGAGCAACAATTTTTCTTTTTCCATTTAATAATGCTGCTTATTTTGTTCTTAGAAATTTCAGTACCATGCATTTCATCTTATTGAATTATGAAATAGGTATACTTCTCCTTTAAAATGCAAAAACATATTCTTCAACCCACAGCTTGTTTGCATGTGACATTTTGAAAGAAGAATAAATTTAAAAGTAGCAGATGGTATGTTTTATTTCAAACAATAAGCTGTTACCAGAAATTTTAATGAAAAAATTAGCTTTACATATATATAGTTATTTATCAAAATTGTGTAAGCACACTCTGTAACAATTAGTTAACTTGTATTATTCTTTATAAAAACTAAAGTGGCAGTAGCTTATTGAGAGTTAATCAGGGTTAAATTAAATTAAGGGGAAATCTCAAGTGTGTTGTGATCTCACTCTTACTCATTATTTGTGCTAAAGTAGTATTTGGTGATAGCTTTTATTTGTATAAAATTATATATGTTGCATATAAAATTTGTTATTTTATATATATTACATGTAAAATTTATTTTAATTTAATAATTTATGCATTGATTGTTGTGTTAATGGAAAATACTATGTCATGTGCAGTTATGACCTTAAACTATCTTAATTTGTGACAATGTAAGAAGACTATAAGATTTTTGGTTGAAGTAACATAAGCAAGACATGAGAAATTATATACCATTAACAGTGAACAAAAAAAGTGCTATTTTAATGAAAAAAAAGTATGCTCTCAATTATTGCAATAGAGTAGTAAACAAATATTTGTTTGGGCAGGCAAGACAGAATATTTGTTATTAATTTAGGCTTTGTAAATATGTATCACTAATTAAAAATGAGGTTATGCATAAAAAATGTAGGTTATTATATTATGTAGGGATTCCAAAATTGCATTTATTATGTTAATATTTTTAAATTTATTTTTATTTTAGTGCATCTGAACATCAAGAGGTTCTTAAGGAGCTCAAAAGAACCCATGAACGAGACAAAGCAATCTTGCAGGATGAACTGAAGAAAGTAACTGATGACCTAGAAAAGGTACTTTACTTCTTTATTTGGAATTTATTATATGTCTTCTTTCTTTGTCTTCTTTGGATTGTTATAGTTTTTGAGTTTTTTAAATATTTTAATAACTGGAGTTCAAATAATATATTATATCTTGTGGAGAGTAAATTTATAATATTTTGATACAGTTTCTGCAACAGAACTTTTTCTGTAACAGAACTCAACAGTCTAAAGCATAATTAAAGTAAAATAACACGCCAAACAAATATTAATTTAGAAATCAAACAACAAAAATCAGCATTATATTTGAAAATTTTCACAGGATTAGTTTCGATGGCTTTACTGAACCAACAACTTCAGCTGCCAAAGTGAAAATGAATGAGATAAGATAACATAAGAATGGTTGGACAGGAGTTAAGCTACCGGTGCCAATTGATGAAACAAGAAAACTAAAACATAATTTCCTTAAAGGCTGAAGGTAAAGATGGATTGGAATGAGGTTCATTAACAAGAACAGAAATTTTTTTTTGAATGTGAAACGCCTCTAGAAAATCTGATTCACCAATGGAAGATGTTTTTTGTGTGGTGCCAGTAACTTAACTCCTGTTCAATCATTCTTATCTTATCTTGCTTATTTGCACTTTGGAAGCTGAGGATGATGGTTCAATAAAACCATCGAAACTTGTTCTGTGAAAATTTGCAAGTATAATGCTGACATTTGTTGTTTGACTTCTAAATTAATAGTCTAAAACATACTTTACAGCAGTGATCTGAACCTCAAACTGCAAGCATTCCAAATGCGCTATCTAAAAACAGCTGACGGGCCAGTTTTTGTTTTACTTCTTCGTGCAAAATAAAGGGAGTGGTGTAGTCATGAAGGTATAATATATCATTGAAAATACCCGTTTTGACTGCTCTCTAATCTATATGAACAATATGTTTGCATGACATCTGTACATATGGACAGAATAAAGAACTCTTTTTCCAAAATGAATTCAGAAGGTTTTTTTTTCATGTCTTCTCTGCGTACATGTATACATATATAAAATAAACATCTCTGCATAAGATACATATATACATATGTATGTATCTTGCATAACTCAAAAACGATTAGCTGTAGAACATTGAAATCTTTTATATGGGACTGCTATAAGATTTAGTTATATATCTCCCTTTTTTGTTGCAATCGGCCACACCAAACATATGTACATGTGTGTGTGTGTGTGTGTATATATACACTGGTGTGCGCAAAACTTAAGCAACAATGTAAATTTTAATCAAATAGCCATGAAATTTCAGAAAAGGGAACATGCAATTCAATAGAAAGGTCAAGCATATGCAAATGTCAGGAACAAAACATCACAGGTGACATGAGTGTAGGCAAAACATGTGCAGTCGGTGCACTCGATTCAAGACTGCATGAAAAGGAAGGACGGATGCGCAATTAAAGACATTCACTGCAAGTGCAAGTGAGTTCTTTCGTGAAATATGGCTGGAAGAAATCACCTGGATGACTTCACATGTAGAAGAATGATTGGAAAGCTGGAGGAGGGGCATAGTGTGACCAGTGTAGCTGAAGAGTTCGGAATCAACAAAAGTGTTGTTTCGCTCACTTGGAAAGCCTTCTAAACCACGTGTACAGTTGTTAGAAAGGTTGGTGGTGTCCGACTCAAGGAAACAACTGCAGTGGATGACTGATATATTGTCCTGCAGGCGAAAAGAGCCTGAAACCTGTCACAAAGCACCATAGCTCAGCAACTGTATTTAACAACGGGGTGACAAGTGTCACAGTTAACTGTGTCCAGATGTCTTCACAAAGGTTGCCTATTCGCCTACCATCCTAAACGCTGCATCCCTATGAAAGTTGGCCATCAGTGTTACCGTTTAAAGTGGTGCAGGGAGCATAAAAACTGGACATCTCATCACTGGAGTTATGTCCTCTTTATGGATGAGAGTCATTTTAGTGCCACAATCAATTTTCAATGCCATTTGATTTGGAGAGAGGTCAGGATACAGTTTCATCCCCAGTAACATCACGGAAGAGACCATTACAGTGGTCTTAGAGTTTCATCTGGGGAGGCATTATGCTGAATGGGCAGACAGAGCTCCATATTTTGGACAGAGGTTCTGTAACCAGAGATTGCCAAGAGGTGATCCTTCCCCATGTGCGTCTGTTCTGAGGTGCCACTGGAGCAGTCTTTGTTTTTATGGATGACAGTGTATGGCCACACTGAACAACTCCTGCTGTCAGAAGCTACTGGAAAGTGAAGATATCACTCAAATGGATTGACCAGCATGCTCCCCTGATTTAAATCCCGTAGAACATGTGTGGGATGCTTTGGGGAGATGCCTTACACCACGGTTACATACTCCACGAAACACCCAACAACTGAAATAGATGCTGATTGAAGAATGGCGTTCTTACCTCAAGATCTATTGGACAATCTGGTGCTGAGTATGGAGAGATGGTGCGAAGCAACCATTATTGTTCTCCTTATTGTTCTTCCTCTTATGCAGACAATTGTATAATGATACTATGAGTTCAATAAAGCCTTCCTTGTTTGATTCCACACTGTACGCATTGTATTAATTTTTGCGAAACTCTGCTTTTGTCATCGTTTAAATACAAAATACTGTCATTTCTGAATTCCATGTCTCTCGGATGATTTCTCGTGGAGTTATGGCAAAAAGAACACCTGTTGCTTGTTTTGCACACCAGTGTATAATATATATGTTGTAGTTTTTGGATAAGATTTAAACTAATTCCTTCCTTAGTTATGGCCGAGAAGACTGCTGTTTCATTGACAACTGGTGCAAAAATCACAACTGGCTTGATGGTTAAAACATTATTCTTATTTTGCACAAGAACAATTATTCAGAAATACATATTTGCTTAAAACTGCTACAACACTAGGGATGCCAAATGTGCCCTACATTTTCTATGTATGAAGTTTACATTTTAAATAACGGAGAAAGAAAGCAAAGCGAGATATGATATTTCTTCAAAAATGTATTGATTGCCTTCAAAAATATATTGATTGATATGATATTGCCTTCAAATATATTGTTTGTGTTCAGTAAAAGTAAACAACCCTATGTTTCACTTACCAGTGCTTCTATATGCTACTAACACACTTCAGTTATGAAAATGTGCTGAAAAATTAGCAAAATCTAATGCTAAATTGTTGATACATTTTAGAATAATTTAAAATAAGGTGTTATCATTGAAGATATGAGTTTTGATTATAAATGAAATGAGCCAAAAATGGAAGCTGCCAGAGAGCAGTGTGTCAAAAAGTGGGGGTACACTTAAAAAACAATCAAGAAGAATCTTAAGAATCGACTGTATGTTGATCATTACATATTTATGTATATTTACATTATATCTTTAATGCAAAGTTTTTTATTTTATTGTATTTTTTACTTTTAAAATTAATTACATTAATTTATTTATAGCCTTTTTGGATGTATGAGAAATGCATTTGCCCTTTGTGTTATAGTATGTGTTATGTGTGTCAGATTTTCACAGTATAATCGTAATGAATATTTCCTTGTGATTTGAAAAACTGATATCACTGTTTCAAGTTCTTGTCAGTAAACCGCTCCTTATTAGCCCAAATTTGTGTTATCCCAGAAAGGCTATTAATTTCTTTTTGGCATTTTGCATTGGTTCACTATAAAAGTCTGAATCACTTTCAAATTGTTGCCACCAAATATTAGAGCCCTGCATTATATTTAAAGAAATTAAATAATGAAGAATTTGCATGAATCTATGCATGTTTTTTGCATTGTGAAAAAACAATGGTACCTAGAGATATCAAATTCTGAATAATGTAGTCCTCCACTCGAATATGAGCATCTAGAAGCCCAAATTTGGAATTTATTATCTATTTCACATTTTGTAAAACTTTTATAAATTCTTGATTAACAAACTTGATGATATCAAAGCGTTCCATTAATGTTAACATCTGGGGCATCTTCAACCATGGATATTCCATGTGTGATCTTTCTTTACATACATAACAAACGTTTTTCTGTACAGCTTTCTTTTCTTCTCTTTTTCTTATTTGTATTGTGTTGTAGCACAGCAGCGCAAAGACGTTACTGTGTCTAACGATATTTTGTGTCAAATGATTTTGAATGCCTCAAATCCCGTTTTGAATTCTCCATGAAAAAACACCCCTTTGGGCGTAATATAAAATCTGAAAGCCTTCAGATATTTTCCCCTCTCTTATTATTTCCCCACCCCCAACAAGAGACCATAATATATCACACAATTTCTGTTAGTATAATAAAATGTTCAGTTATAATTGGATTTGCTATTTTAATTACATGAGTCATCTGCCTTATATGAGAATCATAAGATATGGATTAATATTTATATGACTTATTTCTGAAGAGTTTATTGGCTGCAAAGAATAGTTTTAGGCTGCAAAAGAATGAAATAGCCAAAATAAAAAGGAAACTTAAGAGGTTATTAAGAATAAAAATTTTGTTATTTGTGTATGGATAGAATTATCCTGTATATTAATTACATTTATGAAAAGGTTGTTAGGAGTACTGAGACTGTATTAAAAGAACAACTCAAGAGACAAATGCACATTTACATATTATCAGTGGCACAGTTAGAGGAGGTTGCTTGCCCCAGGTGACACCTTTCTGAAGATGCATTATTCAGACAAAACTTTATTTTATAGGGGTTAGTCTTGTTGAGCATCAAGGCAAGTGAAGAATAATAAGATTCTAAATTAACCACACAGAATTAAATCGAGAAGAAAAATAGTTTTTACACTAGATAATGTATTTAAAGAAATTATTACTAGATTTCAGTGGCTATATGTGTTCTTGTTATTCCTTTGTTACTCTATCAAGCCTTTTAAATGAAAAATCCAAATTAAAAACAATTAATAAAATCAGCTAAATTATAATCACTATGATGCTAATAAGGAAGAATTCATTGCTAAGAGAGAAATATATCAGAATAGTACTCCAGTTATTGCTAAGTAAAACAAAACAGCAATGTGGATGGGTTTTCTTTTTAATGTTCTTAGTTTATTCTAAAGTACAATCTCTGGAACAAAGTTTCAAATATTGTAATACTACTGAGAACTTTCCTAACAGTTGTTGTAAATGATTTTAACTGTATGAGGGATTTTCAAAATAAAAATTGTTCAAAAAGCATATAAAACTACATGTGTATGTTTTGTATTTAAGAAATCTTTCTATACCAAAACATAAGAGTAACTGAAGGACTGACTTCTAGAATTTAGTCCATAATTTTACAAACAGTAAAATAAACAAAATATAATTTTAAAATGTTGGAATTAAAATTTTATTTAAAGATTAAGTTTAGAGTTTTAATTTATTTCTTTGTATGTCATTTTGACATTTTTTTAGCTTTTGCTTGTGTACCGAGAGAGGTGGCAAATGACCACTCCACTCCAAACTCAGGGTGTTACAAGTGACAGAAGCTTTCTGTTTGTTACATACTCTAGGCATTTATTTCCACATATTGTTTTGTGTGTATGGCTTTATAATAGATTTAATGCATGCACAATCAATGATAGCTTGATGAAGTTTATTCTTTCCCAAAACATTTTACTATTCTGAAACTTTACGCACAAAAGTATTCATACAATTTTTTTCAGTATGACAGGGCACAATCAATAGTTACCATTTCAAACTACTGAGAACATTGAACACAAGGCAATACTAAAAGCCTCAGGGAGGTTTTACAGCGATATCTCAGTACTCTCAATACTCTGAGCTAAACTCAGAACTCAACTTTGAACTAAACTGAGAAGTGGTGCTCAATTTGGTTTTATATAGTTTTCCCCTGGCTGCTGAGAAATTTCCAGCACCTTCAATTTCTCAAAACTCTGGTAAGCATACACAGTTATGGTTGCATAGGGATCAGACCAAAATGTAACCAAATGGCAATTCTCACCAAATTTGGTGGCAAAAATTAGTTGCCAAAACCCATCACTGGCTTGGCGTTTTTGCCATTTACGTCAGTGTTAAATGGACTTAACCTGTAACCCTGTTTTTGCAGTCATGCTTCACACTTTTGAGGTCTTTTATGTTACGTTGTACCAATTTATATAAAATTTCACTAAAATTATTTACGTATATACAAAATTCATAACATTGTATTGAGTTAGATTTGAAATTCTCCTTGATGGTGATGGGGAAACCTTTGGATGGTGTTCTTTAACACTGCTGCTGTCTGAAAAAGAATTATTCACTTTACATAACATGCATAAATTTTATTATGTAGTTAAAGATCAACACTGATTAAAAACTATGCAAACTTACAGATTATAAAATAAATCTTTGTAGTTAAAGTTATTTTATATTTTAATAGTTGACAAAAGCTTTTCACAAAGTTGATGAGGAAAAGAAAAGATTGGAGACTGATTTTATTCAGATTAGGGACAAGAAAGAATCTATCAATCAATGGGAAGCTCAAATAAG
This sequence comes from Stegodyphus mimosarum, assembly GCA_000611955.2. NCBI lineage: Eukaryota > Metazoa > Arthropoda > Arachnida > Araneae > Eresidae > Stegodyphus > Stegodyphus mimosarum. The sequence goes on along the minus strand of KK112545.1, from coordinate 158,073 downwards.
TGAAATCATTCAGTGGTAAGAGATTGTTCCTTTGAATTTTGTTGAAACTTTGATTCTATAATCATTTTTAATAGTAAAATAATTAAAAAATTTAATTTTGGTTAAAAATGTTTTAATTTATGGCAGTTTTAATAGTAATGCCATTAATATTAATTTTATCGAAATATTAAATTGTTAATTGATTAATCTTATCATTTAAAATTTTTTTAGATTAGAGTGTTTATTTAGAGATTGTTAAAGTAGTTTAGCTTAAGTGTGGCTTAACCCATAAATTGTTTTTATATTTGAATCTTCTTATAAAAAAGTATTTAAAATTAAAGAAAATATCAAATTTAGATTGATAGTTAAGTTTAGGAAAAATTCTGTGTGTTTTTAAAGAATATGACTCAGGCCCTTCTTGGCAGAGTAAATTATTATTATTATTATTATTTTAAGCAGAATAATTTTCTCCTTGATGTAGAAAAAGTAATGCTTGAGAAGTTTTTATCAAATTTAATTTTAAGAGTTGATAAAGTCTATTTATTTTCAACTGATAATGCTAGAAATTGGGTAAAAGCAGGTGATTATCTACATAAAAGCAATGATTTTAGTAGTACTGAATGACATAAACATGCTGAATTTAAACCATATCCCTCAACGTGTTTAAATTTGCATTACATATTTTGCAGTTTGCTATAAAAATCATTTTAATGATTAATCTACATGCAAAAATATTTACTGATAGAAGTGTCTGATTGAAGTAGCTAACCCATAAAATAATTAGATATTTAAGTTTACAATGATGGTTTTGAAAACAAAACTGTTATATGCCATTTATGAATGCAGTTTCACTGTGCGTTTTACTTGTATTGGTGGTTTTATTTGTATTGGGATTAAGAACTCTTTCTGTTGAATGCATTTAACCTACTGGGCAAAGGTGAGTAGTTAAAATAGCCAAAATCAAGAAATGATTTAAAGAATAGAGAAAAGTGTAAATTCAGAAAATAAACTTGTTGTATATTTAGAATTAAAAAAAAAAGTCTTATTTTTGAAGTTCACTAATTCAAATTCATCATTTAGTTGAGTTATCTGAAAGCTCTTGTTATTTGATATTTTAAAAAGAGGTGAGGTGGAAAAATGGACAGCAGATTATTTAGTAACTGAAAATGATCATCATAAAATAAAATCGTGTAGAAACTTTTTTGAGCATTATAGAATGGTGTGGAGAGTAAAACTGCAAACTGATTCAGATATTTTTGTATTTTTGTTAAAAGACTGCAGTATTTTGGAAAAAGTATCATTATAAACCAAATTAATGACATGTTGGTATGTAATGAAGGTTTGTAAATTAACTTTTGCAATTTTTAAAATGAAAGTAAAAAAAAAAAAAAAAAAAAACCATTTATTTATGAGTGAATGAAAAATATGTCGTATTTAAAAGTATTAATAACATTTTAATTATTAAAATTAATTAAAATCAAATTTTACCTTTTAATTTTACTTTTTAATAGAAATTAATTGTATTTTTAATTTTTTATTATTCTCGTGTATACAAGGTTAAGGAAAACTGAAATAGAATGTAAATAAAAAAGAAATTAGTGTCAAATATTTTAATGAAATAAGAATTTCTAAAATTATAAAATGTGAATCAAAACTGAATTTGATATTTTTTTTAGCTTCCGATATTTGATATTACCAAAACACAGATTATAAAAGTATATTTGTAAAAGAATATGTGTATAAAAATGCAACTATGTATATGCATTTGATAAAAATTTTTTTTTTAAATAGGAAATCCTAACCTTTTTCTTTTGCATTGACCCTTTCAAAGATTTTTTTTCTATAATATACAGTATACACATAATCATAGTAAAAATTGCAATTAAATAACTTAACGATAACAATAAGAACATAAATAAAAGTTTTGAAAAAATAGTTTGTTAGATTTATGTTTAATAATTTTTTGTATTATTATTTTTAATTTTACAGATATAAAAAAAGTTTTCAGAAACAAAATCACAGATTGTAATTGCACAAAAGTTCGATTTTTTTAATATTATGGCTGTTTTGGATGAAGTGATGCATTTATTTAAATATTCATCATAAAATTTAATTTTTAAATCACAAAAAATATTTAACATGTTGTTTTCCATTCTAGTTTTATGTCCTTCATATTTTTTACTGTGTTTTTTTATATAGTATTTATTGCATAAAATATTTACATATTTAAAAAAAGTATATTAAAAAACTGTAACCTGTACTTATTTTATATGATTTCTTCCTTACTATATGACACAGCTTTATATTAGTACATAATTAATAATACATTTTATTTCATTTATTTATTTTATTTTTTGTAAATCTTGTTTACGCTAATCAGTTGCAGGTGCATATTCGGCTCTTGACCTCTTAGTGGTCATTGACAGCTTTAAATTTTTCCGACCCCACTGGAAAATTCTAATTAAAGCATAGATTGAAAAGTATAGCTGGAAAAGAGAAATATGTATATAAAATATAGCTATGTGTAAATGCTGTTAAAGAAAGTTGCTTAAAGCATACTGCATCGTGTAAATCCATATGTTAATAAAAAGTAAAAACTGAAAAAGTTGATATAAAAATACTCAGGTATCATATACAGTTTTGTTCAAAATGAGCCTTTTAGCAATTTTATTGTTGTTATATCTATAAGTAAATAAATATGCATTTTTTGGAGGCTTTATTTAACTGTAAACTTTGAAAGTAATTTTATTTTTTATATGTAATTTTAATATAATAATAACTATACAAGATGTTATCATTTTCTATATACTTGTGTATTGTGTAAATACTGTTAATTATATAAAAACTGCAAAATTTTAAAGGCATTTTATTCAGAGATATAAAACACTATATTTTATGACTGTATAATTTTTTCTTTGAAGAAAGTTTTCAGTAGTGGCTTAGTTTATAAGTGTTATTTCAATTGCAGTTAACATGTGTGTGTTTTGTAAATGACTCATTATGTGCACAAAAGATATTTTTATAAGTTCTCATATACCATGAATTTTAAGGGTAAGTGATGAAAAAGATGCAAGGGGTTATCTTCAAGCATTAGCTACAAAAATGACAGAAGAATTAGATGCTTTAAAAATGACTGGTGTGCCCCCAACATCAACAGTGGTAAGGCATTTTCTTCTCAAAAGTCATAATTTTATTTCATATGTTGCTGTGTTATAATTTTATTGCTAGTAAATGACACGACACAGCTGTGTCATTTACTTATGTTGCTTTGCTATTTGCTTATGTTGTTGTGCTGTTATGATTTCATTTGCTGGGTTTTAAATAATTTGATAATTCTCATCTGTATTAAATATATGATTAATCAGAACTGTAGTATATTAGAAATAGGAACCAAATCATAATTTAAGAAATATGAATTGTTTGTTGAAATAGGTTTTTTCCTTTTTCCCTTTTTTTTTTTTTTCCTTTTTTTTTTTTTTTTTTTTGTGTGTGTGTGTGTGTGTTTAAAATTCTATTAAAAAGATTATCAAAAATAAATTTAACAAGAATTTTTTATATGCAAGGTCCAGCAAATCTACCTCATGTGTTTCAAAAGGCAGTTACAAACGAACAAACAAACAAAGATGCAGAAAGAATACCTTAATTTGTGAAAAAGAAATACAATGCTATTTTACATTACTTTATTTTAAAAATTATGCCTGACAAATGGCTTCCTCTATTGCTGACACATTTACGAAGTCTTTCCTGAAAGTTGCCCATAGTTCTTTGTATCATTTCTTATGGAATGGCAGCCACTGCCTGAATGATTGCCTACGTAAGTGTTTGCAAGGTTGTGGAGTGATATTTGTACAGTTGTGTCTTTAAGAGTCTCCAAAGAAAAAAATCACAAGGTGATAAATTGTGTAACACTGGAGGCCAGCTCATGTCTCCTCGCAGAGAGAGAAGATGTCCAGGAAAGAGCTCTCTTAGAATTGCTAGAGAAATACTACAAAGTGTGAGCTGCGGCTCCGTCTTGTTGGAACCAGACATATGCCTGTTTATGATCCCCAATAATACTGGTTTAATTTAGGTTGGAGGAAGGTCTCGATCATGTGACAGTAACAATTCATAATAACCATTACTGTTAGCTCAGCTTTGAAAAATAAGAACCCCACAGATCGAATTCAGCAAAGTTGCACTAAACTGTCACATGAGGGCTGTGGAGTGGTCGTTGGTGAACTTCCTAAGGGTTTCTGCTGCCCAATAGCGGAAACTTTGTTTATTTACCGTATCTGACAAGTGCGCATCATCAAATGAATTCAAAGCAGTGCCCTGAGGAATGTTCTGAAGAATGTCCTGACATGTGGATCTATGAGTTTCAGAATCTCTCTCACTTACTTCTTGGGTAATCATCATTTTGTATGGGTGCATGTGAAGATCTCTGTCTAAAGATTCTTCTTATACTCCTATCAGACAGTCCCAGGACAACTGCATATTTAAGTGTTGAACTCTTTGGAGAATGCTGAATGGATGCTCTCTCATGCGCACATTTTGCAGTATTGTTATAGTCTGAGGTTGGCCTGGCGATTTCTTTTTTAGTGCAGAACCTGCTGCTGTAAAGTTTGATACGCAGACGTGGATATTTTTTCTATCTGGAACAGTTGGCTAAGTTTGAACCAAATGCGAAATGATTGCCGAGTAGTAATCATGGAACCACCATTGTGAATATACTCCTTCACAACAAACACGCAATGCTCACCATGCCACGCATTGCAACTACTGAAAATGGCACGTATCCCACTATTGGGTGGGGATTGATACCCCTTCCTTCACCGTATCCCCCACCACAACTCGCATGGCACTCTCTCCAAACATAGACGATTGTTAGACTCTGTATATACAATACATGTCAATATATTGAATACATATAAATATATAATGCATATATGTGTAAAAATACAAAATACTGAAATATGTTTTAAATCAGGAAAAGAACTGGAAGAACCGTAGGTCTCAGAAGCTAGATAAAATGGAGCTGCTTAATCTTCAATCCAGCCTGCAGAGTGAAATACAAGCTAAACAAGCTATAAGCCAAGAGCTGAGTAAAGTTCGTGCTGAGCTTGTTGCTGAGCAAAAGTAATTTTTTTTTTTACCTTTGATTTTCGTGTTAGATTCAGAAGTGAACTGAATATACATAATATGTATAGTTTTATTATAAATTTCTATATGGTACAATAAGAAATTTTACTGTGGTTTTTTATGTAAACGCATGCATATTTATTTATCCAGTAATTAAATATAATACTATCAATGATCTCTGTTGGTAAGATTATTGGTAAAGTAGTTCTTTATACTGTAAAAGAAAGCACTGTCCCACATTAATAAATTTATATGCTTGCATCAAAGTATGATTAAAATTTTATGTAATTCAAAATATCTGGAATGATGCTGTCTAATGAAACATCTGCTGACCACTGAATGGTTATGATAATCCCATGATGATTATTTGTATTGAAATTCTAGTTTACGAGATCTGTTTGAAAGATATGCAATCAATCATTAATCTTTTGCTCTGATTAATTTTTTGAGATTGTCTGCTTTTCAGCCTACTCGATTTAAAGGTTTCTGTTATAGTTGGTGTATAAATTTAGACTATTCTGTAAATGAGCCCTGTAGATCTGTAAACTTTGAAAGAAAACTCGAATTGACCTGCACCTGAGAAATTTTGTTATCTTTATATAGAGCAGTATTTACAGTTCTGTTTACAATTCTTGAATAGACATAATTTTAAGAATACGTAGGCTTTAAACTATTTTACGTTGATTTGCTCATCGCATTCTCTCCTATTTCCCTTCACTGGGAATGAGGAGGAAGCTGATCAAATGATGGTGGAGAGATGCATGGCAAGCTTTGTCTTTACAAATTTTGTTGCCAAACATGAAGAGAAAATCATGAATCCTTTACAATTTAAATTTCACACTTTATTCAATTTTCAATAATCAATTAAAGGACAATCACTAAAATAGCATCAAATAACAGATACTACCTTTTTTTTTAATAAGAGGGAGTTATGTATTATTTATCAGCTTTTCCATACAAATTCTAAAAGCAATCTTTCATATTCAGATTCCATTTTCAAAATTTATTATATGTTTGAGAAACTGTAGACATAGCTGCTGATTGTCCCAGTTTTTCATCGCTTCTCCCAAATTTCCGGTTTTTAACCTTTACCAGGGAAAATGTTTTTCAGCAATAAATAAAATAGGTGTAGTTTTAATGAAATTTAAATTGTGCAAATTGCATTCCTTCACCCATAGTGATTTTCAGCATATTTTTCTCATTAAATTATATTTAATGTGAATTGTTTTCATTTCTTGTAGACATTAGTAGAACTTTGCATGAAGATTTAACCAATGTTTAATTAGTTTATATTTAATTTTGTTCTATATCAGTATGTGGTATATTATTAATTGTATCTACATATAGATGTTTAAGTTCATTTTCATTCTGTTTAAAAATACTTTTGATAAAATATTTTGATTTTTATTACTTTTAAAGTTTTCCTTTCCTGCTCAGGATTTTCTATATATGAAAATGTAAGAAAATTACAGAACAGAATAGCCAAAGAATATAAAATTTATAATAAATAATTAAATATTAATATATTTTACATCAAAATTATATTATAAATAATTGAGTAATCTGAATCGGGCATTATTAAGTGAATCTAAGTCAATTTGGCTGTCTTTAAAAATGGTGCTGTACACAGTGGAAAATCCTTTCGTAAACACATTGTTTTTCAATTTTCAAGATTCATAACTATGCATGTATGATTTTATTATGCTCACAATTAAATATTAATATATTTTACATCAAAATTATATTATAAATAATTGAGTAATCTGAATCGGGCATTATTAAGTGAATCTAAGTCAATTTGGCTGTCTTTAAAAATGGTGCTGTACACAGTGGAAAATCCTTTCGTAAACACATTGTTTTTCAATTTTCAAGATTCATAACTATGCATGTATGATTTTATTATGCTCACTTTTTAATTTGTGTTAAGATTTCACATACTCCATTCATGATTTTACTTTTATTTGTTAGATAATATGTAGAGATATATTATCTAACAAATAAAAGGTTATTTTGAAGCAGGAAACATGAAAAATGAGCAATGCTCTCGCAGGGACTAGAACCATGGACCTCTTGAATACGCACCGAGCATGCTGACCACTACACCACGAAGACATTCTAGCTTTTTTTCCCCTCCCTCCTGTATTTTTTAGTATTTGTGAACTAAAAATTATTATTATTATTATTTTCAAATTTTTCTGTTTCTAAAGCTGAGAAAATGGGATTGATCACCAGTCTGTGTTTTCCTTAAGTTATGAATGAGGTTTAAAATATTAAGAAACTGAAAATCACTAGTGCACATATATATAATCTGTGCATGTGAGGATGATAAGTAAATTCATTGAGCTACATAGAAATAAAAGGAGATAATAGCATTTTATTTCTGTGCACAAATATAAAAATTTTTAAAAGGTGTTTATAAATTTGGTATTTCAATTGTACTTATCAGTCTATTTTCGAATAATGTCTATATTTAACAAAGTAATAGATTTCTGTTCATTAAATGAAGCTTGAGTGGAAGTATTAGCTAACTAGTTTGAAAAATATTTATTCATATTGTTATGTTAATATGCGTTTTGTTTACTAATGCTATTTTGCAGAGTTTATTATAATTTTCACATATTATTGGTGTGGAGTTCTTGAAATTTTAACTAATTACTTTAAAATTAATTTTATAAAATTTATATATTTATTTAATGTGTTAAGGTTTGGTATTTTAGTTCTTTTCATCATTCAGGTATTTTTCAGTAAAGTCTTTACTTAACAAGGTAATAGATTTCTGTTTGCGTAATGTTATTTTACAAATGCCAAACATTAGTGCTTAAGCCATTAGTTCAAGGGCTGTCCAGTACTTTTTAACAATGTCCTCATTCTGAGAAAGTGCAATACAGTTGTTTAAATATTCAAAAATCATAAGCTGATTGAGTCATACAAAACACAGTTTGGGGGAATCCGCCACTCCAATTTTTTAGAGGTGGTTTTGCAAGCAGTCGTGTCCAGTGAGACGTCTAAATAGAGCTACTGCTGTCCTTCTTGCAAAACTGGGAATGATAGTTCTCTCTTCCACCTGAATCCTCCATCCCTTATCCATAGCATGTTGAATCAAATCCTGTTTAAGAATTTTCTTAAAAGTCAAGTTAATAAACAATTTAGTCGTATGAAAAGAAAGCAGTCAATTAATGCCCTGCATTATCTAACAATAAGTTCCAACAATGTGTCAGCTTTTTCATTGCTAATAATTCCACAGTAGGCTGAAATCAGTTGGAAAGAAATTCATTGTGCCATTGCCTTAAGCAAAGCCTATAGTCTTAAATTCTTTTGGAACTATTCTGATTATTCAAAAGGGTTTGAAATGCACTTTTGGAATCTGACAGTATGACTGATTGCATTTACGAAAGAGTGGCTATGAATCGAAAGTTGTTGAATAGCCACTGTAATGGCTTTGTTTTCCCCATCAAAGGCAGTATTAAGAGGGTTCATTGTTAAGTAGAAATTAAAAAGCTTGCTATGAATACCTGCTCCAGCACCACATGCTCTCTCCAACATAGAACTGTCTGTATAGACATGCAGCCACTCATTTTAAGGATAGCAAATCCCCATAGTCTCCATTTCAATTAATTGTGAACTTAACTGTGAACAATTGCAATCTTAATTGTGAACTGCTCGTTTCTTTCTTTCTTTCTTTCTTTCTTTCTTTTTTTTTTTTTTGTAGTTATTTGTATAAGATCAGGATTTATATTCGAATTCAAAAAGTTCAAGGGACAATGGGGAGGAGGTAAAATTAAATAATCTCAGCTCAATTCCAAGTTTGCTAAATATAGCTTTATTAGAAGTATAAACTTTGCTGTATTGGAAAATATTTATTCACATTACATGTTAATATGAGATTTGTTTACTGAAGTTATTTTGAAAGAGTATATTATAATTTTCACCCATTATTGGTGTGAAATTTAACTGATTACTTTAAAACTAATTTTATAAAATTTAACAAAAGATTTGTATTGTGAATATATAACCAGTTAAACAAAATTCAGCAATGCCCAGCATTTAATAAATAATGAATGATATTCTGCATTAATATTGTGCTGCTTCAAAAGATTTCAGAGTTAAAAAAATTTTTAAACTGTTATAAGAGGGATATTCAGAAAGTAACTTGGGACGAGAAGTGGCGCTAGCATCCCCTTGGTGTTGGAGTGTCTACTGAATCTTTATGCATCCGGTTGTAATAGTTGGCAATACGTGTTGCCTCTGCTTTGTTCACTGTGAATATTTAAAATGTGTGCGGCAATAGAAATTCCCACCAATTGTGGTGTGCGATCAGTGATTAGATTTTTGTTCGCAAAAAAACTGAGACCAATTGAAATTTTTTGGGAACTTAAGGAACTTTTTTTGGGAAGGTGTATGGAAATTACTTGATGAGTGAAACCAGAGTGAGACAATGGTGCATCATAATAATAGCCACACTAATGTTCACAAGGAAGCACTAAGTGGCCAGCTTAGCATTGTTAATGATGAACTAGTAGAGGAAATCGACAAAAAGATTCGCAAAAACCGCCACTTCACAATTTCAGATCTCTCTGTAGAGTTTTCTCAAACTTCACAAACTTTTTTATTTGTCATTGTGACGTATGATTTAGGCAACGTACGCCGTTACACAGCCATTCAAGTTCAACAGCTCTTAGATGGTTTCAGAGGGGAGTTATTTGGTCATCCACCATACAGTTCAAACCTTGCTCCTAGTGATTTCCACTTGCTTCCGCACATGATGACCTTTTATGCAACATAGCACTTCAAAAATAATGAGGAACTGCATGCAAGCGTCCTTGCATGGTTGAAGTCTCAGGCGGCAATATTCTGTCATGATGCAATTAACAAGCTCATGTACCGTTATGATAAATGTCTTAATTTATATGGAGATTATCTTGAAAAATAGCTGAATAATGTTCCTTTTGAATGTATGTAATAAAAAATGTTTGCCTTCATTTTTTTTTTTTTTTACTTTTTTTTATTGTTATTCTAAAATGTAAGTTACTTGGATGCCCAAATTTTGAATTTATTTATTATCTACTTTGTATTTTGTAATACTTTAACAAATTTTTGATTAGCAAACTAAATGATTTCAAAATGAGCAGTGACAACACTGTACGGAATAAAATATTTTTTATCTGCAATGTGCACTGAAGAGACATAGGTATTTATTTGGAAGCAGGAGTTGTGAAAAATGGTCGATGCCTTAGCCGGGAATCAAACCACGGACCTCTCGGTTACGCGTTGAGCATGCTGATCTCTACACCATGAAGGCATGTGAAGTAGGTGGAAGAAATACCTTATATACTTTCCTTTTTAAAGTACGACTGGGAATTAGGGGTTCCAATCGCCAAATCATGGTGGTGGAGAATTATCATCCACCACCTTTTAATTCGGGTTCCACTTGTAGAGACATTAGGATTTTTCAAAGCAAGAGCGATGAAAAATGAGCAATGCCTTTGCTGGGAAATGGACCACAGACCTCTTGGTTACGCGTCGAGCGTGCTGACCACTACACCACAAAGGCATGCGAAGAAGGTGGGAGAAATACCTTATAGTGTGATTGTCAAGCAGAAATTCTAAAGATATGCTGTTTCTTTAAATATTTTGTGATATTACTGTTGAATTGAATTTTATGTGGTGTAAGTGCGAGTAACATGATATTTAATAAATAAAGGTATTGCACAAAACGTTAAAAAATGCCCCTTTGGGCATAATATAAAATCTGAAAGCTTTCAGATTTTTTTTTCTCTTATTTTTTTCCCATCCTCCCCTGGAGACATCATAAAACTCTTCATAGTTTAGTAATGATTTAGTATTTTTTTAACTATCTAATCAAGTGCAGTTGCAGTTAATGGCTTTAGTGTTAATTGCAGCGTGACAAGATGGAATTTAGCTTAAAATATTCACCAGAATAAAATTAACTGAATATGATTTGTAAAAAGTGGAATAGAATGACTATACAAAATATTAGATTTTGCTGTGTATTAAAAATATCAATAGTTCAAGCTTTTAAAAATTGTTAAGATTGTGTTTTTGTCATTTGATTTGTTTATTTTATTAATGATTAAGTGAACTTGTAAAGTATTCTTAAAATACATTATTTTATGTAGAATAAAGCATTATCTTTTAACATTTTGTTAACTTTTTAAGAATGCTATTCAGATATATTCTTCAAAAATATATTTCTCAATTGGAATTTAGTAGTTTATAGTTTTGTAACATTAATTTAAGCATTCTTTTATGATAAAGATTGAGATTCGTATTATTTATATCTTCATGTAAAGTGTATGATTATTGATTGGATTAAGTTAATTGATAAAAAACAATTTCTTAATGAAATGACTGCATATATGACAGTGTGTAATTTTCTTTAAAACATGTCTGTTACTAAATTGTATTAAAATCTTTATGTATCATTTATTTATATATTCAATTTTAGAAACAGTTTCAAAATATAGCATATAATAAGTTTATTTCTTTGTATTTACAAACTAAATTGCTTATTTACAGGGAGCATAAAGATTGCCTGCAAAAAATAGAATTTTACAAGAGGGATCTTTTAAAGAAAGAAGTACAAATTAAAGAGCTCCAGCATAGAATTGATTCAGGTGATAGTTGTAAGTATAGCCAGTGTTTTCTCTATTTGAAATGATTAATTTTTATTTAGAAAATGATGCTTTAAAATATATTAATATAAAATGTGGAAAGTTTAGTGTACTTGCTTCTGTAATTGAACGTACTAAGTTCAGTCTTGCAACATATTAATTTTTCTGCCATTACCTTTGGGTACTTTATTTACAACGTTGTAAAATCTTTCAAACTTCTGTGATTAAAATTGTTAAAATCTTGTAGTCTACTCGTCTTCTCATGATTCATTAACACCGAAAAACATATTTGGCAAGTATAAACATGTCATTTTACAAAAATGCAAAATAACTGAAGTTTTGAGAATATTCTTTTTGACATTTCTCTTAAAATGTTAAACTGTTTTAGTTTTTACAAGTAAATACAATTTATCATAAAATATTTATCTATTCATAGGGTTATTTTGAGGCAGTAGAAACTGTTGAAACGTCAAATTTTTTAGTGACGTAGTCTCCCATTTGAATATGGGCACCTGGAAGCCCAAATTTTTAATTTCAGATTTGTTTTATTATCTATTTCATATTTTGGAAAACTTAAGCGAAATGATTTCAAAGAGAGTAGTCTCAACACTGCTTGGAATAAAACATTTGTATCTCCAGCACACAAGGCTATCTATTGGATATAGTAAAGACAGGCTGGTTTTAAATGTTTTTAGCCCAAATGCTCTGAAACAGCTCTTAAAAATGTATATGTGTGTGTAAATGGGGGGGGGGCTCTTTTTGGGTAATATAAAATTTGGAAGTTTTTGTATTTCACTGTACGAGAAACATACATGTGCAGATTCTTCATTATTTAATTTCTTTAAATATAATACAGGGCGATAATATTTGATGGCAACAATTTTAAAAGTGATTAAGACTTTTAAAGTTTTCAACACAAAATCCCCAAATGAAATTAATAGCCCTTCTGGGCTATATATATATAAAAGGTTCTGTGTTTAGTGAATTAACGCATGTACACCTTTGAATTCTTTTTTAAAAATTTAATTGCTAATTTCCATTTTAATTTGGGGGGAAAAAGTTTTGTGTATAGTATGGAGACACGTGTAAGACATGTACACCTGTGAATTCTTTTTAAATATTTAATCATTTCATTTTAATTTATATCATTTGGTATTCAAATTTCGCTAGTATTAATGAGCAAACATTTTTTGGCAAATAATAAAGATAAGAATTAATTTGGAGGTCAGGGGCAATCGAAATTGCTGTGAATTAAACCCTGTTTACATGCAGTGCTTTTTCACAGCCACCATTTGTATTAGGGAGAAAAGGTGATATGAAACAGTTTCGCCTTCAGGACCGGTTCAAATACACATTGTGTTCCATCTTTTAACCCATAAGCCACTGTGAGCCATGATGTCACAAACATGAATCTGATTGGCTGATTTCTAATGTTTGCCTACATCTTTTTTGACATCACTTACTATTGCTATAGAATACCATCATAACTTTCTAATTAATTAAAATACACCTAAATTAATTTAAAATTCAATTTATGTATGAGACCAAATGGCTAAAAGAAGAGAAGAAATTAGGTACACTGCTGAATGGTTTTAAATGAAATGTTTTGTGTCTGTTAAAATTTAAAACTTTGCTCTTTGAAAAAATTAATAATTCTGCAGTTGATTGTTGATTAAAATTAATATTATTAATATTAATTATAAGTTTCTTATTGGTTAAAAAAGTTTTAATTTGTGTATTAAAATTGTTTTGAACATCTTTTAAAAGATTTTATATTAAGAAATTGAATGGCACTAGGTTTTATTTCATATATATATATATCCAATACATATATATATATATATGTATGTATGTATTGCAATTCAGTAATAAAATTTTTAAAAAATTTGAAATGATTTAATGACCATTTAGACTGATTACATTCTTTAACTGTGTTTTCTCAGTTTGAATTTTTTTATAAATCCTAAAAGTTATACAGATAAAGACTGAAATATTTAATATTTTTACTGCTTACTTAAAATTATATACTTTAATAGAAACAAGGATGGGTTTTGCAAAATACTGAAAAGAGGAATCATTTGTGAGTGAATCAAGTGAAAATGTGTTTGAGATCATATTTGTTTCAAAGTTTTTACATAAAAATTTGCTTTAAATTTTTTCTCAGAAACTAATTCATTAATTGAAAGTAAGAAGTAAGTTGAGTGTCCATGGACTGCCATGTGCAGATAATTCATACTCTGATAATTTAGAGTACACTGTGCTTTTTTGTGATACTTATAAAATTAAGAATTGTAACATCTTTTCTTAAAGTGTATCAGCTCAACGTAGCACCAGATAATCTCTGGTCTGCCATCCCGAGCCTAGGCTGATGTATGGTGGATATTTTGATTTTTTCATGTCATCAAGTCAGCAGTGAGAAATGTAAAACGTCCAGGAGTGAAAAATATATTGGACTTTTAAATGAGACTAATTATATGCCTAGATTGTTATTTTCTTGCAGGGGCAATATCTTGATACATGCACATGGGTTCATAATTGATAGAATGCACGCAGAACCGATGATAACTAGATAAAATTCATTTTCGCAAAAGAAATGCTTTACACTTCTAGAACTTTTCACAAAAGTACGCATATAGCTCTTCTCAGTACGATAAAACATGAGCAGTAGTTACCACTTCAAGCTACTATGAACGCTAAACAGAAGACAATATACAAAGCCCCAATGCATAAGCTTGCCAAGTGATTTCTGAATACTGTCAATGCCCTGAGCTAAACTCTCAACTCCCATCTGAACTAAACTGAGAAATGATGTTCTCTCTAGTCTTATATAGTTTTTTCCAGGCTGCCGAGAAATTTTCAGTACATTGATTTCTTGAAATTGCTGGCAGACCTTTACAGTTATATTTGCCTTCGGCCGATACAGTTATAGTCACATGGGGATTGAACTAGTTATAGTTATATGGGGATCAGACCAAAATGTCTCAAATGGTCTCCAAATTTGGCATTTTCTTTGACAATTCCTGTCCAAATTTTGTAACTAAAATTAGTTGCTAAAAGCCATTTCCAGTTTGGCACTATTTTGCCAATTTTGCTAGAGCCATTTTCCTCAAAGTTAAATAGATCTGCTGTGTAACATTATTTTTCAGATGGAGCTTTGCATTGAGGTTTTTTATGTTACATTGCACAAGAGATGCTACAAAATACATATAATTTCCCTAAAATAATTTATATATATACAAAATTCACAGGAATATTATGGTATCTTAACATTAAAATATCAGGAAAACTATAAGTGGAGTTTATTTTAAAACTATATGGATGGCATTTCACGCTAAAACTTGGCCTCAAGTAGATTTTTGATGTGGATGTTTTTTAATATCAGTAACATCACCATTATAGTACTTGTTATTTATTTTTTTTTTATTGTTTAGCTATAAGTTGTATTTTGTGTATATTCTGTTCCTGCCTTCCTCTTTATTGCTGTTTAATCTATGCTATTCATTTCTTATGAACATAGCTGCTGATCTTGTGGAACTTCAGTGTCAGAATGGTAACATTTTAATAAAATAATATATTTTATCCTTTACCATACAATTTTATTCCATTAAAATATAATTCATATTCATGTAAGTAGAATCAGGCATGATAGATTTTAAAAGCTTGGAGGTGTAATGCTATTATTGTAACATAAAAGTAGAATTTTCAGTTAAGATGAAATACAAAACTAGAAATGAAAAACTTTATGCTATTGCTATATATATACTCTGCATTTAGGCATGTAACAGCTTTTTTTTTTTCCCATATCTATGATCTTCAAAAGTTATATTTCCTTAAAAAAAGGGAGGGGGCTACTACAAAGAAAGGTAATATGTTTAAAATGCACAAATGTTCATTTCATTGAGAAAACTGTGTGGTACTAATAATTTTTCAATAACTTGAATTAATGATGCAGCTTTATTAGTGCATTTTATTAGTGCATCAGTTTTATTATGTAAAAGGAAGTGTATTCAGTGTACTAAATTTTCTGCCAAAAACTGATAATATTCACTTTAGCTTTCTTTTACTGATAATCATCAGAAATAAGATGAATTATTGATTAAATAATTTTATTGGCTTATACAGGGTGTTTTGCTTAGTGTGTGCAAACTCGAGAGAAGGGTAAGTTATGGAAGACTTCTGCTCAGAAAATCTTATAAAACCTTCCAGTCAAACAGGCATGAGATATGGGCCTATTAGATATTCACCAGCAACATAGCACCAGACACTATGCATGTGCGTGGGTACTCCTGGGGTTGTCCACTGCCTATATATATGTGTGTGTTGTTTGTGTTGTAGTAGCCTTCTCCAGTAAAATATGCTCCATCCGTAAAGAGGATAGAAACCACGAAATGGAGTTTCACCACACACTTCTGCTTTACCATTCAACCCATGCAACTTGTGGTGCTTAATCAGGCAGCAAGCAGTTGCTGTATGTGCTGCACATGGTATGGATACAAGTGGCTCGAGTGCAGGATTATCCAAATTATGTTTTGAGAAGCAGTGAGGCTTGTAGTTATCACTTATGGATTGATGTATAGATTCCTTCTTGCATAATGGAGTACCATCTCTTCTAGTTCAGGTATCTGTGTTGTTCGTTCCCAATTCGTTTGACTTTTTACGAAAGATCGTGTATCACACAATTTTTTATGCAGCTGTGCAAACATGTGGTAGTGAATCCACTTGTTTGCGTAGCTCTCACTGAACACGTGCACATTGGCTCATCCATTATATTTGGCCACTTCAAATGCTAGATGCATATCTGCTAACTTTGAATTAATGAAACTCTTCATTCTACTTCTTCTGCAGTTGATTGTTGAATGTTGAATTTCGCTCGTGGAGGTTTGCCTGTTCTATAGCAACATCCTGTAATGTGCTAAGAAGGTATTTTCAGCCCTACATTGCTTTGTCTAACGTATGTCTCCCTGAAGTTTGTGCATGCTTAAACAAATCACCGTGTAGTTAGTCATAGTATAATGCCCTGCAGGTAGTTTGCTCATGTAGGATTTTCATAGGCATCAGCATTGATAGAATGGATTACCTTCAGCATTGATAGATTGGATAAAGAGCTGCATTTTTCCTCTTTGAGTATCTGTTTCAATGCATTGTTGAGTATTTAAAGTTTTTAAGCAAATTGTGGAATTATGTGAATTTGAAATTATAATTTTTTTTCCATCATAGTGTATGGTTTTTGCTTCATTTTTGAACTGCTTAGTTTCTCTGTATTTACTTTTATTAAAATATTTTTATTAGCTTTTTGCTTATGATAAGCTGTTTTTATTCTTGTAGTAATAGACGATTAAAAAATAGTTTTGAGTAAATTCTGTGATTCCGTATTCATGATGTATTATGTAGGTTTGAATTTGGTCATCAAAAATATATTTTTAATGTAAGCACTAAAAATTATAGTAATTTATTGCAATTACCTGTAGCTTTCAATAATATACAATGAAATATAATTAATAAATTTCTAATTTGCTTTAATTTTCTAATTATGCTTTCATAATTAAGTATTCCTTTTATCTATGTCTATCTGTGTAATATTTTCAATCTTTTTTCCATTCCTTTGTTTTAATTTTATTCTTCTGTCAAATTAATTTATTATGTACAGCAGTGCCTTGCATAATAAATGCTTTTAAGGGAAAATGTTCTACATACCAAAAACATCGTAAAAAAGTGCATGGCATAATGAATTTATTTATACATTATGAATAGCATATGAAAATTAGGAACTACATGCATGATAAAACTGAGAAAAGATGCCCAACAGAAATTATGTCACAAGAGAAGAACATTTTCTAAGCCTAAGTCACCCCCCCCCAAAAATAACATCCTTTTTTTCAGCCACTGCAAGTGGAGATCAGAAGCTAAAATTTCTATTGATTTATTTCTTACGGAATTACAAAGTTTTTAAGGAACAGTGTTAAATCAAAGCTGCCTGTCTTACGAAAATCAAGAGAAATATCTTACATCATTCGATCAATATTTAAAGAGTAGTTAGTATGTTTTCTATGGCAGAAAATATCTGGTAGGAAATGATTTACCAATGGCAGGAAAACTTAACCATTGCTTGACATTACCTCTGGCCTCCAAAAGCCCTGAGGGATGGCCTCTGGCCTCCAAAAGTCTTGAGGGATGATTGAATTTCCATATATTGGTATAACTTCTGTGTTTCAGGTAATTATTGACTTCGAGAAACTATGCCCAAAAGAAATCATGGTAAGAGTTTTGAAATCCGCCAGTACTCATGATGAGGATGAATGTTGTTGCTGGGAAAGAGAAGACAAATACTGGGAAGGAGTGGAGATCAAAGCCAGTCCTACCGTCAAGGGCCAATTCTAAAGAATTGGAAAGATCAAAGCCACATTCAAGATGGCATCTCATTCACACTGAGGATAACAGAAACAGAAAGGTGCACTAACAGTACCTTGCACTACTTCAGAACTATTCTGAAAAAATGGGATAGGCAAATTGCTTTAATGCAGTTACTTGAAACCTGGATTTCTCAAAGGAAGGTATTCAAGAAAGTTAAGCGTAGCTTAATCTTCAACATTGGCAGAAGAAAGAGAAGACTCAGATTTAACGAAACTGAAAAATTTTAAATCTCTGCATACATAGTGCATATAAATATTTTTTCTAGATGATTCCCCCTCCTGCAATTGGCAGGCACTCTGCTGGCTTAGACTTGGGCACTACTAAGGTCAGAAGTGGTAGCCATTTTATCATGAAGCACCTAATAGGTGGGCCGTTGTTACCTCATATAAAGGGACAGGCAGTTACATCCATGCCTTCTTCAGGATTCGAACCTGGGCCCTTCGGTATCATAGTAGGCTCTCCTAACCACTATATCATCTGGGTGGCTTTTTCTAGGTGATAAGTAAGTAATTTAGCATTTCCAACATTTGTCATGATTTTTTATCTGGCTAGAAAAGGATTAAAATTGCTTGCATTAATGCAAGGGAAATGCATCCCATCTAATAAATGAATCAGACAATGAACATTGCCATGAAGTGGATTGTGTTTATTATGAGAGGTACTTCTGCACATTTACTTGGAAGTATTATGAGTTCTCAGACTTGATTATTTTGTTGAAATTTCTTTTCATGTTAATCTTTTCCTTCTCTTTGTGCTTCTGAAAGGAGACAATGAACATAAACTAATTATTGATGGTAATACATATTTTTTTCTTATAATGTCAGTTTTACTTCTTATTGAAAGGAAGGAGAAAATGTTTGTAAAATATTCTATTTTTACCGGTTCTGTTTTGATGATGATATTTTCATATAATTAAATTCATAGTGTTTTTTTTTAAACTGTTTAAGTACAATGAACTTAAGTAAGAGTATTTATTACAGTTCTTGACCGGCCATCATCGAGAATGTCTTTTCTTGATCAATTTTTAAAAGACACATCTCAAAGACTAGCACATAGTGACAGTGGAGAATCTGCTGGTGCAGGAGATGAAGCTGATGTTGAAGACAATCAACCTGCTTCAGGTGCAAGCAGCAAATCTACAGCTTCAGAAGCTAGTGCTGTGAGTTTCATGTAATATTTGATCTATTTATAACACAAATATGTAAATTTGTTTGGCTATTTTATTGAAATAAAGTTGTCATTCTTAATTTAAATAAAGAAGTCTTTTCTTCTCCTTTAGGAAAATTTCACATTTTCACCTGTTATAGATTCACGACCAGTTATTAACTTGTTAAGTCCTAAGGTGAGTCTAACATGAACTTAATTGTGTTGCAATAATATTCTGAAAAATTTAATCTGTGAAATTTTCATTTTATTCTTCAAAATATTACTAAGATGAAATGTATGTTTTTTAAAGCTTTTATAATATATGCAATTATATGTGAAATATTTATTTTATTCTTCAAAATATTACTAAGGGGAAAAGTATGCGTTTTTTTAAAGCTTTTATAATATATGCAATAAATATGAACTCTAATGTATTAAACAATCATTTTAAGATAAATTTTGTGTATCTGTTTCATTTTCGTCAATAAAACTTTTTGTTATGTAATAATAAGTAATTTAGTTGATGATTTGGTTTCATTTCAGCCTAAGGCACATCAGTTCCTAATCAGGAGTTTTCCATCACCAATTAAGTGTAACCATTGTACATCTCTCATGATTGGCCTCTGCAGGCAAGGGGCAGTCTGCGAAGGTAATTTATATTTTTTTATAAATGTTAGAAATAAAATTGAACTTGTTTCCTCTATTGTCGGTGGATGTCACATGTGAAAATAATTACTTTGCTTATTTATATTTCAAAGAAAAAAACTGTTTAATTACAAATTAGCAGTAGAAATGACAGTGAATTTTACATGTATATAAACATTGTGATTTTTTTCCATTTCCTTTTCTTTCTTTTTTTTTTCCATAGTTTTCCTATGTTAATAATTTTTTCCTCATAGTTTGTGGTTTTGCATGTCATGTTATGTGTCAAGAAAAGGTTCCAGCTGTGTGTCCTGTTCCTTCTGACCAAAGTAAGTGTTTAAATGTAAAATATAATTAAAAAAGGAGGCAGAATTATTTTTGTATATGCATTTATTTGCAGATATCAATGATGCCTTCTTGTAAACAATTTAAATATTTGCATTAAAGGTTCTTTATATAAGATGTCTGTAAGATTTAAAAAAAGTTGATAGCACTCTAGTGAAGAGAAAGAAAACAGACGATTTCTTTATATATAATGTATTTTGGACTTAAGTAAGAGATATGTAGATCAGCGCTCTGGGTAAAGAATCCATTTTGTTTTGTAGAAAATAAAACATGAGTTTTTGATTTCAATAAGATGCCAATAAAAAGCGATAAAAACTTTAATGACAACAATTTACAAAGAGGATCAAGTATGCCAATGTGAAGCAAAAATATAATCTCATCAAAGTTTCCTCCAGATGTAAAATTATTCACAGCCCAAACAGTTCTTTTTGAGAATGGAACTTCTTCCCAACTGAAAGACATTGCTGTCTTGAACTGAATTTTGATAAATAAATATCATTGTCTTGATTTCCAAAATTCCCCATGGATATGTTCCCATACAGAGGTAAGGTGCTCTCGGGAAAGGGGTAACTTTTACTTAACTCCTCTTGATTTGAACTACAGTTAGGTGATTGAACACTTTTTCTTATTGATTTCCTTTCCGATCACTTTCTGTTGTCAATTCATTTTCGCATGACTTCTTTTGTTTCTCTTCTTTATCTGCTGAAGCAATATCAATAACCCGTGATCGATCTTTAATAAAGTTGATTTTGCGCTTCATTTCATCTCCAAAATTTCTAGGTGAAATTCTTTTAACTCACGCAGAATTATTACTAAAATGATCCAAACAATTTTGCTTTACTCACTTAGAGGCCAATATATTCATACTATGCAAAGGCGTTCTAGAATATCCCTCTGCTTTCAAATAGCAGCGTAAGTTTCTGTGAGGCTCATGGAAGCTTCTTTTGTTTAGTTTTTTGTGATCGCGTAGTATTTTATGCTCCATGAAATGAACGCAGCGTTCTTCGACGATTCGTCGTCTTTTATATTCCCTGCAAAATTTGTGTAATGTTTTTGAACTGCAGAGTCCTTTAGAGACCAACCCAAATGATACGAAAATTTTTGTTTTTTTCTGCTTTAAAATAGATGGATATGCTTCCAGATAGCGTTCTGAAGCTTCCACTAAAGCACTATATTCATGTATTAACTGTGCGTATGGTCTCTAAGGAGACTGAGAGATCTTCCCAAGGAGGGATGTGTAAGTTCTTTATATATAATGTGTTTTGGACTTAAGTAAGAGATAAGTAGATCAGCGCTACGGATAAAGAATCCGGAAAATAAAACATGAGTTTTTGATTTCTATAAGATAGGAATAAAAACTTTATTATGTCACAAAAGCAATTTTATGATAATTTCAGGCTCTTTATTGTTCTGGATTTTTAAATTCTTTTTGCAATGGATTCATCTTTATCTAATCATTTATGTAAGCAAAGTAATGCTTTGCATGGATTTTTTTTTTACTCATGTAATGTTTCGAAAGAAATTGTTTGATATTGAAGACTTGGAAAATAACATATCATACTCAAACAGAACATATCTTAAGGGAAAAGCATATTTTTCAAATTATAAGGATCATGTATTATTTGGAATACCAGTGAAAGATACATTTTCATAGGGATAAACCAAGGAGCTCTATTTTAAAAAAAATAGAAATAAATAAATAAAAAAAATTGAGATTTTTAAGGCTATTGAATTTAATGGGACTTTCATAACTTTATGGATTTTTCAATACATAATTTTATTCAACAAAATTTATATGGTATTGAAGTATTATACAAGTTGTTTGAAAAGGGGAACTACAAGCTCTATTTTATAAAACATTGGTTCTAGACATATATTTCTCATTATAAGGTTTTTCAAATTAAGGAAGATAATTTTATGAAAACAATATCAACATTAAGAGTAGATCAGGTTTGAAAATAGATGAGTTAACTTTTTATATGGCTCTTAAATGTTTTGTAAGAAAGCAAAGTAAATGTAAAATGTTTTTATAAGTTAATTGGAGAAAGAGGATAAAACAAAACAAGTTTGCCAACTTAGATTATTATTTTTCAGTGATTTGTGTGATTTCAGGGATTAGATTATTTTCAGCTGAAATTAAATTTTTCATTCCTTAACAAAATTTAAATCTCTAAATTTATAGTAGTGAGACACAGTATTATGTATAAAGAGTCATGTATAGTTTATTTATATACTTTTTGATTAGTGGCCAGAATAAAAAAAAGTTTTCCTTCAGTTTGTTTGTTCATCAACTGTAAAAGAATAATAAGTTCATTGGACATTCTGATTGAAAATGCAGGCAGTTCGTCTTTACGTTTTTAAACAATTCTCGCATACAATTTCAAATTTTAGTGCACAAATTTGTTACGTACATTCATCAAAGAATTTTTAATAGATTACCATTTGTTTTGATGATACAATAGTTTGGTGATGTTTCTAATTAACTGAAATCAGGGTTGGCACGCTACCTGGAAAACCAAAAGTCAAGGAATTCGAAAATTAGCCAAAAAATTAGGAGAATTTCAAACAGTGATCCCCCAAAAAAGCAAGTTTGAAAAGCAAAGCAAATTTCCAGCAAATTTGTTTTCGAGTAACCTTGAGAATTGAGAGACTCACATGCACATGTGCAGTGCATGTTGAACTAAAGAAAATATGTATTTTTGTATAAAGCAAAATCGGTTTAATCCTAGTATACGGTACCATAGTCTCCATGTATGGTACACACGGAATTTGGCAACATTATGATGAGCAGTAAAGTGATCATTTTGATATTGGTGGCAGTTTTCAAAATCATGGCAAGGCGTATAGTAGGATTTTACCTCAAAATCTTTTAAACTTTTTTTTCTTTTTAATAAATGCCTTATTTGTCATTTTGCAGTAAAATGAAAAAATAGTAATCAGTCATATAGGTTAACCATTTAATATAACTATATTCATCAAAATATCATTGATTATTGTAATTCAGTTTTTAATTATATTAATGTTATTCGTATCATTTAATGTTGCTTCTTCTGTCTGAAGTTATTTATTATTAGTAAATAATATTTTCAAATTTCAGGACTTTTTCTCTGGCATAAGCCGCCTGAAACGTAATTCTAGCAGTATGATGACATCACGAAATTTAATGCACATGTTTTTTGCTTATGTATGCTGCTAAATAAATATAAAGTACCTGAATTTATTTGAAAATATCATTAAATAGATTTCTTTCATTTATCTGCTCTAAATAAGTATAAAATACTTAAATTTATTTTTAAATATCATTAAATAGATTTCTTACTTTTGTTTAGCTGCAAAATATTTGTAAAAAAAAGACATTTTTAAATCCACATTGGGCACAGTCTAATCTCAATCTTCAGTGGAGTAAATAACTCCTATTATAGTGATGAAAGTAATGCTTTGGGGATTTTGGGGATTATGTAAAAAGTCATATGTAATTGGCAAATTGTGTTTTCAAATGTTACCACCATAATTAATTTACCTCTTAGCACAGCCAAAGTGCATTATGCGGATAGACTGGAATTTTCTTTAAGCATACCTGGAAAAGTCAGGGAATTTCATTCTCCTGTTTGAGTGGCAGCATTGTGAAATATATTAATCTTAAGTTGTGCTTATGCAATAATATTTTATTAAAATTGCATAATTTTTATCATCTCTGCACCTTTTTATGGAGTTAAATTCTTTCTTCTTTACTAAATAAATAATGAAGATAGGACCCTAAAATGTTTTGTGAAAAAATTTCCGGGTTTTAAAATGGAGCATATATGGCTTGTGGGATAGGGTTGTATTTGCTAGTTTAATCTAAAAAACAAGACTATCTTGTGTTGGTGATTAGTGATTTCACAGATGGCCAAATATTATAAAATATTAACTGTAGATGACAAGAAGAAAATATTATTTGTTCATATCTCACTGAATTTTGAAATTTTTTTCATAAAATTCCTTACCTTATTTTGAGAAATTTTATATTTCAACTCATTTTTTGGGGATGGGGGATTAATATTTAAGAAATAGCAACTTTTTTTTTAGACATTCTGGAATTTTTTTTTTAGTTTTTATGTAGCTTATAACTATCCGTTTATTGTCAAAATGATTGTTGCTGTAAGTTTTTTTCATACAGCAGGTTCTGGGTTTATAAGTGTTTGTAATAACCAAGTATTCTTCTTTATTGCTTTCATGCATAGAAAATAAGCCTAGAGACACAATTAATATGCTTCTTAATATTTCAAATCTTATCTGGTGAGATAATATATAAAAGTTCGTTTAATAAATTCCTGACATTTTTAAAGTGGTCTATTATTTCATTATCAAACTTTATTAAAATATGCCCCCCTCTCTCTTCATATTGTTAGATCATAATAACATAATACTTCAGAGTCCTAAAATACCAGAATTTATGGTAATCTTTTAATTATTTGAAAGCACAGATGTGTTAGTTATAATTTTTTTTTAAACTTTTAATTGTTGAAATGTTGTTATCAAGTCTATTCAGTTATCAGGCATTTTGGGAAAGGGAGGAATCAAAAATTTTTTTCCAGTGGTGGATATGTTATTGGATTATCCAATGCTGTGATTTATGTAGAGGATATAAAAAAATTGTATTTGTGTATCTATACCTATTTATGTGTAAAGAATTAAAAGTAGTATATGGTGTGTAGCTGTTTTTTATATATTGATATATATTTTGTGTAATTGAACTTATTTTGTAACAGTGTATGGTAGTTAGGTGTATTTTTACTGGTTAAGGAGATATAATGAAATAAAATTTTTGTTCTGGGGAATTATTTTTGACTGTGAAGAAATATATGTTAAATTAGAAGTAAAATAATTTAAAGGTTTTATGAGTATTCATCATTTAGAAGAACAGATATGGTGCATTCCACCACATAAGTAATACTAGATTGGATAAAATTATGCTATTTATTTGTTTGTATGTTTTTTAAAATTTGGAACTAAAAAGAATAATTTTATCCATGCAGTCAAAAGACCTGTAGGCATAGATCCAACTCGTGGCATAGGTACAGCATACGAAGGCTATGTAAAGGTTAGTTCCCTTTTAAAACTTGTCTGTTGACGTTTTGATTTTTTGCTCAGTAGTTAATGTGATTGATAGAAATCTTATTTATGCCTTTTTTTCATATAGGTTCCTAAGCCTGGTGGTGTTAAAAAAGGGTGGATGCGGCAGTTTGTAGTTGTCTGTGATTTTAAATTGTTTCTATACGATCTGGCTCAAGATAAAAGTACTCAGCCTAACACATGGATATCTCAAGTTTTAGATATGAGGTGAACATTTTTATTCCCCCCCAGTACAGTATACATAAAAAAATATAAAATTTAAAAGCACTAAAATAAGAACTTTTCTTAGAACTTTTGTGGCAGTATTGTGTAATTTTTTTCCCCTCTCTTGTATATGTAGTAAGATAATGTATCAAATTTTTCAGAGATGAAGAATTTTCTGTTAGTTCTGTTTTAGAATCTGATGTTATCCATGCGAATAAAAAAGATATTCCATGTATATTTCGGGTAAGATATTCATATATCTTTTGAACCTTTTTTGTGATATTTGTAAAAAAATTATTGATTTTATCCTTTTATTGAAAGTAATGATTAATATTGATTTTATCCTCTTGTTGAAAGTAATTCCGCTTACGCAATAAATTTTTCTTATAGCATAAGAGGGAGACAGAATTTTAGGAGGGTATTTCATTTCTTTTAATGTATAGTAAATTAATGTCATGCATGTGTTACTTGTAACCATGTTTAAAATTTATTAATTTTGTTTATGCATCAGTTTATTTTAATTCGTAATGTTTAGTGCATTTAATTGGAATATACGGTTTTTCTTTTTTTTTTTTTTTTCTAATTTAGATTTTGTTAGATTGTGAGAAAAGATTCTTAAGTCATTAAAATAATAGAGTTAATTAACTATTAAGTTCAAAAATCTGGTGAAGGAAAAGGACAATTGATAGGAATTTTCTGTGATTAAACTAATGAAGATTTCAAAAGTAACTTTAGGCTTAACACTTTAGGCATTTTTAGGACTTGTTAACTTTAGTCTGAACTGACAAAAAGAATTTATAGGCATTTCAAATAAAGCTATTAAATTTTTATTCCCTTTTTACCCAACCTGTTTGTGTGAACAAGGATTTTCTTCCATGTTATATTTTGGGGGGGGGGATACAAAACAGAATTAAAAGTGGATCA
Organism: Stegodyphus mimosarum; assembly: GCA_000611955.2. Classification (NCBI taxonomy): domain Eukaryota; kingdom Metazoa; phylum Arthropoda; class Arachnida; order Araneae; family Eresidae; genus Stegodyphus; species Stegodyphus mimosarum. The sequence continues at coordinate 131,557 of KK112545.1, read as the reverse complement.
TAATTTATGATTAAAGCTAAGTGAAATATGACCAGACATAAAGAAATTGATCTCTCTTAAGCAGGCCCAAATTTCACAATAAACTTTAGAATTATAACTTAAATAATAAAATTTAGTATTA
>KK112545.1:109285-127306 GCA_000611955.2 Stegodyphus mimosarum | reverse complement strand
GTTTTTTTTTTTTTTTTTTGGTGAAAGCATGTTTTGTTTTTTGGTACATGCAGAAACCCACATTGCACGTTTCGCACATGTGTCTTGTTCTATGAGGTTTCTCCCTTGTGCTACGAAATGTACCGCCAGGATTTGCATTTTACTGGTATATGTCCAGCTTTATTTAGTCTCTTTTTGTCTGGCACATGAAATTTGTGGTTTTTTACGTTAATAGGGAAGGCTTCGTCTTTTTGGCTTTGATATGAATATTTCGTTTTCTATTTGTATTTTGTTCCAAATATTTATAAAATATTTTAAATTTAAATAAAACTTTTACAATATTTTTTTTTAATTATAGCAAAGTATATTTACTGTATATTTAAACCATACAAAAAAATTTATAAAATCGCATTGCTAGCGTAGGAAGCAAGCGTGATGAGCTCAGAGAAAATTCTCTAGAAATGGAAGACCTTTTCAGTAGGCAGGTGCATGTATTGTTTAATAATAAAGCCCCTTATCTATATTCGAGTAAAAATGCACATTCGTATTTGAAAAGCGGCAAAAACCATTGTGAAGAGCAGTGGTTTCAAGGTGCGACCACTGAGCCCTCTAGAAGATTGTGAGCATTGTGACACTATGCTGTAGTGGCTCAGTGGTTGCGCTCTGAAACCACAAAGCAAATGCTATAAATATACAAAGGTTTTTTATATGTGCAGTTTAATTGTTGCTATTTTTTATTGTTTATGATAGAAATAATGCTGTGCGATGAATAACTTTTGAAATTTAAAGTTGTTTATATTAATAAAAGAAAGCTATGATGTCTTTTAAAATCGAATTTAAAAGGTATTCGTTTTGAAGTACAAAGACCTAAGCAATGTATTCATTTTGTGTTATTTAGAGATAAAAGATCAGTAATCAATCGTAATAATCGGTTTTTGCTGAAAACTTTTGGAAAGAAAAGAGAAAAATATTTGAAAATTGGTGGCTTCAGGGTGCAACCACTGCTCATCAAAGAGTTAAAATACTGCTTCTCACAATCATAGCTCTCCTAGAACAAACTAAAACATTTTGCACACTATTCACTAAGATCTGGTGTCTCTGTTCCCGCAATATAGATTACTGTTTTTCTACCGTTGGCAGCACCATTCTTTTAATCAAACCTCATGTATTATCAAAAGCAGTGTGGACTTTATAAAGTATTTGAAGCAATGAACTTAATTACTAATTAATGGGAATATTTGGATTTTCGGTATCTCATTTTTTTGATGGAATTTGAAGTAGTTGGAAGAATACACTTGCTATTCAGTTAATGCTTTTCGCCCATTTTAAAGATGAACCAATTTTAATTAGGAACTACCTGTATATAGCATTATAGATTGAATGAATATATTATAGATTGAATGATGAATGATATAGTGTCTTAAAATCGATCATAATTAGAAAGTTTTAATCTTGGTTCTATTTTAGTTACATTTTTGTAATATTAATTAAAAAACATGTTAAGAGGAGCATGCTTTAAGGAATCAAAACAGCTGAATGCAAATCTTTCCTTGCAGGTGTTCCAAGCTAAAGAAATTCTTGATAATACATTAACTGTTATAAAAAATGCTACATCTGCTGCAGTAATTGGTAAGATTGATTTTATTTTTATTAAAACTGTTTTTCCCTGTTGTCCTACTAATGTGAAAAATTTATTTAGATGGAATTTTTTCCTGTAAATGTTGTTTATTTTATGTAATTTGAATTTTATATAATTTCTAAAATAGCTGCAATAAAAAAATAATTTTGTATGGGTATTATGAGAGAATTATTTGAAAATCTTTAAATCATCATTAAATAAAATCTTATATGTTGTTTTAAATCCAAGTAATTAGTATTATTTTGATAAATTAACTTCTATTTTTTTAAATTATGTAATATGCTTTTTTTCCACCACTTATGAGATCAGAAGTAATGATGTGTATCCAAAGTAGAAAAGCTTGCTTCTGTCTATTTTTGCAGCTCTTATTCATTATTGCATTCATGTTATAGATCCAGAAAGAATCGCATTAGGAACTGAAGAAGGATTATATTGTGTGGATTTAGATAGAGAAGGTATGCATTGTTAGATGAATTTATGTCTCACATTTGTTAATTGTAAGAAGTACCTATTATTATTCCAAAGGGGCTTTGTTCCTGAAGGACTGTTGTTTTTTTTTTTGCGATTTTGCATTGATTCACTATAAATTTCCGACTTATTTTTCAGATTGTTGCCACCAAATATTATCGCCCTGTATTATATTTAAAGAAATTAAATAATGAAGAATCTGTATAAATGTATGTATATTTCTCCAAATGTGATAAAACAAATTTACCTAGAGCCACACAGTTTTGAATAACATGCGTTTCCAACCAAATATGTCCAAATTTGGAGAACACAAATTTGGAATTTGTTTTATTATCTATTTCATATTTTGTAAAACTTTAACAAATTTTTGATGAACAAACTCAACGATTTAAAAGCGAGCAATGGCAACACTTTATTGGAGGCAGCACCATTTTATCTCCAGCCTGCAGAACTGTGTATTGGAAATTCTAAAGATATGCTCATTTTAAAATTATTTTGTGATATTGCTGTTGAACTGAATTTTATGGTTTAAGTGCGAAGAAGAATTTGATAAAGAAAGGAAACGCATTATTATGCGTGCATTATATACGAAGATATTTAATAAAGAAAGGAAACGCACAAAATGTAAAAAAAAAAAGCTCCTTTGGACGTAATTTAAAATCTGAAACCCTTCAGATTTTGTTATTATTATTATTATTTTTTTTTTTATAATTTGTTTTTATTTAATTAAACTCTCCTCATTTTCTAAAACTTTAGCATAGTATCTTTTTGTGTGTGTGTATGTGAATGTGAATATTTAATTTCGCAAATAAATCCAATTTTATTGGGACCCAATATAATTATGTACAATGTTGATTGAAGAACATAATCTTCTGTGTGACAATGATGTAATTCTCAGTCAGTTCCATTGTATTATTTCATTTGGTTCTCTGATCTTTAACTGTATCTTGCTGTTATACTGTGAATGATATTTCCAATTTTGGTTACTGTAAGTTATTTGGCTGTTGAATATTACATGAATTAATTTTGTTCTAAATGAAGCTAATAAGTTTAAAATTAAAAAAGTACATGATATTTGGTTATTATTCTTGCATTTTTGTTATATTTGATCATTTGTTCAATTTCTTCCCCTCTCTAATTGAGGGATGGACGTTTCTTTAAAAATGTACTGGAAAGCCTGAATTCATGGGATTGCTGCACCCCTAATTTCTGTCTGGCTATTCATTCAGTATGACTTCACGAAATTTGGCCATAGGTTGATGTTGGTGTTTAAAAGTAAATTGTAAAATTGATTTTGCCAATGTTTACATTATCAAGAATGTATCATGAAGTACCCTGTGAATGGTATTCTGATTTGTGGAAATGAAAAAATAAGCTAATACTATCCACATGCTACTAAACGGCATAGCAATTGACATCATTTGTATTGAATCGTAAGTGGGTTACAGTGCATGAAATTTTTGCTGATTTCAATGCAGACTGTCCACAAAATGTGCTTTAAGGAATGTCCATTATTATGTACATTATTATTAGGAGGATTTGGAAGCTGTAAACCAATATATATCTTATTCTTGATGCATCATCACAAAGTTCAGTGACCGGCATCAACAAAAAGACATAAAAGATTGATAATAGAACAGTTATATCAAGTGACGCAGTCAAATGAGTCCAATTTCAGCTGTTTGATGCTGATGAGTGCATAAAATTATGTATTCATTAAGACACAGTTTATGCACTTGATATTTCTGACAATTTTGGGCATGTTCATGTGATCAGAATTAATGCTGTATTTTGTTTGAGACTACTTTGACTGATTTGAGATATGTAGACATTCTCTCAGATCGCATACATCACTTTATATTTTATTGGTTTGTTTATGGGAAAGGAATGTTTCAAGTAGGTTATCCACTGATTTGTGGTTACTGTTAGACAGCTGCAAAATCACTTCATAGTTCTTTACACCAGGATTTAACTCCACACCCAGAAATCCGTAATATGAAATCTTTTGATTATTTATAGGATGCACTGAAAACTAGCTAATGACAAATGAATCTAGCTGTATCTGATATAATGCAGTTACAGATACATTGCAAGATTTGTGGACAGCATTTTCTATTGAATCAGTTTGACAAGTCATTGTCTCCATACTGCAATGAGTCGAGGCTATTTTAAGGACTAGAGGAAGCTTAGCTAATTACTGACCTTTTAGCCTTTCAGTCTAATAATTAGATGTAGTTTATTAAGAAAATTTACTTATATGATTTTTATTTGTTATGTAAACAAAAGAAATGGCAACAAAGGTAAGAGGGCGTTAATAGAAAAAAAGTCTTTAAACAGTTAGATTATAAAAAAAAATTGTATAAAAAGTAGTCACAAGAAAGTTTGCAACTGCCCCCCCCCTTTCCCCGGTAAAATGTTCTAAGGTATTTCTGTGTTACCATGCTTCCTCTCAGAGCGTTTTAGAAATCAATAAATTATATTGCATAATATGTGCATATTTCTCAAGTTCATATCCTTCTTTTAATTTTTATTTGTAGTTTTATAGTAAATGAAAGAGAAATACTTGAACATTAACCTTAATCAGAATTTAGCAATAAATTGGCATTATTGAGGTATTTTTGGAAGTTTGGACATTTGTTTCATGTTTGTTCAGAATTTATTATTATTATCAAAAGTTGAATTTTGACTATTTTAAAGTTCCCTGTATTGTAATGTCAAGCATTTCGAAAACTGTATTTGATTAAGATAAATTTTCAGTTTTTTAGTAATTTTGATTTATTGCTTTCTTTCTTTTTTTTTTTTTTTTAATAAAAGAAATAGCTCGTATTGGTGATGGCAAAAAAGTCAGTCAGCTAGAATACATTGCTGAAGAACAACTGTTACTTGCCGTTGCTGGTAAGCAGATCTAAAATTCTTAAAATGTGCTATATTTAGAACCTGAATATATTTTAAAACTCATACCCTTCTTTTTTTAAGTCTTTCTTGTGTATATCAATTTCTTTGTCTTATTTATTCCAGGTAAACAACGTTTCTTGAGGTTGATACCCGTTGGTGCATTGGATGGTCAAGATGTTGAGTGGACTAAAGTTCCAGAGACCAAAGGCTGCATCACATTTTGCACAATGTGTATCCATAATGGCAATTCAACTTTATATTTATTTTGTACAGCCATTAAAAAACAGGTAGGTATACTTTTTAAAAATAGTATCTAAACTGGATAATATTTTCATTACACAGATAAGAAAATATATATAACCTTTTATAGTAGTTATAGAATGATAATTTAAAAATTTGAATTAGGCTGCGTAATTAAAAAAATTAATTTTAGGTTTAATTATTAGCAATAAAATACTTTTAAAAAATAAAATATTTTAATGAAAAGTTAATCTTTCATAATAAGATTTTAATGTCAGGGCAAAGTAATATTCTTTAGTATATTCTGTATTATAGGAACATTAGTTTAATATATTCGTGTAGTATAATTACTTGGAAGACTTTTGCAGTTTGTGTCCTAAAATAGCTCGTAAGCAAAAAAATTAAGTACTAAATAAACTTTCATACAGAAGTTAAAAAGTTATGTTTTCACAACAGTGAGCAGATTTTATTGGATATATTTCCCTGAATTTATTTTGTAGCGGAATCTAAGTTATTATCAAAATTATGTAAATTAGTATACATTATTTTAATAAAAGTTAAATTTTATTGCAGTAGATTTATGTTTTTAACATTAAAATATTGATCAATCATTAAGAGATGTGCATTTGAATGATCATCTAGAACTTGTAAGAAATTAATATGTAATTAGAGAATAATTTATTCTTCTGTAAAGATAAAGCAGCTTCTTTGGTAAACATTACAGAGAATGTTGTGATTTAGAAAGACACTCTATTATAAACCTCTCTTAAATATTGGAGTTTATTTTTTGTCTTTTGAACTGAAATTTTTCTTCTTTCATCATCAGGTTTTAAACTAAAATGGAGTTCATTTTGTAAATGTTTGGTATTAAATTATTGAAAAATATTATTCATTTATTGAATTGATAAGCTTTTTTTATTATTATTATTTAGGAATAATAAAATGAGAAGATTTAAAATTTTATTGAAAAAATGCTTTTTTTAAGTAGAGTAAAACTTTTCTAATTACAAATTGTGTTGAAATGTTTTAAATCTCCTTTTTTGTTAATTAAGCTAAGTTTAATTGGAATAAGTTAAAAATACAAGGAGATGTTTAAAATGCCATACATAAAAATTGGCCTTTAAACTTTTAAGGCTCTGCACTCGAGTGGCGTTGCTACAATGCTCGGCTGATTTGAAGCATCCACATGAACAGCGGTGCTGTGGCACCCAGGAGATTTGAGGTGACCATTGAAGTGCCACTATTATGCTGCCCAGCTGATTAGAAGCATCCACTCGAGTGGTGCCGCTATGCTACCTGGGACGTTTGGTGTCTCCACTCGACGTACCTTCACTATGGCATTTTGGTACCTGTACCTTCACTGTGGCATTTTGCAACTCGATCTGTTTATTTACAATGTGCAATAACATATTCTTATCTGAAGTACTTTCGTGGACAAGGCTGAGCTTGCATTCTGAAGACAAATCTTAGCTTAGTTTAATTAGTTTCAGCATAGCATTCACTTGGCCGGGGGGGGGGGAATCTGATGTGTACACCACTTGACTTCCTTGTACAAAATATTAAATTATATGCATTTTTCTTGCATATAATTTAATATTTTGTACAAGGGAATCTTCGTTCTTGGGGGCGAGGAATCTGAAATGTACACCACATGACTTCCTTGTACGAAATATTAAATTATGTGCATTTTTCTTGCATTTCATTTTCTGGATCGAATTAAATCTACTTCCTCAATAGCGCGTAAACTACAATAGAATAAATGCACTCTTTAAAATTCACTATATTTGTTTACCATAGTGACATTCTGGCACTAGGTTCACTTAATAGCATTGCATCTCATATTCGTTTTATAACTCAGAATGCAAAAAATTATATCATCTGAAGAATTATCTAATCGTTGCCACATGTTCTATTCAAATACTGTAATAAATCTAAAATGATGTATAAAAGAAATTAAACACACACAAAAAAAGAAAGAAACAGTTTTTCGCAGATGATTCAGTATATCTCATTCAATTAATTCAATTTTCACTTCACGACAAGGCAAAAATACATAAAAACTCAAAAATAGCTATATTAAAGATTAGGATATAAATCTTAAACAATATTTCCTCAAATAAATTCCATAATGGATTTAGCATGATTTAATTCACAGTAATAAAAGAAGGCACTATCTTTATTGTTGCAAAGCTTAGTTTCATTGGCAACAAGTCCACTATTCTGCTAAGTTTTAAATGTAAAGAAATATGGCTGCTATGGTAAAAATAATTAAGCTCGGCCACACTTAAGCAACTTTTAAATTGTTGATAATTCTACAACTATAACATGCAAACATATAAGAATTAAAAAACTGAGCTCACAGAGCCGAATAACAGAGTGGTATATATGTATATTTACTTAATATGCTTTTGGTGCAGCTGATTGCAACCAAAAAGGGAAGTGCACATCTACATATACAAAATTTCAACGTTCTGAGGCTACTTGTTTTTGAGTTATGCGAGATACATGCATACATACATGTGTACATACAGACAATATGAAAAAAACTCTTCTGAATCCATTTTAAATCAGCTTTATAATTCCTTTGGAGAAATAGTCTTTTATTCTGTCCTTACATACATATGTCACACAAAAACATCATTTGATTGCAGTCAAAATGGATATTTTCATTGAAATATGGTAGCCAGAATTTTTTGTGATAACAATATTTCCTTTACTTCATACAAGGAAGTAAAAAGAAATATAACTTTAAGCTTTAGAAAAATTAAAGCTAAAACTATGTTAGGTCTTTGCTAACATAGCCGAAATTATCTCGAGTTGCTGGTTCACACAAGTGAAAAAGGCCTTGAGTGCAGAAGGTTATACACTGATCTGGCCAAAATATTTAATCCCCTTATAGTGCACTGGTTCACCTTTAACTTCGATCACAGATGATATGTTTTGGGCACTGTAACTTCACACATAACTGAAAATGTTCCAGAACTCTGTGTGGTGTTCTATTTTGTAGAATACTTTCAGAGCAAAGTATTTCAATTATGGAAATGTTTATTTTTTGCATAAACATTTTGAAATCTATATAATGCCCCGTCAATATCCTGAACATTTTTAGAGTAGTTCAGTGTGACCACCTTAGAGTTCCAAGTATTAATCTATCTGAATTATTCACACAGAAATATCAGCAAATGTAGTACAAATGCTGGCAACCACTATAATATTATTCCATAGATTGTCAGAGCAAATGCATTACAAAACTATTAACCCGAGTGTGCATATCAAAAAGAAAACAGACGAAAGAATTGGATATGCTGAACATATCTTGTATATTGATAGCAATGTGCATTCCAATGACTACTTTAATAACAACCATTTTGTAATCTTTTGCATATTGAAAATTTTATAGCCATTTTCCAGGTGTGACATTTTCTACACCACACTTTAATATCAGATTTTTATGTTATGTCTTGCCTTTCTGTGGAAGAATATGTTACCAGCGTCTGAGCGGTGAAATCGCTGAATACTGGTAATTCGGTCTAGGATTAATTTTTATGGTATTTCCTATGTGTAATGTGTACACAAGCCAGTTTTCCTCAAGAAAGGTAGATAGCCCTTGAGTTCTTTGCCATAATTAAATCAAATCATAAATCGTAGGAAAAGTATATTTATTTTGAAAACATTCTACTGCTATTTGTTGTAATGTATTGTTGACCTTAGTGAAGTAAAATACATATCTACCAATTTTTAAGATTTGAATTCTGTATATTTATTAGCAGCAATATTAAACATTTTTGGCAATGTATCCACCCTCTAGCAGTGACCACTGCTAGAGGGTGGTCAAACATATTCTGCTTCCCCTTTCCAAAATTTGAAAAGTAGATGAATTTTTAATGTGTTTTAAAAATTGAACAAAAAAAGTATAGAAAGTGTTGATAAGACCAAAACTTGAATAAAAGTAGTTTTTATGTTCATAAATTAAAACTAAATACCTACAAATAAATAAAAGGCTGACTGCTCTCAGTTTTCCTGAAACTATGAAATCCCGTCTGGGGGGAGAAATTCCTCTATTTGATAATCCCTATATATGTGGGTAAGGGAGGTAATGTTTTTGACCCAAAAAATAGTGAATGATGATAATAGTAATTCCAAAAATAGTAAATAGTGAGGTTTGGCGGAATGAGCACGAATTAGGGTCCCCACAACACATTTTTAGTATTTTTACAATAATTTAATGTCTGCCAGTGTGTTAACCTGTGTATGATGATTACTGTTACTTGATATTTCTAAAAATTCCCATGTTTCATATTTAACTCTTGTATGTTAAAATACTGAACCGCCCAAAATGGTTTTCAACAGTCACAGGAATTTCCTCCACTCCCCATTCATTAACACACAAAGAAGAGTGAAGATTTCAAATGACATCCATTCTTCTTCTAACAAATAATAAGAAACCACAAATAAATCCTTTTAGGACAAGCTGTCTGCAAAAAACTCATACAATGCATTTGGGGAAACTGCACCTGCTACTGCTTCTTAGGGGAGGGAAGAAACAACGCCGGAATTTAGGATGTTTGGGGTGGATGTGGTCATTTGAATGAAAGGCTGCCTGGATTGTCATGGTCTGCAAAGAATTAAACTTTCTGCATTCAAATCAGGATTGATTAGATTTTGGATAAAACTGGAAAACTAAAAATGGTACTAGAAGCATATCATAACTTTTAATCGACAGCTAATGTGGTCCTTTGCCCATAACAGTTTTGTAGCAATCAACGTAATACACTCTTTTGCAAAAAAATCGAAGCACCAAGAAGGACTTTTGCAATCATGACAAAATTTGATATGGAAAAACATCTTTATCAAACATGCAAATGATCAAAGTTTCAAGGCAAATGAACAGAAATGAGAATCATAGCACACATTTCTAGTGCACAATTCGCAAAGTATAAAACCAGTAACAGAGGTGGAAATTTTATCTTTTTTTGTTGCTGCCATTGTAATTCCATAAAGAAGCAACTGAAGATGACATTATGACGCTATTGAAGACCTTACAGACAACTAAATGACTTCAAATGTGGTCGCATAGTAGGGTTGCATGAAGCTGGGTGGTCATACCGAGCAATAGGCCGCCACCTGCAGTGTAGAGACACTGCTGTGCAAAGATATTGGCAGCAATGGCTGCTAAAAGGAAACTGTCGACAAAATGAAGGCTGTGGAAGGCCAAGGAGCACAAATGCAAGGCAAGATAGGATGATTATTCACTAGGCCCGAACCTCCCCCAACGGTATCATTGTCAACTATTCAATGCCTTACAGTCACGTGTATACCTCCCATGGTACCATCCCCCATTTTACAGGGCTTGTCTGAGGCGGGGTTACGCTCACAGAGGCCTTTAAGATGTTTGACCTCACACCGTCGGTGAAGTCGTCTGGAGTGTTGTTACAGCCGATTGTCATGGCTGACAACATCTTTAACAGCTCAACGATATTTTGATACTTTTTTTTTTTTTTTTTTTTTGCTGCAAAAGAGTTTATATTGTTACATATATAAATGTGAGATATCGGTGCAGTTGAGCAAGCATTGTTTGCTGATATCTAAATATTATAGGGATATATGTTCAAATCAAAATAAATTGAGATTTGTTGATACAGAAATAACATTTTTTTTTTTTTTTTTTTTTTTTTTTGCAAAAGAGTTTATATTGTTACATATATAAATGTGAGATATCGGTGCAGTTGAGCAAGCATTGTTTGCTGATATCTAAATATTATAGGGATATATGTTCAAATCAAAATAAATTGAGATTTGTTGATACTGTAGAAATAACACAGGGGAAAAAAATGTGCTATTCATTTCAAAGTATTTAAATATGTAAGAACTTTATTTTATTTTAATTAAAAACCTATTAAATTATTAAATAAAAAGCAAAAAATTGATTATGTTGGTATAAGTGAAGAAAAACTAGTTTTTGCACGTAGCCAATTACACCTAATAATATGTCAGTTTCATATTAAAGACTTTTTTATTTATTGGAATATCAAATTAGATTTTTTTAACATACAACTAGCCAAAATGATGCGTTTTAAAGCTCATTGCTATTTACAACATCGAATTCACGAGAGGTCATGTACAAACCACATCAAATTTTTGTAGAATCATTTTTAAAATAAAAAGTTGTGGTGTATAGAAATTTGTAATTTAACTTTATAACATTTTGAAACAAGAATTTTCATTATGTAAATAATCAGAAATTCCTGAAAAACATATTTGTTGTTTCTCATCCCTAATTATCCGTATTAAAGATCAGAGAGAAGCAGCAGTTGTAAAATTGAGCTCTAAATATCTTTTCGTTTTCTTGTACACAATTTTGTTTATCTATTGCAGAGATTCCCTAATGGTTTTTTATGGGGTAATTTTTCTGCTAAGAGCATACAAAATAATGAATTTCTGTAATCAAGCAGTACAAATAATTTAAAAGTGGATGATTGTGTTGGAAGAAGTACTTTTTGCTCTGCTTTTACTCTACTTTTTATCATTCTTTTTTAAAGTAGGGCTGAGAGGAAAGTTTAAGATGTAAACCTATAATTTTACAGTTTGTGTAGTATTGAACAATAGAGGTGGTTCATTAAAAATTTTAAATGTATCAATTTACATTTGACACTCTATCTCTATATGACACTTATCTCTCTATATCTATGTATGTATTTTCAGATATACACTCAATCCAGTGATGGTTTATAAAAGTTAAGTTTAGTAAACGTAGATGATGAAATTTTATTGCTTTTAGATAGTTCTTTTTATAATGATTTTACTTCTTTGTTTTTCGATAGTTCTTAAGTCACACTTTTAATTTGCTCATTGAAAATTCTTTTCTGTGATTTAAGGAGATTGATATAAAATCCTTTGTCATATAAAAGTGCTTAAATTAGCCTTTATCCTTTAATTTTTTTAAATAATTAAAAATATTTATTCTTCCTTTTCTTTTAATCTCTCTTCCACTTCCTCCTCCCCCTTTGAAATATTCCGTGATAATGTTGCTTATAGTACTCTGGCAGTAATCTTCTCTAAGCTGTCCTATTTACTTAGTGCCTATTGCTAACTATTTGCTGAATTTGCTTTGTATGATCATATTGTTCTAGTTCGATTAATTCCATCATCACTATAACTTTTATTATTCACCTATATTGTTTTGGTGAAGGGTTTTTTATACTTTGCATGAAAAGTTTATTAATTATTTATTTTGAATAACATATTTTACATACCTTTTCTTTAATAATTTTAATTGCTTATTGAGGAAGTTTTCTCTTTTTATTGTGTTTGTATTGAAATTGGTCATTTAATAAATGGTAATCTGTCGTATAATAATTATGGTAGGACAAAATGTATTCCATTCTTTCCATGTTGGCAAAAAATTTTGTGGACATGTTTTTTAAGAATTGCAATGAGTAAGAGTAGTCTATCTATTTTAAATCATTTTATGCAGCTAGGAAAAAAGACAAAAAAGGTAAGATGCTAAAGAACCTGTGTTTAATTTTTTTTCTTTTGTAATTAATAATTTTATTAATAATTTTTTCCCATCATTTGTTACAAAATTTTAAAAATAAAAAATATTGTTACTTGATAATATAGTATATCATGAATAAACTCTTCATACTAAATGTTTTAAGTAAATCATTTATTTGCTGAGACATACATATAAATGTTCAGTACGTAAAATATTGCGTTATATTCTGAAATTTTATTTTCACTTTTTTATGGAAATAATAAAACACATATTTCTCATATGTAATGTTTATAAAAACATTGAAAATTATTAAGGTAAAATTTATTTTAAACAGAAATTTTATAAGATATAATTTTAAGGAAAATGGCTAAATAATTGTAGAAGCATATTATTTGAGGATAACCAAATAATGCTATCTTAAATGCTACTGAACCTTGCATTATATTAATCCTATTTTATGTTTCATTAAGTATGGGGAAAAGGCATCTTTAAAAGAAAGGGGGGAAAAAAGCTACTTTTATAAATTTTAGGCTTTTCGTCTTAAAAATTAGGGATGAGTCTTTTCAGGAGATGAGATTTATGTATATTTTTTTTAGCTTGAAGCTAAATGCATTTTTCATATTATAACACTGTTATTTTTATTTAGCTTTAACATGTAATCTGTATATTTGTATAATTTGATGTGAAATCTATGGCATTTTATTTAACTGTATATTATTTTTTTATTTAAATTGTATATAAATTAAATTCATTGTAATAAACTTAGAATTATTATCTGGCTGAAGCATTGCTTAAAATATTTGTTAGCTTTTCCTTTATTTCTGGTAAAATTCTGATGAAAATTTCATAACAAAATGCTTTAAACTTTAAATCCTTTTCTTTTTTTTTTTTTTTAATGAGCAAATTATTGGTGTGTGCAAAATGCATTCTATTTTCATATTGCTTGTCATTATTCAAAAGTATTATTTGTAAGCTTGGAATATATATCGTTTTGTGAAAGATATTTAAAGTTCTTGTTTATACTTTCATTGATTTTGTGTCGGCCTTTACAAAAATTTTAAAGAGTTTATTTCATTCTTTACTAAAAAATATTCTAGATTAAACTAAAAATTCATAATTTTGGAAATACACCCAAGAATATGATTTTGTAATTAATTTTTTAATGTGCAGTGTATTTTAATTATTTTTATTCCTTTGAAAATTATGCCTCATTCTTTCTCTTTGGTTTTCAGGTTTTAGTATATGAAGTAAATCGAACAAAAGGCCGCCATCATAGGCGAAAAGAAATTTGTCTACCAGTTCCAGCTCATACTCTAGATGTCATTGGGAATAGGCTCTGTGTTGGTTTGCCGTCAGCATTTCATTTATATTCAGTATTGGATGATAGTCCTCCGATTTGTAAGTTTGTTCTCATTTATTTACAGTCATTATTTATCAAAAACTAATTGTTAATAACATGTAGAATCTTCTAAATTGATGCACCTGGAAATTCTCTTTGTACATAAATGAAATTAGGATTTTTATATTTACAATTTTGATTGAATATTTTGGTAAATTGTTGCTTGAGTTTGACTGTTTTAATCTCAATTTATTTACTGTGAATCATTATATTCTCATTCTAGGTAAAAAAGCACCAGCAGTTTCTTTTGTATGTAAAAGATCATTGATTATTATTAATAAATTAATAATTAAACAATGATTTTTTTGATGAAAAACAAATTAGCTTTGACTGAAATAGTGCTATTTCTAAGGGTCTTAATTTGGAAAAATATAAATTTTTCAATAATAAAAACTGTCAACTAAAAGTTCTATATCTCTTTTGAAAGCATTTATAGAATTTAATAAATTTCTTCGTTTTATTGTCGATCGTGCATAGTTGGAGGAAGAAGACATGCTTTCATGTTGGAAATCAATTCTGGAGTTCCTGAATGCCATTCCTAAAAATGTTGTATTTTATTTTTGGGGGGTAGAACTCTTATACTTATGATGTGGGAAGGAATTAAAAATGTATGAAACATGTGTTGGCTGGAATAGTTACGCTGCCTGCTGAAGTATAATTAATTTTCAATCAATAATCATCCTTGGGGATTAATTTTGAAGGCAAGCATTTTTGCTTAAGTAGTTGTTGCTGTGTGACATCTTACTTCTCGGTACCTCATAGCACAAAATATATATGCTAAAGGGGAGGGGTATATTTACCATTGAAACTGCAGTTAGATATAAGTTGGTCCTACTTATATTAGTATTTAAATTATAATTCCAAGGAACTTTATTGCTTGAAATAAATATATTAAATAACAGATATAAAAATAAACATCCAGAATTATCTTTTTGCTCCCTGCTGAAAAATCCTAATTCTTTGCCTTTGTAAAAGTACTGATAAACAAGCATTTCAAACAAGCATTTCTGGACAATGAAATCTGGTGTTCTTGTTCATAGAAAATTTTACACTGAATATTTTTCTATTTTATTATTATTTTAAATTATTTGCATAGAATTATTTATTAGAATAAAGTATATCTTGGATAATAAGAAAAATAGCATGCCAAAGAAAAATTTTTAAAAGACACTATAGGAACAAGTATCAGCATATTTAAAGATGTGTATACTAAGATACTTCAATATCAAGAATCAGTTTCTGCAAATTTATTCAGCTTAGGATGATTCTTGTTGCAATAGTATCTGCAATATGTATTGAATAATTTTTAGTTATCACATTTCATAAAAATTTTGTACTTAATTTTTCCTATTGCATTCTGTAATCTTTGTCATCAGTTGTGCCTGTAAGAAGGACTTTTTTTCAGGATAACTGTATTTTGATAAAAAGTTGAGAATTGTTTCACAAAATTCTGTTACCTATCTTCTAAATTTATCGTTCTGTAAGAAAGAGCTTCAATACATTAAATTCTTTCATGGGTGATTTATTGTTAGATTATGAAATAATAATACCTGTTTGCTGATTTTATGATATAAGAAAAATTGCACACATGTTTTGTACATAAAAAAATAATGATTATTTAAGATAGTTTGTTTTCTTGAATTTACTGAAACATCTTTTTTGTGTATTGCAGCTCTTGTTAACACAGACTGCAATGATCTTTCATTCCTCACGCACAATCTTATGGATCCTTTCCTTGCAGTAGAGTTGCCAAATAATGAATACCTATTAGTTTTTTCACGTGAGTTCCAAATTTTTTATAAGTGTCATACTGTCAAATTAATAAGCTCACAATTTATACTTTTTGAAAATTTTTCTTAAAGCTTTACATAAGTTTGAAAAGATACTGATATTTGTAATTTTTAAATGCAGAATTAGGAGTTTATGTAGATGGATTTGGTAGGAAAAGTAGAGAAAAAGAATTAATGTTTCCTGCACCTCCTGAAGCTGTTAGTAAGTAAAATAATTAAGGACATTTTTTCATTTATACATATTTAAATTTATTTAATAATGATTTTAATTTGGCTGTGCTTGACAGGTTTTACAGATGGATACTTAAATGTGTATAGTGAAACGCATGTTGACGTGTTTGATACTGCGAGTGGGGAATGGCTACAGACACTAAATATTAAAAAGGTTTGTTTCTAACTTGTAGGCCTTTTGTTAAAAGAAAACATTGATAATATTATGTAACTGCTCATTAATAGTTTTCTATTACAAATGCAGCAGATGTCTTTTCTTGCACAATATATCTGTGGTTTGTATTTTTTTTTTTTTTTTCTTTTGCAAGTGTGGACATTTTAGTCAGTTTTACCTTTATGAAAATTACTTTAAAGATTTGAATATGCTATTTGGTTTCATGCAAACCATTTCATTCCAATATTTCAAATTTTCGCTCATATAAGGACTTAATTCCTTTTTTAGCCCAAAGAACGTTAGAGCTATTAATCTCGTTTTGGTATTTTGTGTTGAGAACTTTAAAAGTCTGAATCACTTTTCAAACTGTTGCCACCAAATATTATCGCCCTGTATTATACTTAAAGAAATTATATAATGAAGAATCTGCATAACTGTGTGTATGTTTCTCACATTGTGATAAACATTGGTACCTAGAGCCATCAAATTTTGAATAACGTGTGTCTCCACTTGAATATGAGCACCTGGAAGCCCAATTTTCGAATTTGTTATCCATTTCATATTTTGTAAAGCAATTATGAGTTTTTGATTAAGAAACTCAATGATTTCAAAGCGAGCAATGGCAACACTGTATGGGGGGGACATTTTTATCTTTAGAGCATGAGACAGTGTATTGGAAATTCTAAAGATATGCTGTTTTTAAATTATTTTGCGATATTGCTGTTGGATTGAATTTTATGGTTTAAGTGCGAAGAACATGATATTCCATGAGTAAAAGTGACCCACAAAATGGGGGGGGGGACCGCTCCTTTGAGCATAATATAAAATCTGAAAGCTTTCAGTTTTTTTTTTTTTAATTTCAGAGTGTATGGCAACATTTCACATTTCATAATAATTGAAAAAATTAAATTGTATGATTTAACAAAAAATGTGCAGAATTTTCTGCACAAAAAATAGTTTATCTCTGAGTTGCAAGGAAATCTTAATTTAAAAAATTATAGGGTCTTTTTGGCATTTGAAACATTAATTATTTATTAGGTATATGTTTTCTCTAAAATTTTACAATTTTTGAAAATTATTTTGCTTTATATTCATTAGATAATAAAGTACATTTTTACCTGTCACGTCAGGAATTAGAAAGCGTTTTTGGCATAAGATATCCCCTCTTTTTCTTTTAGCAATAGTATATCAGGTTAGCAATTTTAAATTCTTGAAATCAAATTTTTTGGGGTGAATGGCCCATTTATGAATTTATAAGCATTTGGTTTCGCTTAGCTTTTTGCCATAATGGAATGATTGATGTGATAATCACAAGTATATTCTTCTATATTGTGATAATCACATGTATTAAAAGTGTTTCTGTATGCTAAATTTAACATAGCCTAGTGACTAATGACTGATGGACACAAAAATGATAAAAAGTAGTCTATATGTGTAAGAAGTATGAAACATGTGTCCTCTTCTGCTTGGTATAAAAAATTATAACTTTTGTTATATTTGTTCTTGTGTTGACTTGTACTTCACTGGACAATGAATTTGATTTAATTAAATTTTATTATTTCTTTAGTAACTGTACAAATTTTTGCAGGACATATTATTGGAATTATATTTTGTAAAAAGAAACTGTTGACAAATTCCATCGGTTTTTAAAGCATCAAAATTTTTAATTTTTTTAGTTCTTTTGTGAATATGCGTTTTCATTTTGGCATGGTTTATGCACTAGTAGAGTAT
>KK112545.1:97442-109256 GCA_000611955.2 Stegodyphus mimosarum | reverse complement strand
AAAAAAAAAAAAAAAAAAAAAAGAGTACATATAGGAACCTACTCTATGTGGAGGTAATTTTCCAAGATGAAGTGTAGACATCTTTATTAACACTCCAGCAATCAGAAATGTTTGTTTTTGAAACAGCAATTGTAGGCAAATCCGAATTTGTAATGTGTTTAATTTCCTAGTGTCTGGATATGATTCTTAATTATATAAATTGCCCATGAAATTAACTTTTTGTCATTTTTGTCTTTACTAATTAATCCCAGTTACTAATGTTATAATTGAGACTATATTCTCAGTTGTAGCTTCAGTTAAAAATAAAAGTGAGTAACAATATTTCCTGCTTGAATTTTGATGATATTTGGGAATTTCTGAGAGTTGAAGAAAGATCTGACTGAAGATCTGTTGAAGAAATATCTGACTTCCCTGAAATTTTAAAGGCAGAAATGATTTGCATTTGATGAGACTTATTTCTTGCAGAATCCATTGCTTTCAGTGGGGATGACTTTGATTGTTCATATCTGTTGCTTTTATTATTTGCTTTTAGCCAATAATAATGGAGAATACCATATTTACTTGCACAAGCTTTTTTTGATCATTTCATTACTTGAGGAGGAGAAATTAAGCAGTACATAAACCATTTCTAAAAGGACAAATAAATAAAGAAAAATTTAAAAGCATATAAATCAGCAAGCAATATGTACTAAATATTAGCATAAGCATTGTCTTTAACACTGTTTTTTTTTTTTTTATTATTTATTTATTTATTGGCTTTTGCTATCCATCCCTAGTCAGAAGCAGGATTTCTTATTCAGCCATGTAGTTTAAATGTGAAGAATCTTATTTCTGACAAAGGCCTGAAATAATAAGTAAACGACAATAATTTAATGACAATAAATTTTAAAAAATTAAGGAAGGATCAAATTATAGATCTTTAGCTCCCTTAATATCTGAAATTGAACTGTAGGAAAAAATGTGGATATTGGACTGTGTAATACCTTCTGCAAAAGAGTTGTTACAATAGATGCTCTATGTTGCAACTGATTTGTTCATGATGAGGAGATAGTGCAGAATTTCAAAATATCCAATATTTTAGTGTCTTAGCTGTGAGAAATGTTGACAATGAAATTCTAATTGATGTTCTTTGTCAACATTTTCATGGAATGCTGTCTCCTTTAAATTCTTTGTCAGCATTTTCAAAATTGAATCTCTAGAAAGTTCTCTTGTCAATACTTCTTCCAAATTTCATCTCCAGGAGATTGCTATAATTATACTATGTCCATTTCATTTTCCTACTTTTACGGCAATGGAGGATTTTTGGCTAAGTTTAGGATTTTGATGAACTGAAAGCAAAGAGCCATGGAATGTATGCACAAAGAAAGTGAGTCTGAAAAATTACAGGAATAGCTTATTTTTTAGGAGAATCTTCTTGAAATTGAAAATTAGGCAAATAGATCAAGTTTTTCCAAATTGTATATTAAAAATGCAAGGGGGTTTATGAGGAGAAATACGCAGGTAAGTATGGTATAATTATGAATATCATGGTGATTTCTTACCATGACTATTTGATTTCAAAACATTGTTTTACTTGAAAAATATTAAATTGTCAAAATGTTGAGAGAAATATGACTGTAATTACTCTTTCAACACTATATTAATCAAACATGTGTTTTGTTCACTGTCATAGAATGTGAGCACAATGAACAAAATGAATATTGTATTCACAATATATAAGCAAACAACTAAGGGGATGGAAGTTTAATTAATGACCAGATTAGCTTTCATATATATGTAATTCTTCAGTTATAAGGTTCAAAGAAAATAATTTAAAACTATATCCCTGTTTATCTACTGCCCTGATTGTAGTTCTTCTTAATGCTCCTCTTAAAATGATCATGGCACTTCACTAATATTAGGATTTTTTGTTATGTAACATTAAATTGTAAATGTATAATACATATCTTTATATAAATCTGTTATTTTCATAAATCTTACTGTATATAATGTTATTTATCAGTTTTCCTCCCCTTAAATTATTATCTTACAGCAGTTACTAAGATAATGTTATGTTAAATTCAGTGATATTTAATTTGATTAGCATGATTTAACTATGGAAATAATACAGTGTAATATTTTAATTTATTTCTGATTATAATTTTAGACTAAACCATTGTGTCGCAATGGAGTATTATGTTTCTCGCTTGCCACTGACTTACCACACATAATTTACCTGCACAATGTGTTGCATCGTTCCAACAGAGTTTGTGTTCCTGATACATCTGCACATCCAGTAAAAAGTAGACAAAGTAAAGCTATGCTTAACAGAGTTCGTAGGCGGTTTTCTGTTAGGGAACCTGATAGAGCAGGAAAAGGGTAAGTACATATAGTTCAGCTTATAGTGTTTTAACCCTCCAAACGTTACAGGTTTGGCTCTGACATTGCAAAGCTTTTTCAGAATGTCATGAATATATGATATTTTCTCGATTAGAATTCCAAAATGTCTCTGTCACTTTGTACCTTGATTCTTTTTTTTTTTTTTTTTTTCCAATATACATCCAATCGGAAATCAGATACATCTGGAAGGCCAAAATTTTTACATGTAATTAAGTGGAAAGCCCTCCTTCTGTACATAGGAGTTTGCACCATTAACTCTTGGAGGGTTAAAGCCTGTTCAAAAATTTTTCTTGGAAGTAATTTTTTGCACACGTCTTAGTATAAATGTTCAATTAAAGAGTACTTTAGAAAGATTTTTAAATATTATAGGATTATTTAATAAAACTTACTTTGAAGCCAGTGGTAAATAAATTAATCTTCAGTGTTAATAATGAAAATTATTTAGTTCATGTAAAGATTTTTTTTTTTAATTGGAACCCTTCACTGTGTTATCTTTTTCACTGCTTTGAAATATTAATATAGTATTATATTTTAGGATTAAAGGAAAGTTAAATGCATTTCTTCATGGGGAGAAAAATTATCATATGGAATTTACTTGTTTTTATTATTACTGCAAATAATTACATTGATCACAGTACATTTTATCAAGTTATTAAAAAATTCATTTGGAAAATTGCTTGTTATGAATTTAAAAATGCAGCATTGTACTTACACATATTATGAATATCCAAATACATTTTTCTCTTCAAAATTTAATAAAGAATTAGGTGCAGCAACAACCTTGTGTTTGCATGGATTTTAGTCAAGATGCTCTCGATTTTGAGGGCAAACAGGGACAGGTCCCTTTTCATCAGGAATAAAGGAATCTGTAACTGCTATCAGATTTCTGTGCACCATGAAGAGGAACTTGTACCTGTTTGCTCTCAAAATCGATAATTTGAGTCTTGACTAAAATCTATACCTTATTTCTTAGAGAGTCACTCTTAGAGACTTAAATATTTCTTAGAGAGTCAGTTGGATTGTTAGTTGATAGTTGGATTATGTGCCTAAAGATTTTTTAAACATTTTCATTCAAATCATTATATCTAAAATGAATCATTAGTCTCAACAGATATTGACATTAGAATTAAAATTTGCAGTGCAATTACTAGAAACTTTAAATTATGCTTTCTTCTTTAGCAGTTGAGTATTATGTTCTATAGGTGGGAAAGAATTCAAGAGTGAAGAAAGTTCAAAACGGTACTCCACTGTTTATTTCAATATTAGAAAAAAATACTAATGTCATCTATTGAAGAAAAAAAAAAGAGAAGAAATAGATCACAAATTAACCTATATGAAAGCTGGAAGGAAAATAAAAATTAAGAATTTGTGTTAGTAAATAAAATTAGAATGATTTTTGTGTGAGAAAAGCTTCAAGTAAGCATAATCCTCCTCCTGAAGTTTTTTAGGTAAATTTTATAGAATAAAGTTTAAATATATGTTTGAATATCCAGCATTTTGTGTATTGGGTGATAACATGGATTAATGTTATTGGACTTTCAAACACATATTTAAATTTTCTTTTCAAAAAGTCATTTTAAAAAGTTCCCTCATTAAAAGGTTTAGATTTCTCTAAAAGCTTCTTATATCCATTAAAATCTTTCTGTTATGATTAATGATATAAAAACCGCTAGAATTCTCCCCTTCTTTGAATAAGAATGAAATATGTTCTGACTATGAACTGAACTTGGAATTGGGATCTTTTAATTGGCAGTTAGATGTATTAATTTCTTTACAGTGGTATGAATTTGTCAAAACATCAAATATAGTAATTTGTGATTTATTTCAGCTTTCTTTTTTCCTCATCAGGTGGTGTTAGACATTTCGTTTTCTTTAATTATGAAGGCATGGATAACTTACATGAAGTTTTCTAATTTTTGATTCCCATCCCCACCAAAAAAATAATACCCCTCAGTTTCATTTCTAGTTTTTAAAGAGAAAAGTATACTTAAAACATTTGAAACATGTCTAGTGTAAGTTTTGTTGAGAAAAGATTAAATCTGTGGCAGAATTTATTTGGAGGTGGGAATCTAATCTCTCTCTCTCTCTTTTTTTTTTTTTTTTTTTCTTTTTTTTTTTTTTTTTTTTGTGTGTGTGTGTGTGTGTGCGCGCGCACGCGCGTGCACCACCAACACCTTATTTATTTATCTTATTAAAAAAAGATCCTTCTAATTTTATGTATTAAAATTTTACATCAAATGATTTCATTAAACAAATTGAATTTTTGGATGTATTTGGCAAATGAAGCAAAATCTGTGTGATAACATGGAGTAGAAATCTTCAAGTAAGGACAGAATTCAGTTATTTTTTTTTAGATTGTTTGGAATAATAATGAAATGATTGCAGGTACCATTTATCATAGTTAGTTACTTTGTCATTTTGAATGTTATTCATTGTGTTTTAGAAATGTTGATAGAAGGTCTAGGCTGATTTCTGGTCCTACAAACTTTAACCATATTTCTCATATGGGACCTGGTGTTGGTATTCAGCTGCAGAAATTGGTAGATTTGCCTCAGGTTTGTTATGCTTTTCTCAGTATAAATAAATAAGACTTATTTTTATAATGATTTGTACCCATTATTTATAATGGAAAAAATTACCTATTTAATTTTCTCAATTTAGTTCTGTAAATTTATGCTAATATTATTACATCTGTATTTCCTGTGTTAAATTTTCAGATATTTCTTCATGAATAATGTATAAACTGAATCCAAGTTTTATAAAATCTAATTTAAAACATTATATATTTTTTATTTAAATTTTGTCTTAATACGAGGCGTATTCGGAAACTAAGTACCGTTTTGAAAAAAAAATAGTAAAACAATTTTTTCGAATCCAATTTTATTTTTACATGAAAATACATGTCTTAAACAATTTTTCAACATAGTTTCCGCCAATGATCAAACACTTGTCATAGAGGGTGACCAGTTTTTGTATACCATCGTCAAAGAAACTTCCCGCAAGTTTCGATAACCATGACTCCACAGTATTTTTCGTGTCATAGTCAGATCCAAAGTGCTTGCCACCAAGCTTGCGCTTCATGTGCAGGAACAAGTGATAGTCGGACGGCGCCAAGTCCGGGCTGTACGGCGGGTGATCGAACTGCTCCCAATGAAACTGTCGAATTAACGATTGAGTGACACCAGCAGTATGGGGCCAAGCATTGTCATGGAGCAACACAATTCCTTTACTGAGCATTCCTCTTCGTTTGTTTTGAATGGCACGCCTTAGTTTTGTTAAAGTCTCACAATATCGTGCCGCATTAATGGTTTCACCTCTGGGAAGAAATTCAATAAGCAAAATGCCTTTCCTATCCCAGAAGACAGTGCACATGATTTTTTGTGATGACATTGTCACTTTGAACTTTTGTTTTTTCAGAAAAAGAGTGTGTCTCCACTCCATCAATTGTTGTTTCCATTCTGGTGTGAAATGACACACCCAAGTTTCTTCACATGTCACAATTTGGTTTAAAAAGTTTTCTTCCTCATCACTGTACCACATGAGAAATGTCAGGGCACTACCAAGTCACTTTGTTTTGTGAACATCAGTGAACATTTTTGGAACCCATCGGGAACACAGTTTGCGATAATTCAAGCGGTCAGACACAATTTCGAACAAAATAGTACATGAAATTTGTGGAAATACCTCTGAAAGAGTTGTCATTGTGAAGCGTCTGTTCTCATGAATTGCTTCATCAACTTTCCTTACCAAATCATCGGTGACAACAGAAGGCCGACCACTCCGAGCGGCGTGGACATCAACAGAAGGCCGACCACTCCGAGCCTCGGCGTGGACATTTGTTTGACCTGCATTAAACATTCTTACCCACTTTTTCACCATTCCATCACTTATCGCGTATTCACCGTAAACTTCTGTCACTTGACGATAAATTTTGGCCGGTTTAACATTCCTCGCGTTCAAAAATTTAATCACAGCACGAATCTCAAAGTCAGCGGGAGAACTAATTGTCTTAAACATTTTGAATGTGCACAGCAAACTGAAAACACAACATAGAGCAACCAAAATGGCGACAATTGAAAGTGGGTGCGCATGCGCGGGACGCCTACCACAGCGCTGCGACGGCACTAGAATGAAATGGTACCTAGTTTCCGAATTCTTTATTTTTTAAATTTGCTCAATTTGTAACTTCTTTCACTATGAAATTATTAATATTTTAAGTTTTATTTAGACAGATATTGTTGAGCTTCGGCAAATGATTAGAATGCTTAAAAAGCTAAAATTTTTGGCTCTTTGCTTAGATGGAAGAAAGGGTACTGTATATAATATATCTTTCAAGCCAACACAAATTTCTAACTTTACAGCATGGAACATGCAAATCTATAGATCCAGGGGAGCAGGAGAATTATTTTTAATAATGATAAATTTTTACTCATTTAGTTGGACAAGTTCTTGTATGTAAATGAACTGTTATTTAATGCAGTTGAACAAGGATTGTAAAAATTCCCAATTCTGTGAATCACTGTTTGTAAACGCTTTGATTGAAACTTCTGGGTAGATGAGTATGCTTTGAAGAAAACTAGGCCATCTTTAGTTGTTTTCTTCAAGTATACCATTTTATATGAATTTTTTAATTGTTGTCAGAGTTATATTCGTATATTAATAATATATGCCACTAGTCCCATATATTAGGTATATATGAAATCATAAGTTTTTCGAAGAGGCAGCAATAGAGCTTTTGTTCCCTCCATAAAAAATTATACTTGTTTGAAATATTTTCAGAATCTTAGAGTATATAAATATGAAGATGACTTTTAATCAAATAAGAATAACATATGAAAAATTTGCATTTATTTAATATATTGATTAGATCATTATATATTCTAATTTTATCCCCCTTTCTACAAGAGCAGTATCATTTGTGATATAACAAATGGGTTTTCTGAGTATGCTCATTTTAAACAATCCGTGAAAAAGTAATTGAAGACTTTACATACCTGATTTTGGTTTTTATTCTTGAGAAATTATTTAGTGTGTACAAATTTTAATCCGTAATAACTATGCCATTTAGTAAAGATTGAAGTTTTGATTAAAGCAGTACCATGTTTATTACATTGTTCCTACCTTTCTCATAATTTTCCATGTTTTCATAACTTTCTCATAATATAATGTAATGTGTAATTTTCTGTATATTAAAATATGCTAAGCTGAAATATTTGTCTGCTAAAGAAATATTTTAGTTTATGTGCAGTATACTGATGCCATGTGTTACATTCAAAAATATAACATTTATTTCTTTGTGATTTTTTAAATTAATTTCTTTAAGCAGTTGTTATGACCTAATTTAATGATTTAAAAACTTGTATTGGTGATGTTGTATGAAATTAAAAAAAAAAAAATTATGTACTTCTCTAACTTTTTATTATTTTCCTTCCCGTAGTATAAACAAAATTCATTACCTCAGGATGACAAAAACAAAAGTTTATTTTTGTCAGGTGAGTAAATGAATTTAAAATGAATAAAATCCATTTCTCTTCTTTTCCTGTTATCTTCTAATTCACTTGTCAATACTGTGGCATGTGTATGGGTTCCTAATGTATTGAATGCACACTGAACTGGGAATGATGATAGCTTGATAAAATTTATTTTATTTAAAGAAGCAGTTTGCATTTCTGGAACTTCCCATAAACTTTCATGTCTTTGAAGATTCGAACCTGGGCTCTTTGGTACAACAATCAGTGTTACTATCCCAGTTGGGCAGCTTGGGAAAGTTTTATACTCATTATGAAGGAAGGGGGACAGAGAGAAGTTTTACGCCTGTACGACAAAAGTTGACTGGGATATTTAATTTCAAAATTTTAGATGTAATTTTCAACTTGCCTTGATGGATTAGTTAATTAAGTTAGAGTAATTTGAGGAAAGAAGTTTAAATAAAGTGCAACAAAAAATGTATATAACTTAAAAGGCATGCAAAAAAGTTGTGGTGTCCGCATCAGATTTTTTTGTCAATAAAATAAGAAATTTTAATAATATGATAAAAATATTTTAAATAAATTTTAATTTTGGCTTACTAAGTGTTTCAAAATGTAACATTTACTTAAAATACACTGCTGGCCACTCAAATTGCAACACCAAGAAAGACAAGAGATATACAACAAAATTTATTTAGTAGATAACATGTTGATCAAGTATCAAATGATTAAATTTATAGACTCCTGTGAAGTGTGGTTCCTTCTAGAATCAGTAGCCAGAGTAACAGCCATTGTTGGAGATCACCGCTGCCACATGCCTCGGCACAGATTCAAAGAGACTTTAGATGTGTTCTTGGGGTACAGCAGAACAAGCAGCTTCCACACGTTGCCAAAGTTGATCTAGTGTGGCAGCTTGGGATGGAATCTGGGTCAATCATTCAGCAACCGTGGACCACATGTTTTCTATTGGCGAAAGATCCGGAGAGCGAGCCGGCCAGGGAAGCAATTCAATCTGGCAATTGACCAAGAACCCTTGGACAATGCGTGCCACGTGTGGTCGCGTATTATCATGTTGAAATATGGCTTTGGGCAAGCTCTGAAGGTAAGGAAGGGCAACTGGCTCCAACACCTCGGAGATGTAGCACTGGCTGTTTAAAGTACCGGCAATGCGTATTAGAGGAGTGAGAGATTGATAGCCAATACCGCTCCATACCATAATACCCAGTGTGCAGGACCAGTGTGGTGGTGCATAACGTAGCTGTTTAGCATCCTCTCTCCATGGTGTCTCCAGACTCGAAACCGACCATCGTGGTATTGCAGACAGAAGCGTGACTCGTCAGTAAACACAATTTCATTCCATTCTGCCGTCCACAGCCTTCTTTCATCGCACCATTGGCGGCGGAGTTGTCTGTGGTTCTGTGTCAAGGGTAGAGGAAGCAATGGGCGTCTTGCGGACAGGCCACTCTGCTGTAAACGGCGTCGAATGGTATGCGCAGACACTGGATGATGCGTTACAGACTGAATGTGCTGTGCTATGATTCATAGTGACTGAGCTATCCATCACTGCCACGTGCACAACGTTCCTGTCATCATGTGAACTGGTGCACTGAGGTGGATGCGATTGAACATGTCGTTCCGTCGTACCCTCCTGCATCCTCAGATACTTGATCAAACGATGATCGCTGTTTACTACGAGGCATAATTGATCTTTTTTTTAAAAAAAACCACAAGAAAAACACAATTGCTGAACTTGAAATCATCGAAAACTCCAAGCCTTAAATAGCGCTTTGAAGTGGCGCCACAGGCACGCATGATGTGCTTCTGTGCTGAAATTCTAATCATTTGCATATCTCACCTCCGCTTATGCATGTTGTAAATTTCATGTTATTTGCATGCTTCCATCAGGGTGTTGCATTTACGGTGGCCAGCTGTGTATTTCCAACATGTTTAATTAATCATTAAATAAATTATATCAACTTAAATTTAAAATAAAAACCTGTGAAAACTTTATCAGTGAAAATTTTCCAAATGGGAAAAGATTTGAATAAATAGTGAGAACTTACTACCAGTCTCTTATTTATACAATTTTTCTTTGATGCATAAGCAAAAATACATATTGTTTCATACGTACGAGTTCGAAATTGATTGAATGCGCATAGAACCAATAATAGATTGATAAAATTTATTTTACCAAATGAAACATTTCACAGTTGTGGAACTTTCGACAAAAATACTTGTGCAGCTCTTCTCAGTATCACAGAGCACAATCACTAATTACACATCAAACTACTAAGAACATTAAACACAACACAATGCAAAGCACATCTAAAGAGTGAAGCTCATCCAGATATCTCAATGCACCAAAGTCGCCACTGAACTGGAAAACAGAGAGCTAATGCTTTCCCCAGTCTTATGTAGTTTTCCCTTCGGTCTCCAAGAAATCTTTAGTACCCTCCACTTCTCAAAAGTACTGGAAGGTATATGAGGGGTAGATATGGTTACAGTTTCATATAGGAATCAATAACAGGTATTCAATTACAATAGCAACTGTTAGACATGGACCGGATCCAAATGTGGCCAAATGTTTATCAGGTTTGGTGACTTTTGACATTTCAAGCCAAATGGTGGTGACAAAAATTAGTTGCCAAAACCATCACCAGCTTGTCGGTATCTCTCTGATTTAGCAAGATAGCCATTTACCTTAGTGTTAAATAAACTTGATCCAGTGATCTTATTTTGCTGTCAGAGCTTCATCTCTTTCAAACATATCTTGTTCCATTATACAAAAAATACAAAAATTTGTCATATAATTTCACTAAAATTTTTGACATATATGCAGAATTCATTGTAATATTATTACTTGTCTCTAAAAAGGAAATTTGTATTGATTTAACAGGAACAGGTTTTTGTATAAATTACTTAATGCATTTTTTGTTTTCAGATTTCATATCTTTAAGGATCGATTTTTATCTGTCTTATCTGTTGTCAAATGTCTGATTTAGCTAAAATAAAAAAATATAAATCTATTTTTTAAAAAGTCATAGGAAATATTTTCTTTTCCAGCAAACTGAAAAGCACAAAGGCTTTCTCATGTTTTCTTTTTGAAGTTTTTAATTGTTCATTAATGAAATTTATAGTTGATGGCATAATAGTTTCCCTGTTTCCTCTTGATTGGTTTGAATTTTGCTGCTAGTTAGCTCAAAAGGGCATTAGCCTGAATGGGCTATTAGTCTCAAAACAGGATTTGGCAGCATATCATTTAACTGTCTGAATCACTTTTCAAATTGTTACAATGAAATATTATTGTCCTGTAGTACTTTTAAAGAAATTAAATAATGTGGAATCTTTCAACAAATACTTTAGACTACACATTGCCTATTCCCAATACTTAATTTCAGTTTCTGCAGTGATTCAGGGTATTTCTAGATCTTTGAAAGATATTCAGAATGACTGTCTCGATTTCAAATGATTTTATTTTTGAAATATGCAAATTCAGAAGGACAAATAATGTATGAATAATAGGGAAATTCTGAAGCGTTTTAATTGCACTACTCTCATCAATGTGGTAATTGTATTTTTCCCATTCAAGATCAGTAAAAAAATAATTGGCCTGATTTTAGATAAGCATTATTCTATATCTATTAATAATGATAAATAAATCTGATAAGCATCTCAAATAAAGACTCTCACTAAAAGGTTGAAGTTGATTGTTAAGATTCTTGATACATTGTAAGGTTCATCTCAGTTGAAGCAGAGCCAATAAGTTCATTACCCCAGCTTTTCTTTTAAGTTAGGAGAGTGAAAGCTTTTATCTTTTTCATAACCTTAATAAGACTTAATAACTAGGGAGTATGTTTAAACTATTCCTTCAAAGTCTGTCTCCAATATTCCCTCAGTATATCTAATGATGTTATTAACACTGTAAAATAAATGTCAATGAAGAAGGTTATATATATATATATATATA
>KK112545.1:69578-97419 GCA_000611955.2 Stegodyphus mimosarum | reverse complement strand
ATATATAATAAAAAATTTGTTGTTCTTCATAGGACAGTAATTTTTGAAGCTGTTTAAAGAAGTCCTTGTCTTTATCAAAAGGATCTGAAATACAGTTATCCTCATTTTTTAGAGAAGCAGCATTTGAACGACTCATGTAAAATTTTAATAGAGCTGTTGAGCTTCTTTAACTTCATTTTCATGTTGAAGCTTATTTTCAGATAAAATATTGTATTTTACTCTGATAGTTTTCAGAACACGATTTCTATGTGTCTGACTTTTTGATTCTGAGATCAGTTTTGTGATATGCTTTGAAAACAGTTATGGAATTGTTCTGTAATCTTAAGCTGATTTATTTTATTTATTTATTTTTTGAAAAAATTTGAAAAATATTGTATAGTTAAGTATGTTTTTGAAGCTGTTCTTCATTATGAAATTTCAAGCTTGACTGAAATGGACAGTTTCAAGCAAGTGCATGATGAAGACAGAGTTATTATCCATGGTAGATTTATTCAGTTCTATAAGACCCACATTTTTAATTATTTATCCATTTTTATATACATAACACTTTATGTAATTGACTTGATGATTATCTCAATACTGGAAATATGGTTGCTACTGTTTTGTATACTAATCAGTGACTAAGTGGGTAAGAGAGTGGCTCCATGCAATGTATAAGGAATCAAGTAACATGACAGTCATGGATACATCTTGCATATAAACAAGTTTTGATTGGTAATTATTTCATTGAAAATCCTTGCAGTTGTTTTTCTCTCTTGTCAACAATAAATTTAAACTTTCTGAATACTGTGCTTAAAATCAGCATTAATTATAAATCTTTATTATTTCCCTCTGTTCTTCATAATTTTTTTTGCATACACCAAAGAACAAAAATTCTAATGTTGAGGACCTCTGTTCTAAAGCATCATCTATTATACCATGTCCTTTTTCTTTTCTTTACTCCTCCCCCCTTTATGAAATTTATTTAAATTCATGTGTTTTTGCCACATTTGCGACTAAGCTTATGTGCCTGCCTGTTATCACCGTGGAAACAGAAAAAATAAAAATAAAGGGTATGCCAAAAGAATTATGACAAGAATTTGATTGTTTTTCTTGATATTGTTTATGTAACGAAAAAAAGTTAGGTTGCTTATTTTGAATAGTTGATATGTGTACATGTTTTATATAATCAAGTAGCAATTAATATGAAATTTACGGTTTTCATCCTCTGTCAAAAATCACACATATTGCTGCATGTGTAATATAATTGTTGTGATGCACATTTGCATAATAAAGCCACACTTTGAAATTCAGTACTCTGATTTATTGCATCACACATTTGTAGTAGAGGAAAGAAATGCCCATTTTTTATATGCATAAAAGAATTAAATATTTTAACTACTTTGAAAGTACATATTTTTGCTAATAGTAATAGTAAATGTTTGCTGTTACTAATTTAAATGCTTTACATTCAATGATTTTTAAAAGGAACTTGTCATGAATATGATAATGTTTACTTCCATTATTTTTTACTAATTTTTATGTATAGGGAAGTTGACTAACCAGCGTCCAGTTGTTTCAATGCCAGTTATTTCTCCAGATGGTTCTGTTTCTTCCCAAGAACATTCGTCCCAGAGTGCTAGTTTTTATACTGCTGGTTCAGGTCAGAGTTCATCTGGACATCGGGAGGTGAGTACTGTAAACTTTTCTCCTCCAGTTCCTGCCTTTTCTGTTTTAATTTTTTTAAACAGGGTTTTAAAATTTTAGAGAAAATGTAAAAAATGTTTTTTTTTATTTATTTGTTTATTTTTTATATTTTTTATATATATAAAAATATAAAGTTTTCTCTGTATTTATTTATTTGGATGTGGCAAAGCAATGCATGTAAGAAAATTTCAATACTTACGTATTTTCTTATTGGCCATTTTCAACAAATAAAATATGTTGTCAAACAATGTAATTTAGCACAAGTAGTAAATAAACATGATGTTACGATACTCTCATAAGATCTTTGCTTTTGGTTTTATGTAGCTCTGATCCTCAATAAGCCAGTTTAAATTTTATAAAGAAAGATACAGATTAACTGCTATTTCTCTGCTTTAGTGTTACATTTAAAGAACAGAAAATAAAGAGATTAAAATTTAGCACCTGCCTCTTACAAAATAGCAAACAATAAAGAATTTTCAGAGTTATGAGATCAGTTGTATTGATGCTAATATATAAAGCAATAAAAGATTGTATGGCTTGCAGAATGATGCTGTAAAAGATGGCACAGAACTGAATGACACCACACAGATTCATGTTAAAGAAGTTTTTGAATTCACAAGTTTACAAGAAAGTTGATAGGTTTTTTGCTATTTAAACCCCATTTTGGCTGCTGAAATGATTAGTACTAATTTTAATGAGTTTGCTTGTCAGATAATCTAAAAGCATAAGTCCATACTCAAGTTTCTTATTTGCTATATCTGCAACATGTACACTGTGCAAAAAAAAAAAAAGGGGGGGGTGGCCAGTTCTATACCTCCCATTCTACTGGGCCGATTGATGAAAATCCAGTTACGTTTCTCATGTTTCGAAAGCGAGGCTTATATGCGAGGAGGGTATGTATTAGATTATGTATAGCATTGTTCTAATATAGGTATTTTGACACAAAATTGAACTTTTTGTGAAATGACATGGCAGTTTTTTTCCATATTTCAATTTCTATGACTCAAATTATGCCAAACTGCGAAGTTTTTTAAAAATTAGCTCTCAAAATTTTAGCTCCTCAGTGTTAATTGAATTTGATATATATATATATATATATATGGATTCTTTCTTTCACATTTCGAAATTTAGGTTCATTCCAAATAAAATTTGCCCATTTTATGATTTATTTTTAGAATTTGTATTTTTAAATAATTTTAAAAAAATTTTCAAAAAAATGTTTGAATTATAACCTATAAAATGTTTACGATTGTCTTGAAGTAGGTGTATTTTTAAGCATATCTGCAAAAAATTAAGAGTTTTTTATTCAAAATTTCGTAACATATACCTGAATTTACATATTGGCATGTTTGGGAATATGGCATATTTGTTATAAGTGATAATAATGCCAAATGTGGTTTACACACTTTGTTAAAATTATTTGAAAGTATGAAGGATGAATTTTTTCTGCACATGTACTATGAAAATAGGAAAGGAAAATAGGTTGCTATAAATTAAGAAGTTCACCAAATGAATTATTCTTGGTGCAAACTGAAAAAAAATGCACCGAGATAAATTTTTGTATTTCTCCATAAATTTTGCACCAAATTTTACAAAATTAATATTTAGGCATAATTTTAGCTGTAGAGTCAAAATAATGGAAAAAAATGGTATGTCATTTCAGAAAAAGTCCAATTTTGTGTCAAAATACCTATATTAGAACCTTGCTATATATAAGTCTAATATATATCATAAGTCGTGCTTTCGAGTCATGAAAAACCCAATTTGAAATTCGTCAATCGACCCAGTAAAACAGGAGATATAGAACTGTCCCTCCCCTTTTTTGTGTAGGGCACCTGTTGATTGCCTAATTAAATAGAGGACAGTCTGTTCCATCAAACTTATGTCAGAATGGATGGTTTGCTGGGATCTCTGCAGACTTTCAGAGTTGATGGGAAAATACGTAAGTATCAAAATTATTTAGAAAAATTTTTGTTAAACTTTTTTAACTCTTTTTTTTTTTTTATCCTAAATATACTAGGTACCTGATCAATCCAGTCCTCGTAATTCAATAGCATCAAATAATAGCTCTCTTCTTAGTTCCCCTCCTAGTCCTCAAATTAAAAGAGGTGAAGAAAAAGATCAAGGATCATCTAGTTGTGAATCCTAGAACATAACTTCAGTGATTTATTTTATAGCATGATGGCCTGATTTATTTAGCGAGGTATCACATGCAAACAACTGGGAAGAAGAAAATACTTTGCTGTTTATTTGTTACACTTTATTAAATGTGGAAATGAAGATCAAATGCATACTTTCTCTGCGAATCTGTTTCTCAGCTTTTCCATATGAGTACCTTATAGTTGCTCAGTAAGCAATGGCAGAAATTTCTAATTATATACTCAAATGATTTGTCATGTGCAGAACATTTAAAATACATCATTCAAATAAAGATTTGTTATTTAAATATTATAGCTGATGAAAGAACTTAAGTGTTTTTCTTGAATTAATTCTGTGTTCCATGTCCTAATATGTCCTAACACTCACTCTATATTCTACTTAAAACTACTTTGATTAGATACAGAAAAGTGAAACTTAATTCAGCAAAGTGAAATGAAGCAAAGAACGATTGATTATAAAATTGGTATGAGTGAGAGATGTCATTTTTTATTAAAAATGTCCCCAGAAATTGATTTCTGTCTCTTTGTGTGCCTTCGTTCTGATCACATCACAAGGTATGCTCCGTGTTGTGCCAGAACATTTTTACGGTTTTGCAGATCTACGTAAAGCTCTTCCATGTGTTTGTCATCATTGTGTTGAAACTGTTACAATACGGCGGATACAACATTCATTTTTATAAATCCCTTCTTCATAATTGTAATGACGGCTTACAAAGTGATCTAATCCGTGATTAAGGTACTTGAGTATCTTGTGACATTCATCAATCTACCTTTACTTAAGCATTTGGACTTTCAGATGCAAACACTAGTCTATATTTTATATACCTTTGTAGACGTCATGTGACATGATGCATAGCGATGTACATGCATTGTGCCGTTCCTAGTCTTTGTCGCTGCTTTTCTGTTCTTTTTTAGCACAAAATATTCCATGCATAAATTTTTTACTATGAAAAATAAAAGTAAAATTTCTTGTTTTTTTAAAAAGTTTTCTTTTTATTTTCTGTTTTTATATTTAATTATTGGTTGTTAAGAGTTGAATATTGTTTCTGTTAATATATTAATATATCTAGCATGTAAATAAAGTAAAATAGAGTAGGTTTTGTTTACAATGTAAATGATTATTTGGACTTCTAATGCTCACTTTTGAAATAACTGAATGAGAGTCTGATGACTTGGAAAGCAATAATAAGAAATTGAGGAATTGTCATATAAGTGTGGTGTTCATCAATTACAATCATTCATTTTCAAGAATTTTAAAGTATGTTTTCGAACATATTGAAAGCTTCTCTTGTAAGCTGTAACTATGCATATGAAATCATAGATATTAGTATAATGATAAAAGTTTGGTTTTTGAAAACACATTTAAAAATTCAAAATTAAATGTATGCTATGCAATTATCAAATTAATATTGTCACTGAATTTATATATAAAATTCGTCTTTATATTGCAAATATAATACTACTTACTGTATGTGGTTCTTTAACTTTGAATAATGCATAACTATTATTTATAAAATTGTTTTATAGTAAACTTTTAAAGAGCAATAGTTTTGAATACATTGATATTTAAAATTTTTCTAAAAAAATGCTTGATTTATATAACAAAGAGTTACATCTTGCCGTCCTACCATTACTATTGTGAAATTTTTTTAATGTCTAAGCGTAATGGTTCTAAAAAAGAAAAATGCTAAAAATAGTTGTTTTTCACTTTTGTACCACATGTAGAGTTCGAGTGCCTCATGAAAATAATTTGAATGATAAAAGAATTTTTTATTGTCATAACATTTCTATGTCAGTTCAGTTAAATTTACAATTCAGTGTCAACAATTTTGATATATATTTCAGCAATAGTTTAATTATTTTGAGAATCAAAATGTTCATTTTCATTGTTCATTTGTAATTCTGTGTTAATGGAATAATTACTTTATATTTATATGTATTATATCATCATTTTATAGTTGTTTTATTATTACATTTCTTCATTCAGCACTTGAGAATTAAAGTATATTTATTTATCTTAATTTGTGTATTTAATCTTGCATGCCATTGTATGTGTGTGCTGCCTAATGTTCCATTAATGGAAAGATGTTTTTTAGGTATTATACATTATGGCTTGCAATCAGTTGTGATTTCCTTTGATGTATCAGAGAAAATATTGAAATTATTGTTAATTTAAAACTGTAGTGTAGTATGTGTGTTGTAAATGAAAAAAATTTTTTTTGTTATAGATTTTATAATTTGCTGGGAAGTGCTGTCTTTTGTAATGAGATGAAAGAAGTGTATAACTTGTTTAATACAAAATGTTTTAAATGGAAATTATGCTGTAATAATTACAAACATTTATCCCCCCTTTTTTTAAAGATGTCTTCCATTTGTATTTTGTATTGAATTCCACTCTGTAGTGCTTAAAATTTTCTTAGTTTTTCTTAGATTGTCTGGTAAATTTCAAAACAGAAAAAGGAAAATTCTGCAAAATATACAAACTTTATAAAACTATTAGAGTTTATAAAGTTTATAAAACTATTAGAGTTTATAAAGTTTATAAAACTATTAGAGTTTATAAAGTTTGTGAAAAGAAAATTTTTATCTGGCAACTTGCAAAAAATTTCACTGAGTATATGAAATGCAAACAAAAATATTTCACGGAATATATGAAATAGATATTTGAAAACCGTTTTTAAATCCATTTGGTAATCATATCAAAGCCTAAGCATTTTGCAAGTATCTGTATTAGAAACCGATTATTTGAATAGCATTTTCTTAACTATATGAATCATAACATATTGAAAATAACTCACGTGTGAAGAGAGAATAGTATCTTCAATATTATTATTTATTCCCATTAAGTATATCAGTATGCTTTGTTTAAAACTTTTACTAAAAATTAAATCTGCTAATCTTTTGAAGAACATATGAAAGAATATTTTTATTTTGGCTGATGATTAAAAGATGCCAGAGCACATTGTATTAAATATACCTGCAGTATATTTCATCTTCTGTATGCTATTTTTTATTATTATCTTGTAACATTTTTATATGGCTCAATTATGAAAACCCAAAACATGCTAAATATAAAGCCTTTGCATCTTCATGTGTATAAAAACTAATTTAATATGCATTGATTTTGAAACCTCATTTTATGAAACTTAGGTTAAATAAATTAAGCAATATATATTGGAGACTTTTTTTTTAAATGAATAATATATTTTCGAGTCTTCCCCCCTCTTTCATATATATATGTGTGTGTGTAATACAAGTAATGATAATAATTAATCCATATCATTTTCTTAATTCTGTGATGCTCATATTGAATGAATTTGAAGAGTGGTATGCAAACTATGTGAACAGAAACTCGTGATACTAAAATATATTTTATAAAAGGTTATAAATTAAGTGCATTTTGAAATAAGCTTTCTGTAGAAGTGGTGTAGTTCTTTTCATAAGATTTACTCTTAAAATCCTAATTTCTCTGTTTTTAGCATGTTTGTTTTCCTGAAAGATTAATTATTATCAAATTATTTAATATACTATGTTTGAACTATTTTGCTAGTTCTATGTAAACTCATATCTGCTAAAAGTTTTGTATTAGATGACTCTTATTCTCTAGATTCTATTCATTCTAAATATAGGTTTGAATCAAAAGGCAATTCTAATCTCTGTATTAAAAATATATATTAATGTATCTATTTTTTAATATTAAAATGAAGTTTTGTCATAAACTTTTCTGAATAATAATAATTTTCTGAAATTATTTGCATGCTTTTAATTTCATCATTCATTTTATTATGCTTTTATTTTCCATGAATTTCAGATTAATATTATTATTGGGATTAAAGTTACATTAGAAGGAAAGAAAGGGAGATGTGCTAAATGCAAATAACATTAATGGATTTTTTAAGGTATGGTAAAATATGAAAGGCTATCTGTCTAAGAGGAGGGATGCCTTTATGTAGAAAATGACATTACTCATTTCAGTAAAAGTAGATTTTTTTCTTCCCTTTTTATCACTCTTCTTTTTTAAATCTCTAAGCTTGTAGTTATATAAAAGATGTTTTTTACTGTTTTATTTTTAAAAAAATTTAGATCTGTATCATAGAAAACCCAAAATGGATTTCTAAAGAAATTCATTTAAAGTTTAGTTATGCTTTTCTGTGAATTTTTTTAAGGTTTTCTGTTGTTGAAATCTTTATCCTGAAAATTTATTTTTAGTGAAAATGTAATCTGTTAAATATTGTCTGCTAAATGCATTTTATCTTTCTCTCTCTCTTTTGTTTTAAAAAACTTTTCATTCCTTTTACATAAAAAGTAAACCAATTTTTTAAATTCTTAACATTGTTATTTTGATTTTTTAACTGTAAAATTTACAGAATAAAAATTATAAACCTTCATGTTATTTGGAAAAATTCTTATATTTTGAAATATCAATATTTAATTTATAGTGAAGCATTAGCTTTATTTATTATTTTGATTTTAAAAAAATATGAATAAATGCTCATAATTTCTGCAGTGTTCTTGTAAATTCGTTGTTGTCTTTAAAAATATGCTACTGCAGGAGTTAAGTCAAACATGTTTTCTACATTTATGTTATTGCTTAATATTATATCAGACCTTTATTTCTGTTCCCCTCGGAATTTTCTGTTTTTTTTTGTGATTTTAATGTAATGCAAAGGAAAAATTTTTAAATAATTGTCATAAGCTAACATACTTTAAAAATTTGAAATATGTTATCCAGTTAGGAAGATAAAAGCTTATTTGAGTTAATGTGTATGGTAGTTTTTTTGCTCAGTCACTTACTCTAGTTAAGATGCTTAACTTATTTTAGTTAATAAACAAATTTAAATTGATAAAAATTATTTTAGTTAATCCCCTGTGTTGTATTTACATGTAATAAAAATTACTTTCTTTTTTAAATTAATAAATATTTTAACTTTATTGAAATATAATTTTGATTTAAGTAAAATTGTATTTTGGATATATGATGGAAGCATGATGAGCATCAGTATGATTTTTATTATAATTGTTATGTAGTCAGGTTACAAATTTTTCTTTTCTAGCTCATTAATAGTCTTTTATCATTTGTATTTCTGTGCGTGGAAAAATTTATTATTATAAATGATATTTAGTAAAATTATTAGATATAATAAAATTTCAGTTATTTTTAATTGATGTGAAGGCTACCATTAATAACTTGTTTTGGGTGATAAATATGTGCCTCAAAATACACATTTAAGGGCTGAAACTGAGCTGTTTGTAAGAAATGAATGAACTTTTTTTTTTAATCTTCAAATAAAATATCTGTGAAGAAGTATTTAACTGAGAGTTGTTTCTTCACTATTACATACAGTCCATTCTGATTAATGGGAACAAGTGGATTACGAAATGGATCTTTTCAAAAAATGGGACAGTTTTTATTTATTTGGAATAACATACAGTTTTTGTTTATTTGGAATAACATGTCATTTGAATGAGTACCTCCTAGACCAAGAAAATATTTAAAAAAATATGAATAAATATAAAAGTTTTTAAAACTACTGAGTTTATTTGTTTGCTTAATTCAATACTGCAATTCACGAGAGCTAGCCATCTAAATGAGCGATTCCTTTTTTTTTCCCCAAGTTCAGCCCTTTTACTCCATTCATCCGATTA
This sequence comes from Stegodyphus mimosarum, assembly GCA_000611955.2. NCBI lineage: Eukaryota > Metazoa > Arthropoda > Arachnida > Araneae > Eresidae > Stegodyphus > Stegodyphus mimosarum. The sequence continues at coordinate 87,928 of KK112545.1, read as the reverse complement.
TGTGGTGCATTCTAAATAATAGATTAGTTCAGTGTTTCTGAAACGAAGACAAAGATGAAAATTTAAATTAACTATGTAAGATTATAGCTCAATATCTCAAGAGTTTGGAAATTACACATGGCAATTTACTATCACTTTTTCTCTCAAGACTGACATTTTAAGAAATTTATTACCAGTTATTTTAGCTATGAACTTCCCACTTTAGCAACAAAAGAGGAATTTAAAGCATTATGCCTATGGTTCTGCATGCAAGCATGCATCCAAATATAAAACAGCTATACAAAAAACGGGAAGTTCATCTATCTCATTAATGAGTGCCAATATTTGATTTTTTAGTTAATAACATAAAAATTATCGAAACTGTAATAACCTTTAATTATTATACACAAATATAAATTTTCTTACATCCATTAATACCATAAAAAATTAAATGAATTTGAATTACTTGTATTTAAAAAATATTGTACAGAGATAGATAATTTTAGTGCAGTTATATGTGAAATTGTATTTTTCTACATAATATAACATGAAAAGTCTAGAGAGAAAAGCTATGTAGATAAAGTAAGAATACGGGTGCAAGTCCATTTAACATTGATTAAATGGGTATCTCGGTAATTTCTTGAGATATCGCCTAGCTGGCAATGGTTTTGGTGACTAATTATTGTCGCCACGTCTCCAGAATTGGTGACCCTTTGGTAACATCATAATAAGTATTTAAATTGAATAAATGTAATTTATCACTAATATTAGCTGTAACCGTAATTCAACCCTCATATTGCCTTCCCAGTAATATTGAGAAGCAGAAAGTGCTAGAAATATCTCGGCAGCCAAATGAAAACTATGTAAGGTCAGAGAGAGCATCTACTCTCAATTGATGCTGTTAACTCAGCATGAGTACTGAGATATCTCAGGGTAGTTTTCTCTTTCACTATGCTTTGCATTCCGTAATGTTTAACGTTCATAGTAGTTTGAAGTATCCTACTGATTATGTGCTGTGATACTTTGAAGAAGTGTACCAGTATTTTTGTAGAAAGTTCCAGAACTTTGAAGTGTTTCTTTCGATAAAATAAATTTTATTATCGTCAGACCTGTGTGCATTCAGTCTATTATGAACCCTTGCACATGCAGCGATTCAAATATACTGGTAGTAACATAAGCTAAAAAAGTGCTTTCAAAACAGACATTAGTAAGGCGGCTCGCAGAAGAACATTTTAATTTATAGAAGTGGTTCCCACTTGAAAAAACTGAGAAATGCTGTGTTATTTGAAAATTAAAATTTGTAAAAGTATATTACAAATGTATTTCTAAACTTAAGCTTTAAGCATTATTATTCTTAAATGTTTGTTAATAATAAATTTATTAATATAGGAATAATTTTATGAAATAACTGCAAATAATGAACATAGCTATTGTCTTCAGCATGCGTAGGTATTCTTTATTTTCTAGTGTGAACTTTTTATTACAATTTGAAATTTACCTCTCTAAATTTGATCACATCTCCCAAAATAAAAAAGGAGTTTGACCCAAGTTATGAAAATGTGCCATAAGGCAAGTTGTATCATATACATAAGGGGAAAATCACAAAAACACACCAATCCATTTGCCAGGTTTTGAACTATGGTGAAAATTTGTGTTCTGTGGTCTTAACCTTTGGTGGGTATAAAATCTTCCTAGTAGAAATTTTGATATGTTCTGTCATATGTTAGAATTTATTGTATCTAACAAAAATGTCAAGAAAAGAGAGGGAACTAGTTAATTTGAATTCAAAAAGGATTGTTTTATTTATTTGCATTAGGAAATAAAATTCAGAAGATGCTTGTTTAAGAATCTTGTAATAAACTTTTCAACTGTACAAAAGATTATTTTTGCTTTAAATAGTTTTCATAAGCACTGTTTTAGCGTTTTGTTGCGTTAAAAAATATGTAGCAGGGATGATAACGTAATGCTGCATTTTGATTATGTTGCTCAACGTCAGTGCCATCTTAAAGCATTATAGGCTCCGGGTAAATCAATCTGCTGAGCTCCCATGACAATCATTCACAGAATTTTAGTATGAATGAAATGTGTGGGACGGACCTCAAATTTGGAGACGAATGTGTTTAGTGTGGGGCGCCTAGGCAAGTACCCACTGGGCCCATGCGTCAAGATAGCCCTGCTCAGCATCGCAGCCTAAGTCTATCATATTGCTTGAACAACAGTTTTAAAAATGTCTTAACTTGGTCTTGAATAAGCATGTCTTTGATTAAGTAAATCGTGTAAATTTTAATTATCATTCAATATTTTAATAGAAACAGGAGCAGATACAGAAAATTGTTATTCTGAAACATTTTCAGTTCTGGAAATTTTGTTTTTCAGATTACTCATATAAACTCAATATTGGTAAAAGTTCAGTAGTTTGAAGGCCAAAACACAGAAGTTAAATATTAAATATGTGATTGAAATTTTCCTGTGAATATTTATTGATTATAATTGTTTTGAAACAATAATGTAATTAGATCTTTCTTCTTAATTAATTTTTTAGTATAATTAAGTGTATTAGTGTACGTACACTCTTTATTTGAAATGATATGCATTATAAGAACGAGAATAGCGTTGATTCAGTAGGTTCTAGGACCACCTTGGACGACGATACACGAAGCAACACTTCTAGGCACAGAGTCAATGAGGCTACGGATGGTGTCCTGAGGAACGGATCTGCACTCCTTGTCAACCATTTGCCACAGTTCGTCTTCTGAACGCGGCAATGACGTCCAATCATATCCCAAATGTTTTTGATTTGGGAGAGAACGTTGGCTAGGGAAGCATCTGCATACCTTGCAGAGCACGTTGGCTGATGCGAGCAGTGTGTGGTCGGGTGTTATCCTGATAAAGTGCATTGGGCACTCCCTGAAAGTAGAGGAGTCTCACCGGCCGCAGCGCATTATCCACGTATCGCTGGGCCGTCATAGTTTCCTTAATACACACTAGAAGTTACTTGGAATCATACGCAATGGCGCCCCAAGCCATGAAGCTGCGGTGAAGCATTCCACATTGCTGCCGGATTGGGCTTGTCTCCACGTACGCGGCGACTATCATTGGAGAACCAAAAGCGTGACTCATGTGAGAACACGACCCTGTACCATTCTGTCGTGCACATCGCTGGAGCCCGGCACCATAGCAGACGTTGCCGTCTATGGTATGAGATCAGTGACAGTCTTCTTGACAGATGCCACGAGTGCAGGTCACTAGCTAGTCGACGGCAAATGGGTCTGGTCGATATGGGAACATCCAGGTTGTCTTGAACGTGCTGCAGAATGGAGGAAGAAATGGCTTGTGTGTGCACTACCTCTTGTCGACGGATGCGTCGATCCACGCGAGGTGACGTCACTGTGGCTGCACCGACACCCCTCGAACTTGCCACATTTCCTTGTTTCAACCATCGTCGCCACAGCCTGTGCACTGTGTACGTGTCTAGCCGAGATTTGCCGTATGAACCAACCTGCCCTTCTCAGTGCGATTCCCTTATCCCTTGCAAAATCGTGTGCTTACTGGAACTGCCTCTGTTGACAACGGCCTGCCATTTTCTGGTATTACACGCGACCTCCGAGACAAGAACAAATTTCCTGTAATGATTTCCTTTGCAAAAATAACGGAACGGAAATTGAACATTCTGTAGGTTCCTTATATCTTCAACGTGCGCTGGAGAGCTGTGCATTTCACATTATTCGCGTAACTCGGGTGACGTGGGTCTACCTTGAAATTTGCATAATTTTCGGGCCATTCCTTCCTGGTGTTGCATTTTCAATGTCGGGGAGTGTATTCACTTTCAACTTCACATAATCTCTCGAATTCACCAGTGTTGCTCAATTTGTTTGTAAACTTTCATATCTGGGAAAAAAATAGTCAAATTTTGAATGCCAAAATAGTTTGGAGGCAACTTACCCCGCTTTTGGAAGATTAGCCGATGCAAAATTTAAATCAAACTCCGCGCATCAGAAAATTGTGACTGATGTCACGAGCAACACTGTCCACCAAGACATCAGAAAGAATGCTAAGTTTCGAATGAAGAACCTTATTGCTTCAATACAATCTGGTGGAATCATCCAGATGGTCTGGGTTTGTACATTTGTTTTTCGGCTTTGGAAAGCTGCTTTTATTGTTTGCAAAGGGGATACATTTATGCATGTAAATATTTTAAAACAAAACTTGAAAAAATTCGTTAAAATTTTACAAAATATGAAATAGAAAAGAAGAAATTTTTCAGATTTTAAATTACGTCTGTTACACGCACACAGGAATTTACTAGTGGAATGTAATAATATTTATCACTTTTTGTTCTCATTAATTTTATACAGCTCACAGCCACTCGAAACCATGAATTCTCTCAAAGGCTCTTAGCTCATATTCTCACGTAAAAAAACTCCCAAGAGCTCAAGACGTGTGCGCAGACGCAACCATTGAGATGTGCGCGCAGACTGAACATACCGCCCGCCTTGGCATGATGTAATCATTGAAAATTGTAAATCTTACAATGAAAATTTTTAGTGTTACAATATAAAATACAGGTGAATAAGTGTAAACATCAAGATAATGAATAACTACTCAATAACTACTAAAGAAACACAAAATTAATTACAAACATACTTTTTTGTTTTAATTTGGCACAGGTAAAACACAAATTTTATTAATTGATCTCTTAAAAATACCGCTTTTCGTTTTCACTGAAACTACTCTCACCTTATTGTCTTTACCTAAAAATATCTCTACGATTTTGCCAAGGGGCCAGTTATATACAGGAACATTATCAGTCTTTAAAATCACCATAGCTCCAATTTTTGTATTTCTTTTTCAAAGAACCATTTAGTTCTTCCTTGCAAATAGTTATTTCTCCAGTACTTCCATATTGTTTGCATGATTTAGTCATTTTTTGCCAGATCTTTAATTCATCATCATTAACGTTTAAAATATTAGGTTCTGAAATAGCAGTGATAGGTCTGCCCATCAGGAAATGTCCTGGTGTCAAGATATCAAAATCCTCTGGTTCAGACGATAAAGGATGCAAGGGCCGAAAATTCAAGATCCCCTGAATTTGAGCAATTACTGTAAGAACTCCTCATAGGTTAATTTAAAATTGCGTACTACGCGTTTCAAATGAAACTTAACAGTTTTGACACCTGCCTTCCAAAGCCGTCCATGATTAGGAGCTCTAGGGGGAAAGAAAGACCAATTAATACTCTCACTAGATAAATAATTGCCTAATTCGTCATCTGGGTTTCTGACTAGCCTATTCAATTTATTTAATTCTACGTTACTACCAACAAAATTAGTTGCGTTATCTGAAAATATGTGTGCACACTTGCCTCCTCTTCTGAAAAAAACTCTTTAAGGTTGCAGTAAATACTTGACAGGTTACCAACTCAACAGCAAGAGTCCGATGTGGCCGTGCATTGTCATCCATAAAAATTAAGTCTGGGCCAATGGCACCTCGGAACAGACGCACATGGGAAGGAGTACCTCCTCACAATAGCGATCCCCGGTTACAGACTCTCTGTCGAAAACATGGAGCTCAGTTCGCCCGTTCAGCATAATGCTTCCCCAGACAAGAATTCCAGGACCACCGTTATGGTGTCTTTCCTTGATGTTATTGGGATAAAACAGGTCCCGACCTCTCTCCAAATACAAACGCATTGAGAATCGCTTCTGGTACTGAACCGACTCTCATCCGTAAAGAGGACAGGATTCCATTGATCAGTTTTCCAGTTTTTGTGCTCTCTGCACCACTGTAAACGGTGACGTCGGTGGCCAACTTGCAACGGGAGGCAGCGTTCAGGACAGCAGGCGAATAGGCCCCCTTTGTGAAGGCGTCTGGCCACAGTAAACCGCGACACTTGTCGCCCCGTTGCTCTACAGAGTTGCTGAGCAATGACGCTTGCTGACTTCTGTCGGCCTCTTTTCGCCTGCAGGACGATATATCGGTCATCCCCTGCAGATGTCGTCCTCAGGCGGCCACCACCAACCTTTCTAACAGCTGTACCTGTGGTTTGGAACGCTTTCCAAGCGCGCGAAATGACGCTTTTGTTGATTCCGAACTCAGCAGCTACACTGATGACAGTACGCCCCTCCTCCAGCTTTCCGATCATTCTTTCCACGTGTGAAGTCGTCCAGGTGATTTCTTCTAGCCATATTTCACGAACTGACTTACTGGCACTTGCAGCGGATATGTTGAACTGTGTTTCCGTCCTTCCTTTTATTCTATTGTTGAGCTGCGCGCGCCGACATCACGCGTTTTGTGTACGCTCACGTCGCGTCTGACGTTTCGTTCCTGATATTTACATACGCATGCCGTTTCTACTGACTTACGTGTTCATTGTACTGATCTCGAGACCTCCTTTTCTACAATTTCATGGTTATCTGCTAAATTTCTACATTGTTGCTTAAGTTTTGCACACCAGTGTATTTTTAGCCCAAAGGGGGTTAGCCTAGGAAGGCTATTAATTTCCTTTTGGCTTTTTGTGTTGTTTCACTATAAATGTCGGTTCACTTTTCAAATTGTTGTCACCAAATATTATCGCCCTGTGTTATATTTAAAGAAATTAAATAATGAAGAATCTGAGTAAACGTATGTACGTTTCTTGCATTGTGATAAAACAACGGTACCTAGAGCGATCAAATTTTGAATAATCATCCACCGAATATGGGGATTTGGAAGCCCTAATTTGGAATTTGTTTTATTATCTATTTCATATTTTGTAAGCCTTTAACGAATTTTTTATTAACAAACTCGACGCTTTAAAAGCGAACAATGGCAACACTGTACCCCCTCCCCCCAAAAAAAACACTTTTATCTCCAGCGCGCGAGACAGTGTATCGGATATTCTAGAGATAGGCTGATTTTAAAATTGTTTTCCGATATTGCTATTGAACTGAATTTTATGGTTTAGATGCGAAGAACATGATATTTAATAAATAAATGTAACACAGAAAACCTTAAATAAAAAGGCCCTTTGGGCGTAACATAAAATTTGAAAGCTTTCAGATTTATAGTCCAAAGGGCCAATTTGCCCAGAAAGATTATTAATTTCGTTTTGGCATTTTGCGTCGGTTCACTATGAATGTGGGTTCACTTTTCAAATTGTGGCCAACAAATATTATCGCTCTGTGTTATATTTAAAGAAATTAAATAATGAAGAATCTGCATAAATGTATGTATGTTTTTTGCATTGTGATAAAACAACGGTACCTAGAGCCATCAAATTTTGAATAACATAATGTTCCACCGAATATGGGGATCTGGAAGCCGTAATTTGGAATTTAAAATTTGTTTCATTATCTGTTTCATATTTTGTAAAACTTTAACAAATTTTTGATTAACAAACTCAAGAATTTCAAAGCGAGCAATGGCAATCTGTATAGAAAAAACCATTTTTATCTCCAGCGCGTGAGACTGTGTATAGGAAATTCTAAAGATATGCTCATTTTAAAATTATTTTGCGATACTGCTGTTGAATTGAATTTTATGGGTTAAGTGCGAAGAACATGATATTTAATAAATAAAGGTGACATAGAAAACAAAAAAACGGCCCTTTGGGCGTAATATAAAATTTGAAAGGCTTTCAGACTTTTAGTCCAAAGGATCAATTTGCCCAAAAGGACTATCAGTTTCGTAGTGTATTTTGCGTCGATTCACTACAAGCCTTTTTTCACTTTTCAAATTGTTGCCAGCAAGTATTATCGCCCTGTGTTATGTATAAGGAAATTGAATAATGAAGAATCTGCATAAATGTATTGTTACGGATTTGGTATTTATTTAGCTATTTATTCAGAATTGTAATTAAAATTGCTTTATTTTCCCGTGCAACGCAGACGATTTTTGAAGAGAAAGCTACGTCGGAAAAGTAAAAATAAAAGCAGGCATTTAATATTTAATAAATGAATATCTCGTAATTGTTGTTGCCATCCACAAAAATCGAGGTTTTACCAGAATGTTCAAGTAAATAATTAAAAGACTTATAAAAGCCGAATTGAAACATCTCAGCTCAGTAGTAGCTGTTTTAAGCGAACTGTTTGTTTACTTAATGCTATTATTGATTGTAGCGATTTCGCTGTGAGGTAGAATTAGTTTATTTGTTTTGAATTAAGTTCTGTTTAACGTTTGAGATATTGTATTGATATTGTCTCTGACCAAATATTTCAGTATTTTGTTTTATTTCTTGTGAAAAGAATAAATTTTATTAACTTTTTAGGACTTGTGCATTCAATCCATTACGAACCCGTATGCACGCAACAATTTTTGGTGTCAGGAGTATGGTATTTGAATGTTTTTCACTAGAGCTATGGAAGAACAATCGAGACAACTCGTGTCTGCCTTTGCTGCATTTAAAGACGAGATGAAAGCAAGTCAAGAAAGGATGGAAGCTGGTCAAGCATCTGTTAAAGATGCAATGAAGGCTGTTCAGGAATCTGTTGAAGACCAGATGAAAGCGGTTCAAGAAAAGATGGAAGTTGGGCAAGAAAAGATTGAAGCAGGTCAAGAGGAAATGAAAAGAGGGATTACCTGTATAATAGAAAACAAATTTGAGGCCATGGAAGGCAGAACTGACGCTGTTGAAAATAAAGTTGAACACAGTCAAGAAAGAGTTTCTCCTGTAAAAGAACAAATAGAAGAAAGAGTTTCTTTAGTGAAAGAACAAATAGAAGGAAGAGTGTCTGCCATCCAACTCCAAATCGAACAACAAATTAATAACAAGGTTTTTGCAGTTGCGAAAGAAGTTGACACTTTAAAGAAATTCGTAGCGACGGCAGGAAGCAAGTCGGATAGTCTTAAATTTCTACTCATGCCTGCTCGTCCCTCTCTGAAGCTATCGACATATGATGGGTAGACCTCCTGGCAAGTGTATAAGACACAATTTTCTATAATTGCGGATGCGAATACATGGGATTCCCAAGCTAAGGCCTATCATCTCGCCTCTTCACTGACAGAAGACGTAGCGGATATCCTGCAGACTCTTCCAGAAAACCAGAGACTAGACTTCGAAGTTCTATCCGGCGCATTGGAGCTGCGCTTCGGGGAGAAATGTTTGGAAGATTGTAGTAGGCTTCAATTAAAATCCCGTCAACAGAAGCCTACCGAAACACTCCAAGAGCTGGTCACGGATATTGAAAGGCTGTCCCATCTGACCTTTACGGAGTGCCCTGGAGAAACAAGGGAAATTCTGTCCCTGCAATAATTTATCGACGTCAGCCGGGATCCTGAAATACAAAAAGCACTGCGAATGGCTGATGTGATAGACTTCAAAAGTGCTCTGGTTTACGCCATGAAATTCGAGGCAGCCCAGCAAGCAACTCGCACAGAACGACACCTAGTCAGAGCTACGCAAGTCCAAGAGCCAGTGGATCAAATGGCTGCTCGCCTAGATGATTTAACAAGACAACTGAATGCCTTGCAGCGGAATATTGGTCACAAGAAACCGACCGTAAATTGCTGGAAATGTGGTGCTGAAGGGCGCATGCGAAGAAAGTGCAGAACACCCCAGGGCACGAATGTTAAAACCGTGCCCATCAAGAAGGAGGGAAACTAATTAGTGGCCATATCGCGGGGAGGAGGTAGCCAGACAATTAAACGTCCCAGTTTAAAGCGCTTCAGATTTCTGCAGTGAGTGGCGGCAGTAATGGGCTTTTTATCATGGGACATATCAATGGAGTTCCTTGCAATATGACCCTCGATACAGGAATGTTACCATCATTCGAAAAGATGTGGCTTAACAGCTGAAAGACAAATTCATCTGGACGCCGCCCTGCGTTACACTCCAAACTGTATCCGCCGAGAAGATCGGTATCGAAGGAAAATTAAACGTTAACATCCCGTTTGGAAGTGCCGCTTACTGTCACGTGGCATATGTAGCAGATATTACAGATCCTTGCATACTCGGATTGGACTTTCTAAAGAAATACAATTTTTCCTTAGACTTTAAGGACATAGCCTTATCGGAATTAATGATGAAGGAGTTAAATCAGTCCGCAAAATCATAGTAGGAGACAATACAACCATACGAGCAAGAACAGAATTTTTACTTCCTGTATAGATAACCGAAAATAGAAATTTCCGCTACGCCATCATAGAATATCCCAATAACTGTAACCGCCCGAAAGGAGTACTAGTAGCCTCAGCGCTCGTCGACTTATTGAGAACCGTTATCTCGGTAAGAGTTGCCAATGTAACTGAAAAGGCGAGAGTTATTAAGAAAGGTGAAGTGTTTGCAGAATGTTCTCCAGTAACCAGCGTTGACAGAAAAAGTAACATCTCAGAAACCGTGTCTTCAGAAAGCATTACATCGGAGTTGTTGTACAATGCGCAATTAAACGATGAAGAAAGTAATGCTGCCGAGCGTGTCATTAAACATCTCCAAAACGTTTTCTACCGCTCGTCTTCTGCCGTGGGTCGAACCGGTTTGATTCAACATAGAATCGATACTGGTGATCATCCTCCAGTCAAGCGACATCCAAGACGTCTGCCGTTTCCTAAACAGGAAGGGGTACGGGCACTTTTAAGGGACATGTAAGAAAGTAATGACATTGAGCCTTCAGCAAGTCCCTGGGCATCTTCCATCGTCTTAGTGAAGAAGAAAGACGGTTCAAACAGATTTTACGTTGAGTATCGCCGGTTGAACGAGGTTCCGAAGAAAGACAGTTACCCTCTTCGTAGAATTGACAATATTCTGGACACTCATTCTGGAAGCAAGTGGTTCTCAACACTTGATTTGAAGAGTGGGTATTGGAAGGTAGAAATACATCCTGATGACCGAAAAAAGATGGCATTTACTACTGGACAAGGACTTTGGCAGATCAAGGTGATGTCGTTTGGACTATGGAGACTGTTTTGAAAGTTCTTTCCTACGTACCCTATCTGATATACCTGGATGACATCATCATCGTCGGGAAGAGTTTCGAAAAACATCTAGAAAATCTTAGAAAGGTGCTTCAGAAACTGAGAGAAGCCGAAATAAATTTGAGTCCCGCTAAATGCAAATTATTCAGACAGTTATTTAGTGACTTACCTTCAACATGTCATCTCTGCTGAAGGTGTGCGCACGGATCCTGAAAAAGTGTCAGCAGTTAAAGACTGGAGACGGACCGAAAATGTCCACTAGCTGAGAAGCTTTCTAGGGCTTTGCACCTAGAAAGAGGAGCTACTATAGGAGATTTCTGAAGAATTTTCTTCCTTCTCAATACCCCTTCACAAACTGACACAGAGCAAGCAAAAGTTCTTGTGGACAAAAGAATGTGAGGATGCATTTAAGAACCTGAAGGAAGCTTTAATATCTACTCCAATCCTGACGTATCCTCAGCTCGACAGACCGTTTATTCTCGACACAGACGTGAGTAATGAAAGTGTCGGCGCTGTTTTGTCCTAAGAAATAGAGGGCCAAGAACGTGTAATGGCTTACTGGAGCAAGAGACTGTCTAAATCGGAGAGGAATTACTGTGTCACCAAAAACCGCTAAAGGGGTCGCAGGAGCTTAGACACACTCACCCCGAGAGGCAGATCTAGAGGTACGCAGGACGGGGGTCCAGTTCTTGCGTTCTGTGTCACTAGAAAAGTGTTGCCCGCCATAGTCAAAGTCGTAGAACATTTCCATCATTATCTATACTGCAGAAAATTCCAACTCCGCACGGATCATGCATTATTCGCCTGGCTTTTAAATTTCAACAATCCTGAGGGTCAAATTGCCAGGTGGATCAGAGACTCCAGGAATATGACACCGCTATCCGTCATGGGAAGGTATCAGCACATGGAAACGCAGACGCCCTGTCTAGACGTCCTTGCCCAGAAAACTGCCGATATTGTTCCAGGGTCAAAGATAAATATCAGGTGCTTAATCCGGTCGCACTACAAATTACAACACCAACATCGGTTGATCTAGACTCATGGAGTGACAAAGAAATCAGGAAAGACCTGCTGGAAAACCGTGGCATTAAACCCATAATTGATTTAATGGAGACCTCAAACAGAAAACGTACCGGACAGGACATTTCGAGCTATAGTCCCACGATAAAAGAATATTGGGTTCTCTGGAACTCACTCCATATTCGAAACGGCGTCCTGTACCGGAAATTCGAATCGGATGATGGAAAGGCATTTCGATGGCAGCTGCTATTCCCAAGATCCCGGACGTCCTTAGAGAACTACGTAGCAGCCCTGCAGGAGGCCACTTCCTGAAATTAATGAAGACCTTCCAGAGAGTTCGGAAACGCTTCTACTGGAATAATGCAAAGGATGACGTGCAAAAGTGGGTTCGATATTGCGATGTCTGTGCAGGTCGGAAAGGACCGAAGAAACGCAGCCGACGGAAGCTGCAATGTTATAATATAGGAGCACCTCTTGAACGTATCTCCTTTGACATGTTAGGACCTCTGCCACGAACTGCTGATGGCAACAAATACATCCTTGTTGTCATTGATTACTTCACCAAGTGACCTGAAGCGTATACTATTCCTGATTAACAGGCTGTCACAGTAGCAGAGATGATGATACAACACTGGATTTCCAGATTCGGAGTGCTTCTTGAGTTACACTCAAATCAGGGACGGATTTTACCTCAGCAGTAATTAAAGAACTCTGCAAGCTACTCGGCATAGATAAAACTCAAATGACGCCTTTACATCCCCAGTCAAACGGCTTGGTAGAGAGGTTGAACTGAACCATCCTTAATAACATCTGATTAGTGGTTTCCAGAAACCAACAAGACTGGGACAAGAAGTTACCACTGTTTTTACTGGCTTACCGCAGTGCTGTCCACGACACTACCGGCTATTCCCCATCTCAGATGCTCCTCGGTCGTGACCTTCGTCTGCCATGCGATCTTTTGTTTGATCGCCCTTCGGATGCGCCTTCATCGCCTGAGGAATACATTCAAGATCTCCAGACACGGTTTCAAGTGATGCTCAACTTTCCACGAGAGCGAGTCAGCTTGGCGACTGAGAAGATGAAGATTCGCTACGACACGAGAGCTACTGGACATCGTTTCAACGAAGGAGACAAGATGTTGTTGTGGAATCTGACTGGACTCAAAGCACTCTGTCCAAAACTGCAGTCACCTTGGAATGGTCCCTACACTGTCCTAAACAAGCTGAACGTCGTCTGGGTTCGGTTCCGTAAGTCGTCGAACTATAAGCCTAAAGTCGTTCATTACGACAGGTTAACGCCACTATGGCCATAGTACGTAGTGTATATAATTGTAAATAGTATAGGCTCATGGTCCTTTTTGTATTTAGTATTTGATAGTATTTGATTTGTATTTAGCATTTGATTAATATTTAGTATCTGATAGTATTTGATTTGTATTTAATATTTGATAGTATTTGATTTGTATTTAATATTTGATAGTATTTGATTTGTATTTGCTGTTTGATAGAATTTGATTTGTTGAAATTTACCTATTGCAATTATTGTTTATGTTGCTATTATAATCTAATGTTTATTGCATTGATGCCTTAGTTGTAAGTTTAACTTCCTGTCCAGAGGTTGTATTGCTCGGGACGTGCAATCCTTGGGAAGGGGGAAGTGTTACATAGTATTTCGTATTTATTTAGCTCTTTACTTAGAATTGTAATTAATATTGCTTTATTTTCCCGTGTAACGCAGACGATTTTTGAAGTTACATCGGAAAAGTAAAATTAAAAGAGAGTGTGCGTTTAATATTTAATAAATAAATATCTCGTAATTGCTGTTGCCATCCACAAAAATCAAGGTTTTACCAGAATGTTCTAGTAAATAATTAAAAAGCTTATAAAAACCGAATTTAAACACCTCAGCTCAGTAGTAGCTGTTTTAAGTGAACTGTTTGTTTACTTAATGCTGTTATTGATTGTAGAGATTTCGCTGTGAGGTAGAATTAGTTTATCTGTTTTGAATTGAGTTTTGTTAAACGTTTCAGATATTGTGATATTGTGCGAATATCTCTGAAAAAATATTTCAGCATTTTGATTTATTTCTTGTGGAAAGAACAAATTTTTGTTAACTTTTTAACGACTTGTGCATTCAATCCATAACGAACCGTACGCACGCCACACATTGTTAAAGTTTTCAAAATATCCAAAACATCCTTGGCGTTAAGCATTCAACTGTCTTTGATATATTAAAATGATTGAAATTGCGTGTAATTGCGAAACCTGTTTTGAAGTCTCGACTGCGTTCCGAACTAAGGGGAAGGGATCGGAGATTTGTCTGTGAAAAATTAAACAAAATCTAAACATTCATATTTCAAAACTTCCAGCAGATTTAGAACGGTTTGCCGTAAAAGTTAATCGCGAAACTACCAGTCACCGCAGTAAGGGTCATTATAATACATAGCTACAATCGGCGATCAGAAAGAAAGGAATTCTTTGTCAGCAAGAAAACAAAAAAATACGCTTGGGATTCGCATGCATAAGCAAAGATTTATCATATTGAAACAATGCTATATTTGCAGATGAGTCAAAATTTAATATATTTAGATCCGATGGTCAAACTGTTGCCTGGTAAACCTGAATGAAGTACTGAATCCGAAACCCTACAGCCTATAATGTTACGCATGTAGATGCAAGCATAATGTTTTGGGGATGTTTCGTTGCTTCTGCGAGGGGAAATTTAGATTTTACGGAAAATAATGTAGGTCAGTATAAATATATAAATATTTTGAACAAAATCCTAGAAGTATCCGAAAAAAAACTTCGAATAAAATAGACATTCAAGCCCTGTCAGGGTAACGATTCTAAACACACAGTCCTCACTCACGTTTGTGAAAATTGCAACACCAAGAAGGAATCGTCATAATTGAATGCAATTTAATACACAGTTGAGTGGTAGTGGTACAAATAAATGATTAAATGTTCAAAGCAAACAAACAAGAACAAGAGATCAGAATCAGTATTTTGTGTGGCCACCACGCGCCGCAATAAGTGCTGCTACACGACGTGGCATGGAGTCAAACAAAGTTTGAATGTCTGACTGAGGAAGAGCATTCCATATCGTTTGTACGCGTACCCAAAGTTCGTCTGCAGACGCAACAGGACGAGGATCACGAGCAAGACGCCGACCAATGACATCCCACACATGTTCAATTGGCGACATATCCGGGGAACACGCAGGCCAAGGAAGAAGCTGTACCTGCTGCGCTGCAAAGAAGGATTTAACAATCCGAGCAGTATGAGGGCGGGCATTGTCCTGTTGAAATACAGCGCCTGGCAAGCTTTGAAGGAAGGGAACAGCTTCGGGCTGTAGAACTTCACGGATATACCGGTTGCTGTTCAGATTGCCCACAATTCGTAGCAATTGAGATCGTCTATGATATGCTATGGCGCCCCAGACCATAACTCCGGGTGTTCGTCCACTGTGGCGTTCGATAATGCACTCCGGAAGGTGGCGTTCACCGGCATAGCGTCTGACACGAATGCGGCCATCATGGTACCACAAATTAAAGCGGGATTCGTCAGAAAACACGACATGCTGCCAATCAGCACGCCAGTCTCTATGCTGATTGGCCCATTGTAGCCGCAGGCGGCGATGGTCGTGCGTTAGGGGGATCCTGTATAAAGGAGTCCGTGCGCGCAGTCCACACTGCAGCAGACGTCTACGAATTGATGAAGCACACAATGAAACACCTGTAGCTATTGACCACAGTGCTGCCAATTGTCTAGAGGAAGCTGTACGGTCCGTCCGCGCCATGCGGACCAGGTGTCTATCATCGCGAGCTGACGTCACATTTCGGGGTCCACTCCCGGATTTCCGAGTTGTCCGACACTCGTCCGTCCACTGCTTCCAAACGCGCATCACTGTGCTGCTGTTACGCTGCACACGAGAGGCTACTGCACGATACGACAATCCAGCTTCACGAAGGCCGATGATTCTCCCTCGTTCAAACTCTGTAAGTTGTTCAAATCTCGCTCTCTTTCGTCGACGAGGCATAAGTACAGATTGAGTTAACGTTTACCACTAGCAGATAACCACCGATAACCATACACGCCTCGCTACAGCCGTCTATTTATTCGGATCCATCAGCCGTTCAGAGGGCGCTGCTCAGCATACGCATGCGCTACGGATTTGCAATTCTAATCATTTGCATATCATGCGCTACTTTGCATTTCCTGAAAATTTCAGCTCACTCGCGTAAGTCCTTCATGGTGTTGCAATTTTCACAAACGTGAGTGTATTTGCTTGTGGTTACTAGACACCTGCCCTGAAGTTACCCAAATTTCTCCATATTCTTTGGAATTAAATTCTGTAGAACATACGTGTAGTGAATCTCATATGTTTCACGTTTGAGATATTGTGATATTGTACGAATATCTCTGAGGAAATTCAGTATTTTGTTTTATTTCTTGTGAAAAGAATAAATTTTATTAACTTTTTGACGACTTGTGCATTCAATCCATTACGAACACGTTGCATGCAACAGTATGAATGTTTATCGCATGGTGATAAAACAACGGTACCCAGAGCTGTCAAATTTTGAATCACGTAATCCTCCTGCGAATGTGGACATCTGGAAGCCCAAATTTGAAATTTGGAATTTGTTTTATTATCGATTTCTTATTTTGTAAAATTTAACGAATTTTTGATTAACAAACTTATGGATTTTAAAGCGAGCAACGGCAATGAGTGCAGAAGAAACATTTTTATCTCCAGCATGCGCGACTCTGTATCGGAAATTCTAAAGGTATGCTCATTTTAAAATTATTTTGAGATATTGCTTTTGAACTGAATTTTTTGATTTAAGTGAGAAGAACATGATATTTAATAAATAAAGGTAACACGCAAAATGTTAAAAAAACGCCCCTTTAAACGTAATTTAAAATCTGAAACATTTCAGATTTTTTTTTTTTTAAGAATTTAGAGAAAAAATTATTTGTGTACCCAATATTTGTTTGACCATTATTTTCTTGCTTACACTCAGGTGCAGAATTTAATGCTATTTAACATTATTTTAAATTAATTTTAAGATTTTTGGAGTTTGTTTACGTCTAAAATAATGGCATGTAAGACTTAAGTTGCTTATTTAATTATTCTTTCAAAAATATTTGAAAACTTGTTGTACCCCAGTATATTTTGAACTCAATTTCTACTTACGATCTCACGTGATTACAGTCTCTTTCGCAACAAAATATCTCTTGCACAGTGGTTATTTTGTAGTTCTAATTAAATAGCTTTTTTATTTTTGAAGTTATGGTTAATCACTGTAATATAATTAATGTATTTTATGGTTATTTTGATTTAATTAGTATTAATACAACTAATATATTTAGCAATCCCCTGGACCTGATGGCGTCCACGGCCAGATGCTTAGTCGCTTCGGCACTGGTTCAAGGCAGACATTTAGACATCATTAACCAATCTTGGAATCTTGGGAGACTCCCGAAAGAATGGAAAAAGAGCATTATAGTTCCTATCGAAAAAGCAGGGCAAGTGGATGAATCTCCCGAGAATCGTAGGCCCTTTGTTCTGACTAGTATATCAAAGTTATGGAAAAAATGGTCTAAAAACGATTACTTTATCATCTTGACAACCACGACCTTTTCCCAAAGGAAAAGTATGGATTCAGAAGGAGTCACGGCACAGTAGATCAGGTTTTCTACTGATGTCGGAAGATCAGAGATGCTCAAAACCTGCGTCCGATAAATTATACAGGGGCTGCTTTTCTGGACCTGTCAAAAGCTTTCGGCGGGGTCTGGAAACATAAGTTGATTGTTAAACTATACAAGGATTTTGGTATTATTGGATGTATGATTTCTTGAGAGACAGACTGTTCAGACTGAAGCTCAATACTACCATGCCGGAAAGCGCTAAGATGAGTCAGGAACCTCAGGGTTCAGTGTTGAGCTCTACTCTTTTCTCTCTGTATTTGGCTAGCGTTGAAAAGGTACTAACGGAGAGATGTGAGGTTGGTATATGCGCAGATGATATTGCCCTCTGGAGCTCTGGCTCTGATGTGGATAAAATTCAGTCTAATATTAATTTTACCCTAACCGACATGTGGAGTGTTTCTAAAGATCATAAGCTGACTTTTAATCCATCTAAATCTATTGTCAGCTTTTTGACTACTAATATGCGGTAGTATAATTATCAACCAAAAATTTTTATGGCTGATATGCCTCTCAATTTGAGAAGCATCATAAATATCTTGGTTTTACTCTACACCCTGAATTTACTAGCAAAACGCTTGTAGAGTCATTAGTGCTGAAGTGTAAGAATCGACTTAATATACTGAAATATATCTCGGGACGAGATTGGGGTGCTGACGCAGGAACTTTAAGAGCTACCTGTATGGTTATTATCCTTCTTATATTGGAATACAGCCTTCCTACATACCGCTGTGCGTCTACATCTAACCTCCAGA
>KK112545.1:28703-69536 GCA_000611955.2 Stegodyphus mimosarum | reverse complement strand
AGTGCTGCTTAGTGCCTCGCATGTTATAACTAGCTTACGTAACAGCCTGCCCAAATGATATTGTTGTTTGAGGAAGACTTTCAACTTCTGAGTCTCAAAATGAACTCGAGCCTAGTGAAGTATTATAACTAACTTTACAGTTACGGTCCCCAAAATCGTACCTCGGATTTATTGCAGCATTGGTATGATAACGAATAACTTACGAAACACAGTCCGTTGAGTCAAATTGAACATAACAACTTACTCAATCCCACCGTAGAACAATGCTTCGTGAAGCAATGCATTAACCCCTCAGTGGGTCTTCCAAGGGTCAGTTGCCATACTGAACTACTGTCAAGGGTCACAAAGAAAAATGATGCGTCGATTTGCCTTCGACAATTTGCCCTTGAAATTATAAATAACAACCCAAAAGGCACTTCGCTTATGTATACTGATGGTAGCAAAAATGAGAATTCCCACATTGGTAGTGGAGTACTTAGCAGAGATCCCAATGGAGTTGTCAAAATAAAGAAAAGAATTTCTGACTTTAGATCAGTGTTTAAAAGTGAACTCGTTGTTATCGATGAGGGACTGAGCTATATAATGTCTTTTTAGACCCTAAAGCCATCTAGATTATGACTGATAGTCATAGTTTCATACAACATTTGTCAAACTTGTGTAACGTTGGGGACAAAGTTGGAACTTAATTTCTTACTAAATTAAAACAACTCTCGTTCTTTTGTGATGTGCACATTAAGTGGATACCCTCACATGTGAACATTTGGGGAGATGAAGAAGCGGATGTCCTGGCGAAGAAGGGTGCCGAGGAGGCTCTGGCTACTTCTAATTGTCTGACTTAACTTAAGCTGTATTCTGCCAGAAAACATACGGATAAAATGACTTGGATTGTCCCTTCGGCACATACTTGGTACTATGTTCAATCCCCTCGTGGATCCCTCGCTATGAACTGTGACAATTGCACCCAGACGGCACTCTCACGACTTCTTAGTGGCCATTTAAGATGCCTTTATTCCAAGGTGGCCAAAAAACCCACCTAGTTTGTCCGAAATGTAATAATGAGTAGGCTTCTCCACATATTCTTAGGTGTCTGGGTTTGTTCTACGACGACCTATTAAAGTTTCCTATGCTGGTCTATGACTTTTTAAAGGTGAATGAACTCATGGATCTTGTCTAGCTGAAGCTGGACTCGAGGATTAGCAACAACAACAACAACATGTATTTAGCTGTAATTTATTTCCCCGTATAGGAGTGTTTAATTTCATCACCTTGATTATGAAAATAATACACTAACAAATTCTAAATTTGGGTTTCCGGATGCCCATATTCGGGTGGAAACGTACGTTATTTAAAATTTGATGTCTCGAGGTACCGTTGTTTCATCACAATGCAGAAACATACATACATTTATGTACATTCTTCGTTATTTAATTTCTTTAAATATAATACAGGGCTCTAATATTTGGTGGCAACAATCTGAAAAGTGAATCAACGTTTATAATGAATCAACGCAAAATATCAAAACGAAATTAATAATCCTTCTGGTCAAACTGCCCCTTTGAACTAAAATGTTATGAAAAATAATACAGTGTAAAATGTTGCTGTCTTGAAATTTAAATTAGTACTATGCAAATTTGATTTTAGTTTCTTTTTAATAGTGCATCTGCTATATCGGAATTTTTAATAGGAGAACTGCTTACTCATTTAAAAGAAAACATTCAGTGGTGTCTCAGATGTGTCTTCATTTTTATACTTGCTTGTAAAATTAGGGAGTCAAGTGTTGAATAATCTTCCTCGAAGAAACCAAACCCCTACAATCCCACTCTGGGCAGCCTTTGCTCGGTCAATTCTTTAAATTGCTGTTCTCTTTGGCTTTTAAAGCAAATGTGGCTCCACGAAATGTTTTTGAATTTAAATCTTGATAGATCCCTGGGGTAAAATCCTCCAACAACGTTTACGTTCTTATCGTTGGAGACATCCATCTTTACTTCTAACCGAATACCCTCTTTAGAGACCAGAAGACTCTGATTTTATTGCTAGAATTGTAACTAAACTTCCAGTCAATGAGGTTAAAAGTTCGACGGTATAAGGATTCTTATCCTTTTATTGCTGTTTAAGTTATCCTTGAGGGTGACTGCCAACATGGAAGTGAAAGTCCATCTCCCTGTATGAGATATCCATTATTCTGGTGAATAGTTTCAGCACCGAATGGTCGTTAAAATCTGGCATAGTGAAAAATTGTCTCCAGGGAAGCGTTGGACATCCCGATGCAAACGATAAAGAACTTATTAATATGTGGAACCCCAAAGTGTGCCTGAGGGTTCGATTAAGTCCGACTTCACGAGTGCAGAAAAGAGGGACGTGACTTTGCAAAGCTATCATACTCGAGGGGGAATATATCAAACTGTGTTAGGAAATATACTTTGTAGAATGTTTTAATATTAAAGCGACATCTTTTATGAGAATGAAGTATATTAGGTTGACATTTCCTTGCAATGGCCCCCCAATGACATCCTAGTGCGTTTTAGAATATCAGAATTTATAACTCGCTTGAGTGCTTTGCGGAAAAAGAGAGCTTTTAAATTTCGGATTAGGCGCATAAATCTTCGACGAGGGCGATGGAAAAGCGAATTCGCCTAACGACTTAAAAGCTCCAGAAGTTCTCATGAAGTAAAATGAGTGAGGAAGACAACTATTTGATATAAGTTTTATATTTATGTTTATGAAACGTGTTCTGAAACTTGCGTATTAATGAGATAGCAAACTGATGAGAAACATTTAGTTCAGTATGCGTATTGTTTTAGAGACCTTTAGCTGAATAAATATCAGACAAAAGTGTAAAATCATACACTAAATTCTATCCTGAAAATTTTGAATTGGTATTTGATGAAAATTTTGAATTGGTAATTGATTGAATTTGTATTTCATTCAGCTTTTATAAGCTTTTTAATTATCACTTATCTCGATTTTTCTGGATGGCCACAGTAATTACGAGATATTTATTTATTAAACATTAAATGCACGCGCCCTTTTATTTTTCTTTTTCCGACGTAGCTTTCACTTCAAAAATCGTCTGCGTTGCATGGGAAAATTAAGCAATTTTAATTACAATTCCAAATAAATAGCTAAGTAAATACGAAATCCGTAACAATATCAATTACATCACTTGCACTTCAGCTGAAGACAGGTTTTCATTTTCTAGGCATTTTAACTATAAATAAAGTTTAAAGCAAAGTTCAAAGGATAAATATTTTAATTAAAAGATTTTTAGCTAAATGATAAAGAAATTAAACAGTTCATAAAACATCAAACAAAAGTTCTCAGTTTTAGACAATTCGATTTAAATGAAGTTAAAGTAATCTAGCAGACGATAAAACGGCAAATGTAATAATTTTACCGTTACAAATGTTTAAAAAAAAGGGAAAAAGGAAGAAATTTAAAAAAAATTAAATCTGAACAAAATCATCTATAATTTAAAAAAAAGTAGCTATTCATATAGTATTAATAAATATTTATTACGCATCATTGAGGGGGAAAATTCAATATAATTAATTGTCCGTAAAAATTTATTTGAAATTTAAGGTTAAAAATAGCTGTGACAATTCACTATAACAAACTCCATAAACCACATTTTGGATTATAATCACCCAAAAAAATCCGGTTACCATTCGAATATTAATCTAAGTTTTGTTCATATCTCACGGATTAAAACGCATCTTCTTGTGGGCTTTTCGCATCGTTATTTATGTTGCAGTTTGGTGGTTGTTCCTTTTTAAACATATATATATCAAACATTATTTCTTGTAAATATCCGTGATTAATGTAACTATTTCAAAACTCCTTTTTTTTCTTATATTACGTTGTTTGTTTTGTACTAAATGGCAAGGCTATATTTGATTTTTTTTACTTGCTGAGGGTTACAAAAGCTGTGATTCTACGAATTTACTAATATTAAACTACAACTACTTCGTAGATCTTCTATAGAATTCTGTAAAAATTGAGAAGCTGAATTCTTTATGAATATCAACAATTAAAACGATTCGTAGCGGCGGAATTACGTAATTTTTCTAGAAACCAGATTTTGTAATACTTGTGATGTTATTATTTTTATTTAAATATTGTTTATATTAACCAGTAAACAAAGAAATATTTATCCATTTAGTATTTCTTTAAACGGCATTCTCTTCTTTCTGTATATTTATATCGAACGTTTCATCTGTGAGTTTGTAACTTTATTAACCCAAAAGGAGCTATTAGTCTCGAAATAGGATTCTGCGTCAGTTCACTATAAAAGCCGAATTATTTTTCATATTATTGCCGTAAATATTATCGCCGTGTATCATTTTTAAACAAATTCAATAATGAAGAATCTGCATGTATGCTCTTCGCAACTACGGTACCTAGAGCCATCAAATTTTTAATAACGTAGTCTTCCACCTGAACATGTGCATGTGGATGCCCAAATTTTAAATTTCAAATTATATATTTCATATTTTGTAAAATTTGAATGAATTTTTAATTAACAAAGTTAACGATTTGAAAGCGAGCGGTGGTAACACTGTGCTGAATAAAAACATTTTTATCTCCAGCGCACAGGACTGTATATCGGGAATTAAAAAATGAACTCAGAAAAGAGTGAAAGAATATAAAAATGTTTATTAACACTTAACAGTACATTGGGAATTCTAAACATATGTTGCTATGCAGCTTTTAAAAATTTTGGGATTTTGTATTTGAATTGTGTATGGCATAAGTGCGAAGAAAACGATACTTAATAAATCTAAAGAGACAAAAAAAAATGTGCCGTTTAAAGAAATACTAAATGGATAAATATTTCTTTGTTAACTGGTAAATATAAGCAATATTTAAATAAAAATAATAACATCACAAGTATTACAAAATCTATTTTCTAGAAAAATTACGTAGGAGTGAGTGTAAGAGCAGATTGGTAAACTGCGAGCTCAGCGAGAACGTAAAAAACTTTAATAAACCCTTTTGAGAGTTCCAAAACAAACCCTTTCGGGCGAAATCTGAAACATTTAAGATTTTTGTTGTTTTATATTGTATTGTTGTATTATTTATTTTTTTACCTGTTATAGGCCTTGTGTAACACTGTGTGGTGGACAAGAAGTTTAACTATTCTTGAGAAAAATTCTTAAAGAAAAACTGGAGTAACAACATTGTATTTGAGATTTCGTTTTGGCAACAGTAAAAACTACACCAGAGTAGGTAACTGCTCAAAATCGAAAGTAAGAAAAAGTTCTGCTGTTAAGAGAGATATGTTGTAAATAATAAATTATTGATATCGGACAGTTTCTCTTTTTATTACTATTAAGAAGCTTAATATAATGTAAACAACATCTTAATTTCCCATGTTCTTCGTACTTGCTGTATTTTCGCTTTTACTGTATTCCACCAAGCAATGAATAACGAAAATTATTATTTTTGCCGTGCTCTATCACACTCAAAGGCATGATCATCATTCCTGCAACACCCTATACGTCTAATTTACCCTTAATTTAAAAAATTCCTTGAATCCAATATAGAGCTGTATTTTAAATGAAGGAATTAAATATTAAGCAGTCTTTAATCAATTTATATTTGTATTGCTTGACCGTTCCGGTGAACTCCCCATTGTATACTAAATTTCAAATTCGAAAACTGGAACCTGCTGAAGGCAATAATCAGAAAGACACATGAGTAAAATGTCATTTTGTAGAGGTACCGTAATATTGCTATCAGATTGCCTGTGGGATTTGAGTCGAGTTTCTGGAGTATTAATTTGTGAGCCTATTAGTCAGATTCTCGGCTCTCGTCTCTGGTGGCTTCCATCCTCCCCGTCTCGTTTCTCCTTCCCTCTCCCAACTAGCAGTTTGAAAGCCGAGAGCCATCTTTTCGGTGATTGGATAAGCAAGACTTTCTTGGCTCAGTAGCGATTAAAGATATATTCTGGTTTGCCAGACTATTTATTCCATCCGATTGTTTTAACTACCGTTACTTTGTTATCAGTAATCAGAATAGTTAGCGGAAAGAGAATGAAGAGCAGCACACAGTAATGATTTGTCGTTCTATCAATAAAGTCATTGATCTACCCTTCCACTGATTGTTCGTTGGTTGGCACTATAGAGTGTTATGAGATACCACTTACGAAAACGTGTTATAAATTTGAAGAAGAAAAATAAATGTTAAACTTCTTTAGAATCCTTTTCGATAACAGTGTGCTCTCGATTATCCGGGTGAGGATTATCCGATTTGGAGATTAGCAGTGGGTGGTGGTGCTTACGCAGACTTAACGCTACTCACGTGAGTGTGTAAAAAACAAAGATGTTGAAATCCGAGGCATGGAGAAAGATTCTTCTAATATAGCAATCGGAGATTTATCCAATTGTGAAGAAGTCGAAGCCATTACTGAAGTTGTGATGAAGCCGGTTTTCAAATGTTTAAGTCATGCGGATATTGTTTAAAATGTCACAAGAACAGAAGGGGGAAAGAATAATACTGAAAAGTACATTTGTCCCGAAACAGCATTGACAACTGTTGAAGCTGTATTTAACTTAGTCGATCAAAGGGATTTGGATAAAAGGATAAAATAGGAGTTCGAAATACACAGTGAAATTCTATAAATATTATTTATTATTTTTTCTAAATGGGTTTTCGCCATTACTAAGGGCAGAAATGGTGGTCATTTTATTATGGAGGCACCTAATAGGCGACCACCGTTACATCTTATGAAGGGACAGATAATTTACATCCTTGTCTTCTCTGGGTTTCGAACCCAGGCCTTTCGGTATCGCAGTCGGCTCTTCTAACAACTGTACCGTCTGAGTGGCAAATATTTAAACGTTCTCAAAGTAAAATTACAGATTTTTTAAGAAATAAACACATACAATAGACATTAAAATTGATAGTTTGGATTATACGTGTTTTTCAACTATCGTGACCTGCTTCCCCGGTATTAGACCAGATAATCGAGAATACACTGTGTGACCCAATTTTTCTATAAACTAGTTACAGATCTTCTATAGAATTCTGTAAAAATTTAGATATAGCCTTTACACAGTTACGCATACAGATTCTATAAAAATATATGCAGAGTTGAGGTCTGACATATAGAATTTAATACAATGTGTATAGAACCAACTAATAGAATTCTACTAAGAAATCAGATAGCAAATTGGCCGTGATTCTAAAGAATACGCTTCTTTTCCTTAGTTTTCTAAAAGAAGATCCTAGAGAAACTTTTGAATATTTAAAAGCGTTATAAAGTCAAAAAAATATTCTTTCGGGATTGAAAAGAATGACTTAAATTTTCGTTTTTTAAACACAATTTTTTTTAAACTTTGTATAAATTTTTAAATGATCTCAGACACCGGGGCGGAAACAAAACCTTACGGAACAGATGTCGATTTATCTAATAAATTTTTTAAATATTGATTTCGAAAATATTTAAATAAAAATAAATGCATTTTAAGTAACAGACAAATTTAATTAAAATTAAGGAACCATTTCTTTTATCAATGCTACAGGTAAAGTAATTAAAAGCATTAATTGTAAGATTTAAAACTTATAATTAATGCTTAATTAATTTTATGATTTAAATTGATTTTAGTTTTTACAAGATTTAATTATTGTACTTTATAAACAATATTGTTAAAAAAAGTTGGACAATATTTATATACGGTAGCTCCTATTTGTTTTCGAATACTTGTACTTTTGAAATTTATTTGCAGAGATCTTGTGACAAATATTGAAACATAGACTAAAAATGTTTTTCTAATGTATTATGATTTTTTTGTTTTAAGCCTTGTTTGTTTTAAGATAAATATCATCAAAATACTCTTTAGAATTAAATCATTTGTTCAGAAAGTGTTAATTAGTAACTCACATAATCATTCGCAAAATCCAAATTTTTGTTGAGATGTTTTCTTGCTATAATTTTTTCTATTAAATGAAAACACATAACAAGGATTAGTGTCTGCATGTGGAAATTTTTACTTTTTCAGCAAAGTATATTAATAATTTCCTGTTTGAAGTGACATAAGAAGACATCACAAATTAACCACCGACTGTGTGAAAAATTTCATATTTCGTCTTTTTTAAAGACGGTAAATGTATTCGAAATATAGAAACATATTCTTGATGTAAAGCACTGAACTACCTCTGATGTAATAAAACGATGAAAACTGCGTGAAACTGTTGAAAATACCCATCCCACTGGAACCTAGAACGCATTCCAAGCCAACAGCAAGGAATTGCCCTTCTCTATCCTTGCATAATCCTTGTACATAAATTTCTTGTACACGTAAATTATACTCTCAATGGCTTTTCAGTGCCCAGAAAAACTTTAAACTTCTTCTGAAGCCATGGGTGCAAATGACGATGTTTTTCGGACCATGAGTATTCTCTGAAGAACAATAACACAAGAAAGAGGCAATAAGCAGTTCAAAGCCTATCAAATTATATACATTTTTTCTGCACTTAAAGTTATTTCCTGGAATTATTCTGACGTAATTAACCGATCCGTCAAAGCAACTTAAAAAATGACATAAAAAATTGCAAATTTTGAAAATAATTGATTAATTTTTATCGTACGGGAGACAAACTCTTTGTATTTTAATTTTTCATAACTTTCCCAGATATATATATGGGAACCGAAAGACTGCATTAAAAGTTAGACTTTTTTATTTATCAAAAACTGATGTTTTAAAAATTTGACATTGCCAAAACATGAACGTCAGGAAAAAATTCATTTTGACTTGTTTTACGTTCCGTTTTGGGATAAAAAAATCTTTATTCTGTCTGCACGTACAGACATTGCGCAAAAAAGTAGTGGAAAGGGATTCGAGAACGGTCAAAATGGATATTTCCGTTGAAATCTGATGACCAAAATTTTTCGCGATTACCCTACTTCCTTTACTTCGTGCAATGAATTCCTGCAAGAGAATAAATTTCCTCCATTTTCATGTTTTAAATGGTAACAAAATTTAAAGTAAACTAGTGTTAGGTACTTTCTTTTAAACTAGTAAACATTCTGCACTTACGCAATAAATCATTTATTCACGCTTTATTTACATATCATTGAAATGGTACAACTAAAAATACAAGATTATTATGCGCGCTTCATAAACATGTTATCGTTCAACTCGGCTTCCATAATAATACTCTCTCATTGCCACTCGGGGAAAAATAAAATATTTAAAAAAATCAGTGCGTTGCGTTTACATTCGGGCATCCTGACATAGTTACGACATCGGAACATTAAGAACTTATACATAAAAAAATTAAATATATAATATTAAAATTTAGAGTTCGAAAGCCTTTAACTGTCATATAGACTCACCGTCCTTTTCTATTCTTTTTCCGTGTCCTAGTTTTAGTAATAAGCGGCGTGTTGTTATCATTATTGGCAACACTAACATCATCACCATCATCATCGTCCTAATCTGATTCAGCTTGACACTGCCATGATTTCAATTGGCTCACCTGAGCTGTCGAACTAAAGAAACGCCCTTTCACCTTCTCTTCCAATTGAGTCACTCTATAGGTATCGCTTGGTCCTCGATATTTTGGTTGCGTTTTAGTTGATTCTCCAGTTGATTTAGTTACTCTTCTCATAACTACTATTTCTCCTCGCTCGAATGTTAAAGAATTGCTTTTCTTCTTGTCATAATTTCTTTTACTTTTCATCTGCATATCTTCAATTCCCTTTCTAGCTTCATTCTGTAAGATTACTGGATCCACCCATTCATTTGCGTCTTCGTCTGTAATCATCCTCATCAGTCCATAGCTGACTTTTGGTGAATAACCGTGAAGCATTCCGAAAGGAGTTTTATTTGTAGTCTTATTTATTATATTGTTTAAATTCCTTTCGCATTCCTTAATCTTTTTATCCCAATCCCTACGGTTCGGATTTCCCATATTCGTTTTAATCGAAGCCAAAATTGTTCGATTTGTTCTTTCCACCATTCCATTACAACTTGGAGAGTTGAATTGAGTGTATGACTGATTCCATTATTTTCGCAGTACTCTCGAAATTCCTTCTCTGTGAAACATGTTCCTCTATCGCTGATATTTTTTTCTGGTAACCCAAAATCATTTACAAAACTGTTCAATGCGACTAACACATATTTGGCTGAAGTACTTTTCATAGGATATAAACGTGTAAATCTTGTAAAATTATCAATTATTACAAATAATTCTGTATTTCCTCTTGAACGTTTTACGAATGGTCCTGTACATGTATGATTGCAAAAGGTCTTCTACCAGATATAATTGGATGCAGTACTCCTTGTTTCTTACCCCTAGGCACTTTATTTACTAGGCATTCGAAACACATCGAAATGTGACACATAACAACATACTGTTTCATTCTTTTAAAACAGTATGACTCCTTGATTTTGGCAACAGTTCTATCTGCTGAAAAATGTCCCAAAAGATCGTGAAATTTTACTACAATACCTTTCCTTATCGACTTAAGGTATGACGTATAACAATTTCTCCTTTTCCAGATCTTTAAAAATAATCGATTATTCTTCAAGACGTAATTTTCAGTTACATACGTCTCCGCATTCGTTCTATCGTTTATATTTTTCTTTAAAATGTCTATTAATTTGCGTAATTCTGGATCTGAATGCTGAATCATAAGAATTTGTTCATCTATCGTTAGCGTTAAATTAACTTCCAAATTGTACACAATTATGGAGACTAAGGTTTCTTTTGGCTGATCAACTGACGATCGGCTCAATGCATCTACGTGACTCATTTTTTTACCTTGTCTGTGCTTTATTTCGAGATTGTATTCCTGAATGAGATTACGCCACCTTGGTATCTGAGGATTTGAAGTTTTCTTCGCGTTTAAATAAACTAAAGCTTGACAGTCTGTAATTATCGTAAATCGAATTCCAATCAGGAATTGTGGAAGTCATGTCAAAGTCCAAACTATAGCCATAAATTCTAACTTGCTTGAATGATAATTCTTTTCTGTTTCCGTCTTTCCTTTACTTACACAATAAACTAAATGCCACTTTTTATCTTCACCTTTTTGCAACAGAATTCCTACCAAGCCTCTTCTGCTCTCGTCTGTGTGCACTTCTGTTTCTGCTTCCGTATTATATAATGCTAGTACTGGTTTGTTATGATTCTAGTTAAATGGTCTTTTAGAGTACTGAATGCTTTTTGCTGATCTTCATTCCAATGAAATACTTCATAGTTCCTCGTCAGTCTCGTTAACGGCTAAGCTTTCACTGCATATTTCGGTACAAACGTTCTAAAAAAACTTGTAAGACCTAAAACTTGTTTAACTTCATGTTCATTAGCTTGTTTAGGAGCGTTTAATATGGCTCATACTTTTCTTTGTCCATTCGATTTTATTAAAAATCCCAAATACTAAACTTCATCTTTTCCAAATTCGCATTTTGTCAGTTTCAATGTCAGCTTCGCGTCTTTCAATTTATCAAACACTTTTCTAAGTTTTTCCATCATTTCTTTCCAAGATTTTGCCGGAATTAAACTGTCTTCCAAACAGCATAATACTTCTTTATTAAGCAATTGACCTAAAACTTGATTCATAGGTCTCTGAAATTCTGCAGGAGCGTTAGCTAACCCAAAGATCATACGTTCAAACTGACCAGTATCATTTGGAGTGATGAAAGCTGTTTCCAATTTCGCGTCTTCAGTTAAGGGAATCTGTAGATATCCATGAGCTAAGTCCAATGTAGTGAAAACTTTACATTCGCTAAGAAATTAAAGGAGATCATCTTAGGGAAAGGAAATTTATCTTTAACAGTTTGCGAATTCAACTTTCTGTAATCTACAACTAATCGTAGCTCACCTGTCCGTAAGTAAAACTGGGCTAGCATACGGAGATCTTGTTTCAGTAACGATTCCATATTTCTTCCATTCATTTATTATCTTCTTTATAGAAGCACGCTCCTCGGCGTTGGTTTTATACGACTTAATGCAAGCAGGCTTACTTCCTCCAATTTCTTTAATATCCATCTTTGTTAAGTTTGCACGCCCCAACTCCTCCATATTTAATGCAAAACAATCTCGATACTCATTTATCAAATCTAAGACTTCCTGTTTTCTCTCTGGCATAATATTGTTATTAACTTTAATTTCTTCTAAAGCAATCGGTCTCTTAAACTTTTTAATTTCACTTATTATCATTATTTCTTTTTGATTTGAATTTTCAATTTTCTGATCTGAACTTGATTCAACTAATTCTGCTACTTCTGCTCTACTGATACACTGATTTTCTTTCAAAATTAATTTTCGATCACTGTAGTTAGGGACTGATATCACTGGTCCTCCATGTATTACTTCCAATAATGACCCCAACTCATTTTCTGATCCACTTTTTAAAACATAACCGTTATTTATTTCATCAGTTTTAGCTTTCAGGAAATTAACCGTATTACTTTCGATTACAATTTCTTGGATAGCCTTTAGTTTAATTCGCGGAGTGTTGATGTCATTCTGTAACTGTGAAAATGGACAATCATCAGCGTAGCGTATGTGCAAAGTATTACCTATCTTGGCTTATGCAATGTGTGGTAAATCAATCCATGTTCGACGAACTAATAAGCCGCATGGTTGCGTCTTATCTCCTACAATTAGAACTGTAATGTCCTTTTCTTCCACATTATCAATCTCTAAATTAACAGTTACTTTTCCCAGTGTTCTAGCGACTGGTTTACTCTGGTTTCCAAAGCCAAACAATGCCTCCACATCAGGTTTTATAATAAGGTTTAGTTTCCTAACCACATACTGTTTCAATATACACGAACTGGAACTTGTATCTATGATTGCAATAATTTCTTCTTCATTACTGATACGAGCATATTTTAAATATACAGTTGGTGAAACACCTGAGTTCATGGACAAACTATTTTTAACATTGTTAAGTCTGAACTCTTAAACGTACGATTTTTAAAAGTATGACCCCCTTCATTACATTTGCTGCAAATAATTTCTTTTTTAGGTTGAGGACAATCCGTCGCTATATGTCCATAATTATTACAAAGGAAGCATTTCGGTTCACCCTTTTCCTTGCGGATACCAGAATTATATTCTCTTTTCCTTTCGTCTATTTTATAAAATTTATCTCCCAAATTGTATTTATTATCAAAACTGTTTCTAAAACCATTTTGAAATTACTATCTGTTTGCAACGAATCGTTAACATTTCTTGGTCTTGAATATTGATTATGGGATCCTTCATAAAATTTAGAACCAAACTTACGCTTATGATTATGCCTAAAAGTTTTATTTTCTACTTGATGTACTTTCATCCCTGCCCGAATATTTTCATATTCATCTAGTTTTTCAGCCAACTCTTCAGGATTAATGAATTTAGACCAATCATCAATGAAATGATCTCGTATAGCAGCGGGGACCCTTTTCTTTAATTGGACCGCAATAATAAGGTGTTTCAAAGAGTCAAAATCTGTTACATTTAATCCAGCAAGCCACTCTTCAAAATAATTTTTTAATTCAAACGTGAAGTCTCTCCACGTATTAGGCAACGTTTTAATATGATCAACGAACTTTTGCCGAAACTGTTCAGGGCTTAACTTAAATTTTCTCAATAGCAGTTGTTTAACGTGCTTATAATCGTTAGCTTTTACTTCTGAGTCACGGGCAATTAATTGAGTTATTTCATAAGGCAATAAACCCAACACCTGAGAAGCCCAATTTTGTTCTTCCAACTCAATACGTCGTGCCTGTTACATGTCGTTGAAATGGTACAATTAAAAATACAAGATTACTATGCGCGCTCCATAAACATGTTATCGTTCAACTCGGCTTTCATCATAATACTCTGTCGTTGCCACTTGGGGAAAAATAAAATATTTAAAAAAATCAATGCGTTGCGTTTACACTAGTAAGTAATGAAAAGCACCAAGTAAAATATTACTTTCTGTTGATCGTTGTAAAAGAATCCACTTTACTGCTGGAATAAATGGAAAAGTCTGTAATAAGAACTTTTGGATTTTATTAGATGTGAGAGATGTTACTAGACAATTGTGTAAAACTGGTTTTTGCAAATTTATTCAAATGTTTGTTTCTTTATTTTTTTAATTAAAAACTGTGACTTAGTTTTTAATTAAAGAAAGGAAGTGTTTATAATATATTTAAAATAAACACTTTGAGACGAATATTATATTTTAATTTTTTTCTATATTGCTGTCTAACTCGTTCGTAACAAGCGCGGAAGGACTGCGATATTTGCTTGTTATAACCGAATGCTTGTAAAAAGGGTTCGTGAAAAATTCGTAAAAATTTATATGTACTTAATATGTTATATATGCTTACTTTATTTATTTATTTTTATTTCTGTCCAGCACGAAAGGAACTGGTGAATTTGCTTTGAACTGGTTATTGCCTCTTGCTTGTGTTATTGTTCTTCATAGAACACTCATGGTCCAAAAAAAAAAAAAAAAAAATCGCCACTTGCACACCTGGCTTCAGAAGAAGTTTAAAGATTTTCTGCGCGCTCAGACATTGAGAATGTTTGTGGCGGATGAGTTTGAAATTCCTCGCATTCGTCGTTATCATCTCATTTTCATTCTTTTTTTTTAGCTTCCTTGTACGAAGCAAAAAGGAAGTACTGTAATCGCGAGAAATTTTGGGCATCATATTTCAACGAAAATATCCATTTTGACCGCCATCAAATGCAATTTAACGATGTTTTTGCTTCACATCTGTACGTAAGGACAGAATAAAGGACTTTTTTTCCCTAAACGAATTATAAAACTGATTTAAAATGAATTCAGAAGAATTTTTTTTGTGGCGTCTAAACGTATGTATGTATCTCGCATAACTCAAGAATGAGTAGCCTCAGGACGTTGAAATTTTGTATATAG
The DNA here is from genome assembly GCA_000611955.2 of Stegodyphus mimosarum. Lineage (NCBI taxonomy): Eukaryota > Metazoa > Arthropoda > Arachnida > Araneae > Eresidae > Stegodyphus > Stegodyphus mimosarum. Next base: position 54,673 of record KK112545.1, on the reverse strand, counting down.
GACTGCTATAACATGTAGATGTGCACTTCCTGTTTTAGTTGCAATCGACCTTCCGGTTAAGGTTTTTATGCCTTTAGTTAACTTTCATGTTATAGTTGTAGAATTATCAGCAATTTAAAAGTTGTTTAAGTGCGACTAAGCCTGATTTGTTTTTACCATAGCAGCCATAGAGTTTACATTTGAAACTTAGTATAATAGTGGATTTGTTGCCAGTCTAGAGAAACTAAGCTTCGCAACAATAAAGTAACGTCTTCTGTTATTACTGCCAATTAAATTATACTTAATCCATTCTGGAGTTATCATTTAAGTTATTAAATTATCCCATATATTGACTCAGCATAGCGTCCACAATAAATTAAGTCAGTTTCTACGCCTTCAGTGTCTTTTTGCCGAGTGAGACCAAAAGTAAACTTTCAGTTTTGTGCACCTAAAAATCTGCCTTCTTGCTCGCTGGCCGAATTGCTTGTTTAATACGTAGAAACTGTAATTTTAATTGTAAAAAAGTGTTTTTTTCATCGTTCTAATTGTATTTGGTGTTTTATGTTTTTCTATAGCTTTCAATTTTTAATATAGATATTTTGAGTTTTTATGTATTTTTGCCTTGTTCACGAAGTGAGAACTGAATTAATTGAATGAGAAATATATCTCTAAGGAAATTCGAGGAAACAAATTTAAATGAAAGGCAGGAAAAAAATGCGTATAATTTAATATTCCGTACAAGGAAATCATATGCTCTACACATCAGATTTTTTTTTCACCTGCTTTCAGCTACAATATTCTCGGGAGTAGATATCTCGAAAGTGATAACATTGGAGTCAAGAGATACAGAATTTTCGAAGTCTTCTCTATTCATTTCCAGCTATCTACTTCTTTCTCTTCTTTCTCAGTGATTTGCCCCTTTTGAGAAATGTCCATTCCAGCCTTACTGAAGTAATTGTTAAAGCATGTTGATGCAACGTTTTCCCATGCATTGTTCATTAAATGTATCGCTTCAAATACGTTTAAATTAGCATTTCAGAGTCTTCCTATTTATTTCTGTGCTATCGGTAAGCATCAAATCAAGTGCTTTATTTAAAACTTCTGACTGCCCCTTAGTCTATAGACTGTGTAATGCTTGTAGAATTTGTTGCCAAAAGTTCACTCTTGATGTTTCTAAGACCAGTTATTTCGGGATGCTGTTTACAATTATCAATCAAAGGGAGAAATTAACGCTTTTCTTTCTTTAGCTGTTTGTCCCATTTTGAAATTAATTCAGTGAAAATATCCGAAATCATATAGGCTTTCTTGCTGTGTCATAATCAACAAGAAGCCTTTTTACATGCTTAATACACCTAGGCTTTGCGAACTTATCAATAGCGAAAAGTTTCTTGTTGTCAGTGCCAGACATTCAGAACACACTAAAGCTGTTAATCGATTTTTGGAGAGCTAGCCTCCGACGCACGTTTCACCCCTGCTGTGGGGTTACGTTTTAGACAATGCACGTTTGGTCGGCATTATAAATGTCATCTATTTATTACTCATCTCTTATGACTCATCACTAACTTTCAGTTGACTTCGAAAGGTTAACGGAATTTTTCCAAGTAAAGATTAGCTGAGCTGGAGAGTTAGAAGTCAACAGAAATTTTATGAATCACAAAAATATTGCTTGATATAATCGGGATTTGTTCGTTAAAAGCGAGTTATGCCTCAGTAGACCTAGCATTGTACCAACCATCCCTCGTTAAATCCGGGCTCCTTATAAGCGAGTACTGTATTTCTAAGTATATTACTAGTATATACTGTATTTATATAGTACCGAAAAATTTAAATTCACTTTGATCTGCACGTATATTCGCGATATTTAGGCATCAGTAAACAATCCTGAGTATTGTTGCAACAGTATGTTGCAAAACTGTAATTGACTTCAAGTTAAATACGGTTGTTCAGTTTTACACAAAATCTAACCCTCTTTGTATGCATCCACAAAGCTTGAATACAGAAATTTTTGAAAGTCTGATATGAGAGTGACAGTGGACGCGAAAGTCGTCACCAGTATGCACAGGCAAATAGTAAAAATAATCAAAGCATGTTGTGGGAACTCTAATTCGTGTTTACTCACGGAAAACTTTATCGAATATTTGTATTAAAACGCTACCTCCCTTACCTATTTATTGGCAGAGGTAAAAAAGTATATACGTTAGAGTATAATTCAGAAATGTTTTAAAGAAAATTTTTATGAAATTATATGTGTATTTTATAAACTAATAATAACAGAGAGAGTTCATGTGCGTTTGTGTATAAAGGGGAGAATATTTTGTATATGTGCAACGCGAAGATGAAGACGTTCCGAGCTATAGAATTTGGCACAAATGTTTCCAAGTAACTTACCTAAGAAAGAACACTTGACGAAAAAATTCACAATCTCAAAATTTCGTTGCTGGCTTTATCAGATAGAGCAAAAAATTCTCCAAAAACGAAATATATTTCGATTCTGTGATATAATTTACAGATTTCTCCAAAATCGCCAAAATTTCAACCATTACACATCCTTTACTTAAAAATTTCACCAACTTTTTTATAAAATTTTGAATTTTTCAAGGCTTATAAAACAAATTCTTCTTCCGCTTTTAAAACAAACACTAATTAAACTAAAGTAAGCGGCACAAACGCCCTTAGAGAGCCATGGCCGGCACTGCCCTGATATCTGGTTTCTAGACCATGGGCTCCGGGGTGCTTGAACATCTTTGCTAGACAAGTGGTCAACCTATCGCAGGACCCACGGTCTTTGGTTCCCAAGCGAAATTCGTACTTATTTTATCGACCTACTCGCGGGATGAAAGGTTGAGTCAACCTTGCCCAGCTCGGGGATCGAGCCCCTGAACTGTGGTACTGCTGCGCGATGCGCTAGCCACTGCGCTACCGAGCTTCTTTTAAAGCAAATAGTTCTAAGTAAATAAATCGGGCGATTTTTAGTTCTCGTGATATTCATCTGAACTGAATTTTTCATTTGGCCAATCTGAATATTTTGTAATGGTTATATGAACGCATATACAGATTATACCGTTTCTCTGAATATCTTCATTTCAGCTTTTCAACAATAGTACGTTTTAATTAAGTCACACATTATAACATAATTTATGGATACGAAATATACAGGGTGTTTTACATTGAATGGGACAAAAAAAAAGCATACCCGGGAACGCTGTAATTATTTTATTTTGATAAAACAAATTTATAGTGAAACCATAGTTATCCAAGTTTCTATAGATGTACTTTGTGTGCCCCTCCGGTGACACGGTGAGCATTTGTGCGGTATTCCGTTTCCTGCCACACTCGTGATAGAATACCTTTTGTTAATGATTCGAGCACTTCAGTAATTCTCTGCTAGAGTTGCTGTAAATCCTGGGAAAATGAAGGCACAAACACTTTGTCTTTAACAAATTCCCGTAGGAAAGAATCACAAGGGGTTAAATCTGGGGATCTCAGTGGCCAATAAAGCAATGACATATCAATTCACCTGTTAATCGATTTTCCCACGAAGAAAAAAAGACTAAAATACAACTGGAAATAGTGCAGAAAACGTTCACCTTTGTAGAATCACACTCGTTCCATTACACCATAAGGATTTTCCGTGCTCCAAGATCGTAAATCGTAGCGATTAATTTTGACAGAAACGTAAAAATTGGCTTCATTCGTAAGCACAAGTCGTTTCGTGAAACCATTTACCTCAATCTTATCTTTCAAATTCTCACATAAAGTTTTATGCAATGGTTTGACGGAAGGTTTTAACGCCTTCACCATCTGAAAGATGTATGGCCGGAATTGTAGACGTTTCTGTAACACACGCCACACCATTACATGAGGCACACTGAGTTCAGAACTCGCACGACGCGTTGATTCTGTCGGACTTCCTAAAAACGTTTCAGGAATGTTTTCAACTACTTTGGTTTTGACTGCTTTTCGTCCTGAGTTACTTTTCTTACACAAGCAGCCTGAGACCTGAAACTGCTTCACCCACTGTTCGATGTTGTGAAGATTCGGTAGTTCTTTACCAAACTTCGTGCAAAAATGTCTTTGAATGACGATAAACGATGATATTTTGGTGTATTTCAAAATATAGTGCGCTTTCTTCTGAACGGAGGGCGCCATTTTGATTAATAGCGCCTCTAGTGGGAATTTCGTAATCGGAAGATTTTTCGCTGTGGCCTGATAAAACTGTATAGTTTTAGTTTCAAAATTAACTTGTTTCGCCTTAATAAATCAATTACAGAATTTGTATTATGCTATTCTTTTCGTCCCGTTCAGTATGAAACACCCTCTAGTATAAATAAGAAAAGCGGTTAATTCAATCCATTAAATTGAAGGGCAAAAAGAACAATATTGCGTAGTTTTTTAATTTTCGAAATCACGTGAGCTTAATTTCATTTGTTGGGAGACGATTTTTTCCTGTTGTTTCAAGTTTTACTATATTTTACGAATTTTATGACTTATTATAGTAGAGGATAATAAGAGTTCTGGATCGGGAGCACAGGGAGCTGGAGTTGAGGGAATCCCCGAGAAGAAATGGTCAGCCGTGGGAGGGAGGCTTATTTGAAAATGGAGATAGGAGAGCCTTATCTGTCAGTGGATATGGAGAAAGTTGTTGATACATCAGAATGAAGAGAGCTTACTTCTCGTTATTTTCTTTAGAATATGCTTGGTATTTATACATTCTTTATGAAATAATAGGAATTCATAAAACTATTTTCTTAAAGCAAAATTTTTAACTGTGAGTTAAAGATGAATTTGAACCAATGATTTCTTTCGTATAGATTCAGAAATTAAAACCTTGTTTAAAATAATAATATTTTTCATAATAACCCTTTCAGAGTATAATAATTTTTAAGAATATAAAGTAATTATTTTCGGATATCATGTGTAATTCATGAATTAGAAGTCATAATATTATTCTTATAATTGATTTCATACTTTTGAACTTTAATAATATTTTTTTCCTTTAAAATTTTTCCCCTTAGTTTTAAACGATTTATTTTGCGAACATCGGTTTTATTCATCTTTCATTATTCTAAAGACTTAAATTTTCCGTTATTTATTGCCCGTCACATCCTAAATTTGCTAGTCCTCTTTTGATATTTATGTTATTCCATATTTTTAATATTAATCTTTGGCTTCTAAATTTATGTTATGTTTAAGCCCTTATGTGCCCTATTATTTCTTTTAGTTCTTATTTCTTTTCTCTTAAAATCTAATTTTATTTGTATCCGTATTTCGCACCAAACTTTATGTGATCTTCTTGAATAAAATACTAGAATTTGATTATTTTTCCGAACTGGAGGCAGAAGTTTGATTTTTACTACTTTCACAAACGATTCCACAACATTTTTGCCTCTTATCTTAGTCAAACTTTAATTCCTTAAGTCAGCTGATACATTAATCACTATTAATACACATTTACAATATTAGTACAGATTGCCCAAATTGGAACGGAACTGTTACACTGCTTTGAGTGAGATATTATATCGTCTCTTACTTCCTTACTTCTAATTCGATGTACATAAACTAATGTATTTTCCTGAAGGTAGAAATTCGTTATAAGGAATTTCCGTTTTCACAAAATCCATCTATGTAGTTAGAAAGTTATAAAAATTACACGAACTAACCTCGTTTATTATCCCTATACTATTATTTTAAGTTTTTTGTTTCCCTTTCTTCTACAATATTGAAAATATGAAATCTTCTAAAATGCTGAATGTACCCCGCTTTTAAGACATACAATCACAAAAATTTATATGATTTGGCATTCAAGTTAGAATTTATACAAATGAGATTGCCACTTATTATTTTATACTATTATAAATAAAAAATATCCCAAAATGAACATTCATATTTTATACTTTAATTAAAAATGATGCTTTCATTTTGCTTGAATATAATTTTTCAATACACTGTTTCTCATGTATTAAATATTTAATTTTTATTTTGGACACTACTTTCTGTAAACCTCTCTATGAAGCTGTTTTCGCAGAATTATTCCCGTTTCACAAATTATGCATTTGATGGATGCTGATGGTTGGAATAAAACATACCATATAAAGACTTTCATAAAAATCTTAATAAAATATTTCCACTAAACTATTCAGTGTTTGAATCAACATGTTAATTTTAAAAGAAACAAGTACTAACCCTTGTTCAGTGCTACCTATAAAAATAAATCTAACGTTTGAATATCCCCTCTTTAAATTTGAAATGATACAGCTAACTGATGAGTGAAGTTTTATCTTAAACCGACCTTAGGCGTATTTTTAATTATTTCTCCTTTTAAAAAGTGTATTCTATACTGAATGACACAATAAACTTCTGTTTCAGAAAACTAAATTGAACATGCATCGTGTATTCAGATTTAAACTAGCTTGAATCTCAAAATAATGTAGTTTGTTGTGTTGTTCTCCCTGCTGCATTATGATTTGGATACAAAGGGTTTTTCCCACTATTTTTTGTTATATTTCCCACTGGACTGTGGTAATATACAGGATACTGAAACTGATAGAATAGTATAAAAGAAAATCTTTTAATTACATTTAATAGTTACCTTTAACTGAACGTAAATGGTTATTATGATAGACAATCAAAAGTAAAACATATGATCTTATGATTTATTGCCTAGCAAAATTAAAGAGTTTATCTTGGGTTGATATCTGATAAATACATAATTTACTTTAAATCGCACAGTAATAAAAAATGCATATAAAAATACGCATTCAAATTTAACATGTATTGGAAACAGAAGAGTGTAAGGTTCATTTGAGATAAGCTACATTTGGATAGTTTCTTATCCGTGGAAGATAAGAAAACAGGAAATTATGTCAGACACAGATTCTTGTGGGTTTTAGAAATCCGTCATGAGCCGTAATGGAAACAAAGGCTAAACAAAAGTACTTTATTCCGAGGAAATACAAAATAAGAAAAAAATATTAATTGGAAAATCAGAGCGAAAGTTAAAAATATTTTTATCACAAAATATTCTCAAAATTTTGATTGTGCGATATAGATTTCCAGAAAAGTATACGAGGATGGCGATTTAGTCTATGGTATCAAATAAGATTATTTGTAAGATGTGTGGAAATCGCAAGATGTAATTTGTAAGTGTGTGAAATGTGTTCTCCTAAAATATACGAACTCGAGATATTCGCATTTCTATTCTTTTTGCTTCGGTGTCAGATAAATTCTATATTTCTATATTGCATATACTGAAAATATGAAGTCCCAGAAGCTGAATTCTAGTGTACATTATACGCATAAAATTTTCACCTGCATTTAAATTTTGGCATGCACTAGATAAAAAGTGTATGAAACGATAGAAATTATCCATGAACAACTAAGATTAAATTCAAAGAATGAATCTGTTTGTAAAACGGTTTTTCAATTGATATAATAACTGATATGCAGCCTAGTTTTCCTCTTGACTTTTCCTGAGAAGATATACAAATTAAGAAATTTTGAGAAAAGTCAGTACAAAGAAAATTACACTTTAATAAAATACTTTGGAAAAAAGAAAAGTAATTTTAGAAGAACTAATTTTAGTAAAATGCTATTCGACGGAAATAAAATAATAAAATGGAATATATACATTAGAAACAAAATGTTAAAAATTAACTTATTACCAAAAACTAGGAATGGGGCATTAAAAATCGTAAAATAAAAATATGAAAACATAAAAAATAAATTTACGCTTGGGAATATTGTTGAAACTGTTCAACAAATGTATGAAAAATATAAGTAAAATGTGAAAGTAAATTTACTTGTACAGGAAATTTAAATGAAACTTGAAGACATCAAATAAAATACTGGATGAAAAAATAAAATGTGAATGAAAATAAGTTTACACTTTAAAAGCTTGAAACGTAATTAACAACTTTGAATAAAATTTAGATACTAAAGCAAAATTATTATTATTATTATTATTAATTTTTAACAAGAAGAAGATTTAGAAAAAATAAGACAATTAAAACACACTTTTATGAAGCACAGATGGAATGAAAATTTACTTTCCTTTGAGTAAAACGCAAATCTTGCAAAGATTAAAACTCACAGGGGTCAGGAGATGAATATCGTTCCCTACATGTTTTAAGTACAATTTATTTGCAACGTCTTACCACATCAGTACGAAAATAGCGAAGCGCATTAAGGAGCCATTATTTTAAAATACCTCATTTTACTACAGTGAAACGCATTCTGATAGGGGTCTTGAATATTTTGCACTAATGTAAGTAAACATTTTCTATTGCTCTTTTTACCATTTCTGTCTAAGGGAAAAATCACAAAATGTGTAGTTATTTGAAGCTCAAGATCCAATTTTAAGAAAGCCACCGTTTGAAACAAAGGAAATTTTAAACAATAGGGAATTTATGTACAGAAAAGTGTATAAAAAATTTAATGTACTGTCCATTTGACTTAATATACTTATTCAACAATATTGATACTTTATTTATTTTTTAATTCATTGCTCCCACAGAGTTACCGTTTTGCAGTATCGTAGACATTTAGAGGTATTTTATATGAATTGATCTTATTTTATAAGAAACAAGATCTTGGAATATATATATATATATATCTATATTATTTTTAAATGTTCAGAGGAATTACTACCATTTATTTAAAATAATTTGAAAATTTACTTCTGTGAGGGATTCGGAGGAACACATTGCAATATTGGAACATTGCTTTAGATTGACGTATGCAGGACGTGGTTCAGAAAAGAAGTAAAATGTAATTGCATATGAAGTGAATATCAGAGGGGAAGAAAAAACCTCCTATCCTTCCGTCTAGATAATTTTAAGCTACTTTACAAAAGAAATGATTTTCCCTTGTTTCAGTGAAACGTCATCAAATCATTTGGAGATTTTAGGAATTTTAAAATTTAGGAATTCATTTTAAATTTTAGGAATCGCTCTGCGTTTTCACTGAAAGGTAACCACCTGAAAGTTTCAGGTTTGGGCAAACTGTGCGAATTTTCCATACTTGTGGATCAACTTTCAAAGATTTTGTTTTCAATGAATTTTATTACTTACCAAATATTGAAATGTTTACCGATTTTTATTTAGGAATGTGCCTCCTTGTGCTCCATTTTCTTAAACAGAATATTTCGTATACGACAAAATTCTTCGATCAAGTTAGAGAATGTAGGATTTTTTTTCTTCAAACCTACATATCTATAGATTTATACAAAATGTAGTCTTAAATATTTTATAACGTCTAAAGGTGGGTACTAACTAAAACTGCATCTTCTACCCTCGCTGCCTAGTTAATATATTTGGTTGGATTTTGATTTTAGCAAAGTTTTGTTTGAAGATACAGAACATCTGGGGCGAGTGTAAAAGTTCCTTCAGCTTCTACATTTGTCGAACCTAAATCTAACGTTTATATCCTCTGCTCCGATATACAGCTTGTCTGGATAAAGCAGCGGCCAGTGCTTTATCCAGAATATCTGTAGAGATTACATCTTCGTTTTCATCTACGTCGCTTGCCGTGCAATTTCCATAAACCACTGGTCCGGACGAGTACGTGATAAAGCAAAACATAAAGGAAAGAAATTGACATGAAGCCTATAAATGTACTAAAATTAATATCATAAATATCGTAACGCTCTGTAATAATTGATAATTTTCCTATCTTCAACATGAATCGGAAATATTTTGCAGTAATATATCGGATCTCTTATATAGTTGAAATCTTTTCAATTTCAATAAATGTTGCATTTTAGAAAGAAATGTTGCGTATTCTACAAGTCTTAGAACTTCGAAAAATAATATAAAAAAAGTGTAGAGTATCCATATTAAAACCTTTAATGTTTGTTTTCTTGTATAAAATCAAAACCTTGAGAAACGAATTTTGAAAGATTTTAGTTTCATAAAATTTATGACTTGACGAGTAATTTTAATTTCGAAGTATTTCACAAAAGTTTTTGGATTATTACCATTTACAATAGCTTTCAGATCTTTGGGAATACGTCGCTTTCCCATTACAAGTTAAAGAATTTCCGGGTTTTTTTTTCGACTGCTGTTGACTGCGCAACTTACAAATAAATGCGAAAATAACCAATAACGTTGTATGATTTTATAAAGTTATTACAAGTTTTGAAGATCAAGAATTCATTTGCCTTTCCGCTTGTTCTTAATACAATATTTGTTAAGCAGCTAAAAGGAAAACCTCTATGAGGAATCTTGATGTTACAATGTAAATTTAAGCCAAGCATTTTCTCCGAAAGCAAACAGTGATTTTTAAAGTCCGTTCCAATTTAGGCAATCTGTACTAGTATCGTAAATGTGTATTAATAGTGATTAATGTAATCAGCTGACTTCAGGAATTAAACTTTGAATAAGATAAGAGGCAAAAATGTTGTGGAATCGTTTGTGAAAGTAGTAAAAATCAAACTTCTGCCTCCAGTTCGGAAAAATAATCAAATTCTAGATTTTATTCAAGAAGATCACATAAAGTTTGGTGTGAAATACGGATACAAATAAAATTAGATTCCAAGAGAAAAGAAATAAGATCTAAAAGAAATAATAGGTCCAAGAGAAAAGAAATAAGAACTAAAAGAAATAATAGGGAATATAAGGGCTTAAACATAATATAAATTTAGAAGCCAAAGATTAATATTAAAAATATGGAATAGCATAAATATCAAAAGAGGACTAGCAAATTTAGGATGTTTGTTAATCAAAAATTCGTTAAAGTTTTACAAAATATGAAATCGACAATAAAACAAATTCCAAATTTCAAATTTGGACTTCCAGATGCCCATATTCGCAGCAAGATTACGTCATTGAAAATTCGATGGGTCTAGGTACCATCGTTTTATCACAATGCGAAAACGTAGATACATTTATGCACATTCTTCATTATTTAATTTCTTTAAATATAATACAGGGCGTCAATATTTGGTGGCAACAGTTTGAAAAGTGAACCGACATTTAATATTAGCGACGCAAAATCGCTAAACGAAAATAATAATCCTTCAGGGACAAGGTCCCTTTGGATTAATAATTACAAAATTTTTTAAATGAATCATTGTATGATATGCACGAAATATATTTTTCCGTAATATAAGCAAAATGTTTTGCCCTTCCACATAGAGCACCTGTTTGAGATCCATAATTATATGGTTGAAAGAGAATCCTAATTTGTTTTTTAACAAACGCTTTGTCAGTTTATGAAGTTTCATTTTTCATTTTCTATTCTTTAAAAATTCTTATCTCGCTGTTTAAATATTACTTTATTATTAACTTAATACATCGAAGCGACAGCAAAGTGGTTTATGAGATTAGAGATTCGTTCCATTAAGAAGTATTCGCTTCGCATGATAATCTTCAACAAAAACAACAAAAAGAAAACCGTAGTTTTGATTCGAGAAACACTACTCAGATTCTTTTCATTTTTATCATTATCAAATTATTTTAAGAGCTAATTTACATTTCGCGCTACAGCTTTAATTTAACAAGAAGAAGCCTTCTGAAAATTAATTCTATCAGAACAGAAGTTTTTTTTCGAGAAAGTTAAGAGTAAGTTTCACTGCGACCGCACACATTTGCTTTTGCATTTTCTTTCCTTTTTTGCTCTTTATAAGATTTTCTTCCGTGAAATTGGTTTTCTGTTTTGCAGATTAATTATATTTCACTAGCTGAATCTGTGAAAATATTTTGTCTTTCTTACATGTTAGGATGTTGTGGTTAAGGTATATTTTTAATATTACTGAACAGAAATGGAAGACGTTGAAAACTGGGATGAAACATTTTTCGAGTGATATTTTTTAATTACTTCCAACATAAATTAAATTTACCCTTTTTTTGGATAGAATAGTCTGCAATTCTAATTGATATTTAATTATTCGAAATGAATTTGATTCCGAAATTACCATTTACCGTAAACTCTGTGCTGTTTGTTTGCCTCCTCATGCTAAATTATGTCATCTTGTTAGCAAAAAATGGTCTCTTTTTACAGTTATGCATATCATGCTTTTAAAGCTCTTCAAAATGTTTGCTTTCTGACGAGCTCAGTTATTTGAAATCGGTTGCCACTGACAGAAGATTTTCTCTCATACTCACTGATAAAGTTTTGAAAAAATTTTCATCTTGCCATCAAAGAAAATACACTATCTTGAGGATATGCAACATTTGTAACTTGGCGACAGAAATTGTTTCCGAAAGTGAAGTAGGCCTGACTCAAATGAACATTAATGACAGAAGTTAACTTCTCATTTTCAATATGCATGAAATGGAATTCTTGAGATTTGATTTCAAGAGAATTTAATGCTCCCTCGGATGGAACGTTAGCAAACAGTAAAAAAGACAAACGTCAAAAGAAACCGTAATTAAAGGCTGTTGAGGAAGTATGAAAAACACTTCAGATAAGTATTTTACAATGCATTACTTAAGTATTGTAATTACAAGTAATTTAAGTAGTTTACGTTTACAACTTTACTACAAATAATATTAGAGAGTAATTTTAAAGGTTTAGAAATCAAATATTTGGCTAAAGTGTACGATGCTGCTGCTCTTATGTTATAAATTGTGGACGAAAACGAACTGAACTTTTCTGAACTTCGGGTTCGGTTTCGGTTTATTTGATTGCGGAAAAGCACTTGAGGGCTATCTGCCTTGAATGAGGAATGCCTTCATGGATATCTTTCTGAGGGAAATTTGCCCATGTGTAACGTTTATACACGTTACATATGGGGCAAACCACGAAAACGCCCATGCAGTCAGCCCGTTGGCCGGGATTCGAACCTCGGACTAAACTACCAGTGTTCAGCGACTTTAACGCTCAGCGGCTTGTTGGCTCTGTGAACTTTATGAAGAAAATTAAACATTGCGAAGCTAGCACTAGGTGGAATAAGACGCAAGAACTGTTTTATCTTTCCAGATGTATGAAGCTAAAAAGATTATGACGTAACTGGGCCTTATTTACCTGTTTCTTGACTCCGTCGATGTATATGTGTTTGTTCAAAACAACGGTCTGTCCACTCTTATGAGTTTTGGCAATAACAATGTTTGAATTAGAATGAATATTAAGTAAGGCTTTCTTCCATTTGATTAAGATTTGAAACGAAAGATTTATTATTAAAATTAACGTAGTGAACTTTTAAGTAACGTATTGCATCTTTCTTTAAGGTTTACATGTTTCTGAAATGTTGAAGTTTTATTTAACAGTTTAGTTAGATTTAGTTTTAATGGTGAACTGGAAGCAGTTCAGGCGAACTTGCGACTTCAAAACCGTCATCCTCTCGGACTCTCTATATATCCTACAGGTTTTTGCTAACAAAAGAACTTGCTATTCAGAACACATTTATGAGTACAAACATCTTTTAAGCACTCTTATTAACTCAATTGTACTGATTGCAAGCGCATTGTGACGTACAAAATAAAGTTCCTTTTTGCTTAATGTTGAATTTTACATTGACGTGTTTCTCTTCCAATTTGAACAGGAAATGCTTTAATGTTTTTCATTGTTTTTCGTCTTCAAAAGTGTTAGTTTTTTAATATATGGAAAAATTAACGAAAATACTTCTAAAGTATTCCTCTCTCTCTCTCTCTCTCTATGAATTTTGGTAAAAAACATCTATTCAGACAAAGGACAAAATTTTATATGCATGAAAAATATTTATACGTGGCAAAATGTTCAGTTTTTAGTAGTTTTCTGATTTATCGTATATCACCTAACAATGCTTATTGTTATCAGAAAATACCAGACAAACAGGTTTCGGAAGAAATCGAAAAGCATTTCTGGCAAGATATCCGATTCAAAAATTCTTCCATTACCGTACGCAAAAGAAGTGCAAAAATGCGTTTGCAGAGAAAAGGAAGTTCGAAATTTATGTCTTGTTATGGCGTCTTTAAACAGACAGAGTATGATAAATGTTCCAAGAATTTCGAATTCGGTGCTTCCCAATCGCTTTTTTACTTGTCAAATACAGGTTCGCCATTAGGGCGCCATAAGCATAACTGTAACCGACAGCCTGCCGAGTTGAAGAAAAAAAGCAAAAGTAATGATTAAAAAAAAACATCTTCGAAATCAGAAAACGCTGACACAATCCAGAAAAGGAAAACAGAGAAATAAATATGGATATTTTCGGGGCTAAAAAAGGAACTTTTCTACGGTGTCGCAATCTTATGCATCGAACGAATGCCAAATTTCGAAGTGAATGCTGGAAACGTAGTATTTATTTTCAGTTTCTTCCATGGAACTATATATGCAAAAACTTCCAGATGAATGAAAGAAACATTTCTCGACGTGAGGAAAATTTTCATCAGAAACCGTTTAGTTAGATAAATTTACATCTAATGCCTTTTCTCGAACTGAATAATATTTCGAGCTTCATTTACAGTTCCAAGGCATCTCAGAATAAACGATTACGCCACGAATGTTTAAAGTTGAAGGAGATTTATGAAGCGAAGGGAATCGTTTGGTATTTTTGTTTGAGAAGCGTATTTAGAACTCTAAATCTGCCTTTCTGAGCGATTTCTATTGAAATATATGGTTCTTTCCTTTAAAATTAAACAAGTTTCAGTCTTACATGGGAGTTGATTTTAGTCCAAATCTCTGTGTGTCTGCAGACAATCTATCTCTTTAATTCAAAGAAGTTAAAATAATTTGCAGAAAGTTCCTGCAATAGTTTGGCATTTTGCGGAAAATACAAAGCTACGAATGAGCATTTTAATCTCAGAAATTTCAAAGCAGCACTTTTTTTAAAAGTATTGTGCTTTGAAAATTCCTCACATCGAAGAGGATTAGTGGTTTCATTTTATGATAAAGACGAAAATTTTGTATATAAGCTGACAGATTTCCTACGAACTTTATAGATAATCCTCTACAGAAATGCTTCTCTGTAAAATTCTATGAAATTTTTATAAAACGTTCATAGAACAAATTTCTAAATAAATGTTACTTTGCAAAATTATATAGAAATTTTATAAAGCTTTTTACGGAACATTGAAAATTTCTTTAGAAATCTGCAAAGTTTTCAAACTGTAATCAAAGCAAAATTTTATTTTCTTATCTAATATATACGTACTATATAGTGTACTATATAGAGCATGTATATCCTGTTTGCAAGCTATATAACGGCAAAAACAAACACATTTTCTAAGTTTACGTAACATTTTCTACAATATTGCTTAACTAATCTAAAAATTAAGTCTTGCAAAAGAGTAAGACTAAGTTAAATCAAAATTGGTTAAATTATTAAATTTATACTGTAAATTATGAAATTTTAATTCCTGAAATTTATGTTTTTAATTATTTTATACGTAACCCTGATTAGACAAATAGTTTTTTTAACTTTAATTAAACTCAAATATTATTTGAAATGTAATTACTTCTATTTAAATATATTTTCAAATAAAAAATGGTACTGAAATTTTTTATTGTGTCTATGTATGGGGAGTATCACACCCATACACATACCATCCAATTACCATCTGTGCCGAAAGTTTTGTTCCCTCATCCATGTTATATTTTATTTCAAAATGTATGTTAAAATATGGCATTCAAAAATGAAAATTCAATTCATTATTTTTAATCCCAAAAGAAAATGATTTCGATTGTATAATGCTTTTTAAAGATTCAAATTTTCTGTAGGATATTAAAGCAAGCAAACTTGTTTAGAATTTTTCGGAAATTTGGCCCAATTTTCTATACATTGAATCTGATATTTTCGGTAGCCTATACTCTAGAAAAGTTATACCTAAAATTTTATACGATTCTAAAGAAGATCTCTCACCCGTTTTATAGGAAATTGAGTGATAGTTCTAAAGGATTCTAAAGACTATTAACATTTGATATTTTTATAGAATTCCATAAGATATTTTGCTAAGCGTTGTTTGCGATAAATATAGTTTCTGCTAGTTAACGATAAAATTGAGATATTCGATAGCGTTAAGTGAAGCATTTAAAATGTCATTTTACTTTGACTGAAACATATTTTCAACAAGTATTACTCTATACTAAGAGTGTATAAATAATATAGGCTTATGATACCCTAATTATGATCTTTTGACCTTTTGATCAGTCGATTGCAAAAATTTCTGACGCTACTTCTTCTGCATGATGTCACCTGCATACAGAATAAAATCAGTTTTTATGGGGAATTTTTTAGTAACATATACATTGCAACTCATAAAACTATAAATTTCTATTTTTAAGTTTACGCCAGCAATAATATATATCGTTACGTGCATACTGGTTCGTAATGAATTGAATGCACACAGAACCGATGATAGTTTGATTAAATTTAATTTCCCAAAAGAAACACTTTACAGTTTTGGAATTGTTTACAAAAGCACTCGTATAAGCTCTTGCGAAGCTCGAACGTCTCAATACTCTGATCTAAACTAACTGCTGATAGAACTCTGGACTGAACTACTGATACTAATGCCCTCTGACGCCTTATACAGTTCTCTTCCAGCTACCGAGAAATTCCCAGTACCTACCATTTCTCGAAATTGCTCGAAGTCAATATAGTTACAGTTACATAGACATTTGCGCCAATTACAGTCATACAGAGTCCGGACGCAAATGGCGCCAAAAGTCACCGAAACCGTCACCAGCTTGACGCTACAGCCGTTACTTCAGTATTAAATGGACTTGCAAATGTAACCTTATAATTCCGCCGAACCATCAACTTTGGGGCTTTCCATGTCATATTACACAAGGGACAACATAATTTAAAAATAAAATCACTAAAATTGTGCACATATATAAAAAATTGGTAAAATTACACCATTCTTAAGGATTGCACTTGCCAAGCAGTACAATCCCTGCACAGGAAGTCATACTTACAAGTAAGGAAAATCAGTTCATTACTAAAACAATAATTTCAATAAATAACATACGACAAATCAATTACTTAATCAATAAATAAATGCATGAACTTGAAAATTTATATACACATAGCAGCATGTTCTTAGTATACTATTTACATTATATACACTATGGCCACTATATATATTGGCCGTAGTAAGGAGTTAGCTTGTCGTAATGAACGGCTTTAGGCTTAGACTTCGATAACTTACAGATCCGAAATACGAAGACTTTGAGCCTGTTTGGGACAGTATAAGGACAGTTCCAGGGTGACTGTAGTTTGGGTTAAAGTCTTTTTCGTCGAATCTAATTCCAAAATAATACCTGGTCGCCTTCGTTGAATCGATGTCCTGTAGCTCTAGTGTCATATCGAGTCTTCATCTTCTCCCATCACCAAGCTGATTCGTTCTCGTGCAAAACTATGCATTACTTCAAATCGTGCCTGGAGATCTTGAATGTACTCCTCAGGCGACGAAGGCACATGAAACGGGCGAAGCGAAAGAGAGATCCCAACACAGCCAAAACACGTTTCTGACCGTTTATTTCTTTGAAAAAAAAAAAACTGCACCAACACTCTATTGCTCCCATCAGTGTCAAGAATACATCATTTGTGGAGCTAAGGATAAGTCAGTATTGTCGCAAACGTTAAAGGTTTTTCGGTTTGTTAAATGCATGTTCCTATTCTTTTGCCGATGTGAAATTTTGCTTGTTGTCTGTCAATCTGCGACGGGGTTTTGCAATGGAAGACATTTACTTCACAAATCCCCTACGGCAGATAAAAAGACTGAGGAAACGTTTGAATTGACGGACATTTTCGGGACGTCTCCACTCTAACTGTCCGTACATTTTCTGGATCAGTAGACACACCTTTGGCAGAGCTGAGATGTCCGCCATCAGTCCCTGTCTGAACAATTTACGTTCGGCAAGATATAACTTTAGACTGCTTCTTTTAATTTCTGAAGCATTTTCCTAATATTTTTTAAATATTTTTCAAAACTCTCCTCGATGATTATGATATTATCCAGATTTATCAGACACGCTTCGTAGGAAAGAACTCTCGTCATGGTCTTCATAAGGCTTTCGAATGTACCGGTGCGTTACATAATCCAAACGGCATCACTTTGAAATTCCAAAGTCGTAGTCCGGTAGCAAATGCCGTCGTTTCTCTGTCATTAGAGTGTATCTCTACCTACCAATACCCATTCTTTAAATCGAACGTAGGAAACAACTTGCTTCCAGAAAGGTGTCCAGAATGACGTCAGTTCTATGAAAAGGGTACGAATCTTACTTCAAGAGGTCTGCAATGCCCTTCAAGAGGCGGTAGTCTACGCAAGATGTAGCTGAACTATCCTCGAGGACGATGGGAGAGGTCCAAAGACTTATTGACGGCTCCATAACATTACTTTCTTGCATGTCTTTTAAAAAACGTCTAACTATCTCTTCCTGTTTAGCAATCGGCAGACGTCTGAGATGTTGCTTCATTAGTAGATGACGCTGCGTATCGATTCTGTGCTGTGCAAAACTAGTTTGACCTACGTCAGAAGATCAGAGGGACAAAACATCTTGAACCTTTTGAATGGCGTTTTCTGTAGCTTTGCTCTCTTCATCACTTAGTTGTGCATTCTGCAATAACTCCGATGTTAGGCTGTTCGAAGTCACGGAGACTTTCGGACTACTGTTTCGTTTAAAGCTGGTTACTGGAAAGATATGCTGCAACCACTTCTCCTTTCCAAATGAATTTGTCTTATTACTTAAGTCGGCGACTCCAGCGGGATGACGGTTCTCGAGAAGTGGACGATATCCGAAGCTATTAGCGTTCCTACTAGTGACATTTGTTAGGATGTTCCATTATGCCTAACCTGAAACTTCTGTTTTCAGCTATGGATGTAGGTAGCGAAAATACTGTTCTTGCTGGTACAGTGATATCGTCTTGAGCTACTATTTGGTGGAGGGATTTAGCTCCTTCCTCTTCAATTCCTAACAGGGTTATGTCGTCAGAGGCAGAATGCAGTTCGGTATATTTAAAGTCCAAGAGAAAATTGTATTTCCTTAGAATGTCTAACCCGAGTTCGCAAGGGTCTGTAATATTTACCACATATGCCGTGTGATGGTAGGTGCCACTTCCAAACTTGATGTTAACGTTTAACATTCCATCGATGGCGATTTTATCCCGGACATACTCTGGAGGGTAACTCACGGCGGCGTCCAGATCAGTTTTTTTTTCAGTTATTGAGCAAAATCTTTTCGGATGATGATAATATTGGTTTCTGTATGGATGGTAATGTTGCAAGGAACTCCATTAATATGCTCCGTGATGAAGAGTCTATTATTACCGCAACATACTTCAGAAATCTAAAGCGTTTTAAAACGCTGCTTGCCAATACCTCAGTCATTTATGTTGTTCCATATGAGATTCACTACACGTATGTTCTACAGAATTTAAGTCCAAAGAATATGGAGAAATTTGGGTAACTTCAGGGCAGATGTCTAGTAACCACAAGCAAATATTTAGGACTGTGTGTTTAGAATCATTACCCTGACAGGACTTGAATGTCTATTTTATTCCAAGTTTTTTTTCGGATACTTCTAGGATTTTGTTCAAAATATTTATATATTTATACTGACCTACATTATTTTCCGTAAAATCTAAATTTCCCCTCGCAGAAGCAACGAAACATCCCCAAAACATTATGCTTGCATCTACATGCGTAACATTATAGGCTGTAGGGTTTCGGATTCAGTACTTCATTCAGGTTTACCAGGCAACAGTTTGACCATCGGATCTAAATATATTAAATTTTGACTCATCTGCAAATATAGCATTGTTTCAATATGATAAATCTTTGCTTATGCATGCGAATCCCAAGCGTATTTTTTTGTTTTCTTGCTGACAAAGAATTCCTTTCTTTCTGATCGCCGATTGTAGCTATGTATTATAATGACCCTTACTGCGGTGACTGGTAGTTTCGCGATTAACTTTTACGGCAAACCGTTCTAAATCTGCTGGAAGTTTTGAAATATGAATGTTTAGATTTTGTTTAATTTTTCACAGACAAATCTCCGATCCCTTCCCCTTAGTTCGGAACGCAGTCGAGACTTCAAAACAGGTTTCGCAATTACACGCAATTTCAATCATTTTAATATATCAAAGACAGTTGAATGCTTAACGCCAAGGATGTTTTGGATATTTTGAAAACTTTAACAATGTGTGGCGTGCGTACGGTTCGTTATGGATTGAATGCACAAGTCGTTAAAAAGTTAACAAAAATTTGTTCTTTCCACAAGAAATAAATCGAAATGCTGAAATATTTTTTCAGAGATATTCGCACAATATCACAATATCTGAAACGTTTAACAAAACTCAATTCAAAAACAGAGAAACTAATTCTACCTCACAGCGAAATCGCTACAATCAATAACAGCATTAAGTAAACAAACAGTTCGCTTAAAACAGCTCTGACGTAGCTTTCACTTCAAAAATCGCCTGAGTTGCATGGAAAAATAAAGCAATTTTAATTACAGTTCGAAATAAATAGCTAAATAAATACGAAATCCGCAACACTACCCCCTTCCCAAGAACTTCACGTTCCGGGTAGTACAATCCCTGGACAGAAAGCCAAACTTACAACTAAGGGGGCAATGCAATAACAAAAATTAAGTTACAATAACAAAATAAACAATAATTGCAATAAATAACTCTCAGCAAATAAAATAATATCAAATACTAAAAACAAATCAAATACTGTCAAATACTAAATACAAATCAAATACTAAATACAAATCAAATACTATACACAAATCAAATACGAAATACAAAAAGGACCATGGTCTTATACTATTTACAGTTATATACACTGCATACTATGGCCATAGTAAGGAGCTAACCTGTAGTAATGGACAACTTTAGGTGTTAAAATTTTATCAACTTTTCGGTATTAAAATTTTAGTTCAATAAATAGATAAGTGAAAAATCACTTACCTTCTAAAGGGCTGCCTTGGAGCTGCTTGTCTTCCTTTCTATTTCCGTTAGTCTAAGATGAAATTCTAATCACTGAGGAACACTACTATGAAATTTTTCAGAAATTTTAATTGACATGTGAAAGATATTTACATAACATTTACAGGTTACAATCATTATAAGCATTACGTTTCAAATATATACGGAGACGGTTTATCGATTCGACTTCTATTAGACGTGTCACACGTTCAACTAAGTACGTTTTGTCTTTTTCCGCCAGACGGCGTTCATGGGAGCTGAGTTATTTGTAAAAAAAATGTGACACTCCCACGTTGAGGTCCAGTATCAGCAGAGGATGGACCTCAATTGATCTAAAGTTCAAAACCTTTGTCGAGTTCTGTACTTCACTTTAATGTCCGACTTAGGTGTAAAGTTGAGTTCAAGAGGTATGAGGTTCTTAGTGGGTCTTATAATCTTCCCTTGTGCAGTTTTCAGTTTCACTAGTCTAATGTGTCCGTCGTGAGATGGAAAAATTTCCAGGATTCTAGCTAAGGGCCAGTTTATCCTTTTTTCATTGTTGGACACGATGACAAGATCACCAACTTTCACAGACGATGGTTCGCTGATGAATTTTGAGCTTTGTTTTAGTTGCCCTAAATATTCTGCTCGAAAGTTGTTTCTCAAACTAGCTCTGTAAAGGTATCTCTTATTGATGGATTTGGAATCCAAAAGATCTAATTCAGGAACTCCAATCTCGGGAATTTCTGTTAGAAACATTGCTGGGATGAGAGCTCTCACATCGTTTACGTCTTCTGACAAAGAAGTGAGAGGACGGTTGTTCATAATGCTCTCGCAGTCACAAATGACTGTCAACAACTCTTCGTAACTCAGAGAAGATTTTCCAAGTACCTTTCGAAGAATTCTCTTTAGCACTCCAATTAATCTTTCCCACCACCCTCGCCACCATGGCAAGGAAGGAGGAATAAATTTCTATTCAATTTTCCTAACTGTTGCATTTTCTAATACAGAATTCCAATCTACGGTCTTAAATAAATTATTTGTCCCAACGAAATTGGTTCGGTTGTCGGAATATACAGTGACAGGTCTACCCCTTCGAGCGAGAAATCGCCTGAAGGCTTGCAGGAAACTTTCGGTTGACAGAGATGAGACCAGCTCTAAGTGAATTGCTCTATATATCGCGCAAGTAAAAATGACAATCCACGTTTTCTGACCTCCTTTTAAAATCAATGGACCCGTCAGATCAACGCCAATAATCTCAAATAATAAGGCATCTCTTATTCTGTCTTCAGGTAGTGGCGCTCGAGGAGTCTTGCATGAGTCAGAGTCGAACCTTCGACATCGCACACATTTTTGGACAACTTTGCGGACTGTTTTCCTACTTTTTATAATCCAATATTTTTCACGTAAAGTGCACATAACGAATTGTACTCCAACGTGACTTAGCTTATCATGTTCAGATTTGATCAGTTTTAGTACTAGCGGATGATCTGAGGGAAGTAAAATTGGGTAACGAAAGTCAGCATCATCATCTCTTTGAAAGATACGTGTCTTCACTTTTATAAGGCCATTGGAGTCCATGATAGGTTGTAGCGCACGTATTCTCTTGTCTTTCAATCCTTCAAAAGATTCTTGTTGGATCAGCCGAAAAATCATTGTTTCGGCTCCTTTTATTTCTTCGACTGAGATTCTACCATGAATTCTTTCAGACGATTGTGCAGTTGCATTTTTAATGAACCTAAAGATCCAAGACACGACCTTTACACTTTTTTCAAAACCTGAAATTCTGTCAAAAAGATTAAGTTTATCTGTATTCGTGTTATTGTTCGCTGAACCCATAGTTCGTTTTCTCTCTCCATTTACTATGTCTAAGTCAGGATGTTCTCCATCTGCAAGAGGCCACTCTTCTAGAGGTCGATAGATCCAGTCTGGTCCTTTCCATCATTCGGATTGTCTCAACTCCTTAGCAGAACAACAGCGAGAATGGCAAATCCGCAGGGTTGAACTTTCCAGGAATGTGATGCCATTGATCTGGATTACTCAAATTTCGAATCTCATTCACCCGATTTGCTACAAAAGTGGATCAATTTTCTTTATTTTCTTTCTGTTTTATCCAAAAGAGGGCATTTGTAGAATCCGTCCAATAGAAAACTGAAACGTCTTTCAGTTTCAGACCTTCTCTTATTGTCTTAAAGTCTGGCTCCAATAGTGCAAGCGAGTATCTCTAGTCTAGGTATGGTGAGTGGCTTTAGGGGAGTAACTCTATCTCTTGATTGTATTAATTGACAAGTGACTCTACCCTCACCGCTGTGTCTAAGAAAAATGCAGGTTGCGTAAGCGTCCTTGCTTGCGTCCGAAAATACACGCATAGTCGTACTTTTCCAAATGGTAGTTAATCGTCGCAGCGAGTAAGAAATGGCTGGCATTTACGCCGAATACAACCCTTCGGTGTCGATATACAATCAGTTTTTCAGGCTGTCCTTTCTCCCACCATAGGAACCGGATAAAATCTCTATCTTCCGGGTTCACACCTATTTGTAAAAAGGCTCCTTTTATATCCGAAATTACCCCATACTTTCCCTCGCGAAATTTTGTCAAAATTTTTAGGATTTATTCAAGATAATTAGGATCTTTTTCAAGGCAGTCATTTAGGGATACCGAATTTTTCTGCTTTGCGGATGCGTCGAATACTGGTCGAATTTTGGTAGTCGAATTTTCCCGAAACACTGCTCTATTCGGCATATAATGCCCTTTAATCCTTTCTGCTTCCAAAATATCGACAGGTTCAATAATTCCCTCTTCTACCCAATCCTTTAAGACAGTTTCATATGCTTCTAAGGAATTCTTGGTCTGAAGGCTTCTCACGCAAGACTTCAAACGCTTTTCTGCAAGGATTCTATTATCTGGCAACTCAGGATGAATTTGAAGCCATGGAAGTGACACCTGATACCTTACCGTGTCATCTCTTTCTAAAGTACGGATAAAATAATTTTCTGTAGCTTTTTCAATTTCGTGTTTTGTTTGGGAAAGAGCTGGTTTAGTTATTCCGATAGAATCAAGAGACCACAAGTCACAAATTTTTCTGTCACTAATGTGTAGGGATAAAAGAACTTCAATAAAATTTTTTCCTTTGACCCTCGTTCTCCCTAATATTGTCCAGCCAAGGTGGGTATCATTGCTATAAAACTTTCCGTTATGTGTTTTATTTCCCCTGCAAAACGTTTTCCGGTATAATCTGCTCCTATACGCACGTGTATTTCATTAGGGTTTTTTTCAAATAAGCAAGAATTCTCACTAATAGTTACATCACTGGGAAAATTTTTGTTACCCTTCAGTTTCTTTATGCAGTCCCCATCCTCCAATTTTGGAATATGTGAACATATGGTTTTTTGACTCATAACTTCCATTTTACATGTAAATCCCGTTTTTGGATTACGTAACTTAATTATATATTTGTTATGATTTTCCCTTCTTTCTATACCTCCAAAAAGCCCATGTGTCACACTTTCCTGACCTAAAGATTTTAATTTCAACTTCTCGGGAAGAAACGCAGTGATGTATGATCTGCTACTTCCGGTATCTAAAATTATTCTTATAAAATTGCTTTCACCATTTCCGTAAACATTGACAATTAAAGTTTGCAAGATTACATTTTCATAAGACGAATTATTCGTTAAAGCCTTATTTTCAATTTGTTCTTCCTTAATTTCCCCGTTTTCTTTTTTAAAACACATTATAGTAGCGTGTCGTTGTTTACATAATTCGCATCTTACTCTAGAAGTACAATTAATACTAAGATGTCGTAGAAGTAAACAGCGATATTATATTCCTTTCGTTTTGCATCTCTCTTTTTTTTTTCTCAATAGACCATAAAGATGCTTGTTTACCCTAATTATAGACTCGTGATCAGAAGAGTCGCAGAATATGCATGGAGTTTTTCGCCCCCGCAAACTTGTATTCGTTAATTCCCCAGTGTGTGTTTCGCAATATGTCTAGTTTTACTCAGTTTGTTATGGTTTTGTGGTGCCGCCAAAGCGATTGTTGCCACTCCTATGAAGTTTACTATTTCCTGTTTGCTAATATTTAATTTTCATAATTTCGATCTATGAATCTGGCAACCAGGTCTGTTTTTGAATTAAGCGATCGGGGAATTCCCGTTCTATCTTCGCAGCATTTAAGATACGATACGTAAGTTACTAAATGTTATTCATCTTCGTGATGTACGGATCATTAGATCATTATGTTAAACTCTGTATGTAAATAGCCTCTTTAATCTCTCTATGTTTGTGAAGTGAAATAAATTGGATATTAAACGAAGTCAGAATTTGAATCGAATACAAGTGGCGTCCGAACGACAGGACTGTACTCTGCACTGAGAAATCAGAAGTGGCTAAATTCAAGTTACTTTAATGAAGGTAAACAAGTTAATTTCTGAATTTATTTAACTTTTGATTGCTTCTGAGTTATTTATAAAAGTTTGTTTCGTGAAGAGTTTTTTATGTTCATGTAATAGTTACATACGTTTAAGAAGTACGTTCACATTCGAAATACGTTATATACGTTTAAAAAATACGTTTGATATACATGTAAGTAAAACATGACTTCAGAAAAAACACAGACTGAGGCTGAGCAAGCAAAACTGGAAACTAAGTTACGAGGTGAAAGAACTAATTTACGCCGTCTCTTTACCACAGCGGCGAATACGTTTAATGATATTCATCGTAAAATTGATGTTGATAAGGACATTCACGTACAGTTTTGCAAAGTTGTTGAGAAAGCAGAGCGTTTATTTAAAGTAGATGAAGAAATTAAAAAATTAATTAGTTTTACGGATGAAGAGTATGATGCAATGGAATCTTACAGAGATAAATTTACTGAAGTACGAGTTATATACGAGAAGAATTATAATCAATATAATGAAAGTAAATCTGTAATTTCTAATAAGGTTGCATCTGATAACTTAAAACTTCCCAAATTACGTCTTAAGGAGTATGATCTTATGCCTAGATCATGGGTTGCATTTTGGGGTCAGTTTTCTCGAGTTCATGAAGATGAAAATTTAAGAGAAGAAGATAAATTTCAGTATCTGCTTTCTTCGTTAAAACCAAAAACTAAAGCACGCGATATAGCGGAAAGTTACCCACCTTCTAAGGATAACTAC
>KK112545.1:7225-26338 GCA_000611955.2 Stegodyphus mimosarum | reverse complement strand
TCGAGAATGTGCGTTCCCGCGCAATTAATTGATCAGAAAGAAATTCCACTAGATGATTCAAATCGTAATTTGACTTTCGAACTGTTTTATTATATTCCAAAACCAAATCTGTGGGCAATGTTTTAAGTAATATAGGTGTTAATAAAGCTCCATATGTTTCTGAGGTCATGTTTAATGATTCAAGACATCGAATATGTTTCTGTATGTAGTTGAATAATTTACGGAAGTTTTGAATGTCACTAGAATCCTTTAAAGGTTTTATTTTCAGTAATTTATCTATATGGGCGTTTATCAATACATCTTTATTTCCAAATCTTTCTGTCAGAGGTTTGATTGAAGATTCATAATTTTCTTCGGTTAGATCGAAACCGTCAATGGTGTGTTATAAGCAGTGCCATCCAAAAAGGATTTGAGATAATTAAATTTACTTATAGCGTCGAGCGTTTTATTTTGGTGTATGGCTGGTGAAAACGTGTTCCAAAATGTGAACCATTCACAACTCTCGCCATAAAACTTCGGAATGGTAAGTTTAGGAAGCTTTACAGTATGACTTTCGATTTTGACGTTTTCTATCATATTTTCACTAAGCTGCTCAGTGGCCTTTAACACACTTAATTTTTGTTCTTCTGTATTAATTTCTTTTAATTTTTTGCTGGCTTTTGTATTTAAATGTAGTTATTCTTTCACGATACTCGTCAACACCGTTTAATCCCTGGTCTAGATCATTTATGCTTATTAATTTTTCTATATCGGAATCTGTTTGTTTTAACTCATTTCATTTTTCATTTAAGAGTTCTAAGGAAATTTCTAGTTCCTCTGCATTCACTTCTGTTTTTGATAATTCAGTTTCGATTCGGCCAATTACTTTTGTAACAGCAGCCCTTATGTAGCCGCGTTTCCTTTTCAATGTATCGATTAATTCCGTCATTGTTTAATATTCAATAATTCAACAAGTATCAACAATTCACTAATTATTTATGCATATCTATTATCTATATCACTGATATCAATTTCGACAATCAACAGTTAATTTAAGGAAAAGCAGTTGCTGGCGGTCCCTGTTCGGGCGCCATGTTAAAATTTTATCAACTTTTCAGTATTAAAATTTTAGATCAATAAATAGATAAGTGAAAAATCACTTACCTTCTAAAGGGCTGCCCTGGAACTGCTTGTCTTCCTTTCTATTTCCGTTAGTCTAAGCTGAAATTCTAATCACTGCGGAACACTACTATGAAATTTTTCAGAAATTTTAATTAATATGTGAAAGATATTTACATAATATTTACAGGTTACAATCATTATAAGCATTACGTTTCAAATATATACGGAGATGGTCTATCGATTCGATTTCTATTAGACGCATTACACGTTCAACTAACTACGTTTTGTCTTTTTCCGCCAGAGAGCGTTCATGGGAGCTGAGTTATTTGTAAACAAATGTGACATTAGGCTTACAGATCGATAACTTACGGATCCGAAACACTACGTCGTTCAGCCTGTTTAGAACTGTGTAAAGACCAAGGTGACTGTAGGAACAATGTCCTTTTCTACGAGTCGGATTCCATAACCACACCGTGCGACTCAATGAAAAGATGTCCAGTAGCTCTCGTGTCGTAGCGGGTCTTCCTCTTTTCCGTCGCCAAGCAGACTCACTCTTGTGGAAAGTTGAGCATCACTTGAAACCGTGCCAGGAGATCTTGAATGTATTAATCTGGCGATGAAGGTGCATGCGGAGAGCGACCAAACAAAAGAACACATGGCAGACGAAAGTCACGACCGAAGAGCATCTGAGATGGGGAATAGACGATAGTCTTGTGGACAGCACTGCGGTAAGCCAGTAAAAACAGTGGCAACTTCTTGTCCTAGTCCTGTTGGTTTCTGGAAACCACTAATAAGAGGTTACTGAGGATGGTTCGATTAAACCTCTCTACCATGCTGTCCGACTGGGGCTGTAAAGGCGTCGTCCGGGTTCTGTCAATACCGAGTAGCCTGCAAAGGTCTTTGATTACAGCCGAGGTAAATTCCTTCCCTGATCGGAATGTAACTGAAGAGGCACTACGAACCTGGAAATCCAGTGCTGTATCATCATCTGTGCAACCGTGACAGCCTCTTGATCAGGAATAGCATACGCTCCAGGTCAGTTGATGAAGTAATCAATGACAACGAGAATGTATTTGTTGCCATCAGCAGTTCGTGGCAGAGGTCCTAAGATGTCAAAGGCGATACGTTCAAAAGGTGCTCCTACATTGTAACGTTGTAGCTTCCCTCGGCTGCCTTTCTTCCGTCCTTTCCGACTTGCACAG
The DNA here is from genome assembly GCA_000611955.2 of Stegodyphus mimosarum. NCBI lineage: Eukaryota > Metazoa > Arthropoda > Arachnida > Araneae > Eresidae > Stegodyphus > Stegodyphus mimosarum. The sequence goes on along the minus strand of KK112545.1, from coordinate 24,035 downwards.
GCATCGCAAATTCGGCACCACTTTTGCACGTCATCCTTTGCATTATATCCAGTAGAAACGTTTCCGAACTCTCTGCAAGGTTTTCATTATTCTGAAGTGGCCTCCTGCAAGGCTACTATGTAATTCTTTAAGGACATCCGGGATCTTGGGAGTAGCAGCTGCCTTCGGAATGTCTTTTCATCATCCGATTCGAATTTCCGGTACAAGATGCCGTTTCGAATATGGAGGGAGTCCCATAGAGCCCAATATTGTTTTGCCCTGGGACTATAGCTTGAAATGTCCTGCCAGGTAGATTTTTCTGTTTGAGGTCTTCATTAAATCAATTATGGGTTTAATGTCACGGTCTTCCAGCTGGTCTTTCCTGATTTCCTTGTCACTCCATGGGTCTGGATCCGCCGATGTTGATGTTCTAATTTGTCGTGCGACTGGATTAAGAAGCTGGTATTTAGCTTCGACTCTAGAACAATGTCGGTAGTTTTCTGCGCAAGGTTTTCTAGACAAGGCGTCGGCGTTTCAGTGTGATGATCGCTTGCCATAGTGGATAATGATGTCGTACTCCTGTAGTCTCTGCATCCACCTGGCTATCTGACCCTCAGGATTCTTGAAATTTAAAAGCCAGGCCAATGATGCATGATCCACGCGGAGCAGGAACTTTCTGCCGTATAGTTAATCATGGAAATGTTCTACGGCTTTGAGTAGGGCGAGCAACTATTTCTTGGTGACACAGTAATTCCTCTCTGATTTAGACAGGCACTTGCTCCAGTAAGCCACTACACGTTCTTGGCCTTCTATTTCTTGGGAAAAAACAGCGCCGACACTTCCGTTACTCGCGTCCGTGTCGAGCTGAGGTGTCGAGCTGAGGATACGTTATACTGTCGAGCTGAGGATACGTTAGGATTAGAGACGATATTAAAACTTCCGTGAGGTTCTTAAATGCATCCTCACATTGTTTTGTCCACAAGAACTTGTGCTTGATCTTTGTCAGCTTGTAAGGGGTCTTGCGATGGAAGAAAAATCCTTCACGAATCTCCTATAGTAGATGCAAAGCCCTAGAAAGCTTCTCAGCTAGTGGACATTTTCGGGACGTCTCCAGTCTTTAACTTCTGACGCTTTTCTCAGGATCCGTGCGCACACCTTCAGCAGAGATGACATGTCCGAGGTAAGTCACTTCCGGTCTGAATAATTTGCATTTAGCGGGACTGAACTTCACATTGGCTTCTTTCAGTTTCTGAAGCACCTTTCTAAGATTTTCCAGATGTTCTTCGAAATTCTTCCCGACGATGATCATGTCATCCAGGTATATCAGACAAGCTCTCTATGAAAGACCTTTTCAAACAGTTTCCATTAGGGGTTCGAATGTAGGCGGCGCATTACATAGTCCAAACGGCATCATCTTGATCTGCCAAAGTCCTGTAGTAAATGCCTTTTTTTTCGGCCGTCAGGATGCATTTCTACCTGCCAATATCCACTCTTTAAATCAAGTGTGGAGAACCGCTTGCTTCCAGAAAGAGTGTCCAGAATGTCATCAGTTCTAGGAAAGGGCAAGTGTCTTTTTTCGTAACCTCGCTCAATCGGCGATAGTCAACGCAGAATCGCATTGACCCGTCTTTCTTCTTCACCAGGAAGATGGAAGATGCCCAGGGACTTGCTGAAGGCTCGATGACATTGCTTTCGTGCATGTCCTTTAAAAGTGTTCGTACCTCTTCCTGTTTCGCAATCGGCAGACGTTTTGGATGTTGCTTGATTGGTGGATGATCACCAGTATCCATTCTATGCTGAGTCAAACTGGTTCGACCCACGTCAGAAGACAAGCGGGAGAAACACATCTTGAGGATCTTTAATTACACCCTCGGCAGCATTACTTTCTTCATCGTCTGAAGATAATGCTGTCTGAAGATACGATTTCTGAGTTGCTACTTTTTCTTTCAACGCTGGTTACTCGAATACATTCTGCAACCACTTCACATTTCTTAATAACTCTCGCCTTGTCAGTTACATTGGCAACTCTCACCGGGATAACGGTCCTCGATAGGTCGACGAGTGCTGAGGCTATTAGTACTCCTTTAGGGCTATTGCAATTCTTGGGATATTCCATGATGCCGTGGCGGTAATTTCTATTTTCGGCTATGGGTCCAGGAAGTAAACTTTCTGTTCTTGCCAGTATTATGATATCGTCTTGAGCTATGGTTTTGTGGATAGATTTCAGTCCTTCATCTTTAATTCCGAATAAGGTTATGTCCTCAGAGGCAGAATGCATTTCGTTATTTTTAAAGTCCAAGGAAAAATTGTATTTCCTTAGAAAGTCCAATCCGAGCATGCAAGTGTCTGTAATTTGTGCTACATATGCCGTGTGATGGTAGGCGACACTTCCAAACGTTATGTTAACGTTTAATTTCCCGTCTATATCGATCTTCTCGCCGGACACAGTCTGGAGGGTAATGTAGGGCGGCGTCCGGATGAGTTGTTGAGCCAAAGCTTTTCGGATGATGGTAACATTGGCTGCCGTGTCGATCGTCATATTACAAGGAACTCCACTGATGTGTCCCATGATGAAAAGTCCGTTACTGCCGACCCTCACTGCAGAAATCTGAAGTGCTTTAAAGTGGGGCTTTTCATTATCTTCGCCCCGCGAGATGGTAAAGAATTAGTTTCCCTCCATCTTAATAGGCGTGGTCTTAACATCCGTGCCTTGGGGTGTTCTGCAGTTTTTTCGAATGTGCCCTTCAGCCATGCAGTTCCAGCACTTTACGGTTGGTTTCTTGCCACCAATATTCCGTGTCAAGGCATTCACTTTTCTGGTTAAATCGTCTAGGCGAATGGTCATTTGATCCACCGGCTCTTGTATGTGAGCAGCTCTGATTGGGTGGCGGTCTCTACGAGTGGCTTGCTGTGCTACCTTGAATTTCGTGGCGTACACTAAAGCGCTTTTAAAGTCCTTGACATCAGCCATTTGCAGTGCTTTCTGTATTTCTGGATCCCGGATGCCATCGATGATGTACTGCAGGGACAGGATTTCCCTTGTTTCTGTCGGGCACTCCGAAAAGGCGAGGTGGGACAGTCTTTCAACATCCGTGACGAGCTCCTGGAGTGTTTCCGTAAGCTTCTGTTGACGGGATTTTAACTGAAGGCTGCTGGAATCTTTTAAACACTTCTCTCCAAAACGCAGCTCCAAAGGGCCGGGCAGAGCTTCGAAATCTAGCCTTTTGTTTTCGGAAGGAGTCGGAAGGATATCCGCTGCGTCTGCTCTCAGAGAAGCGGCAAGATGACAGCCCTTAGCTTGGGAATCCCATCCATTCGCTTCCGCAACTATAGAAAATTGAGTCTTATATATTTGCCAGGAGGTCTTTCCATCATATGTCGATAGCTTCAGAGCGGGACGAGCAGGCATGGGTAGAAATTTGAAACTCTCCGAATTGCTTCCTGCCGTCGCTACGAATTTCTTTAAAGTATCAACTTCTTTCGCAAGTGCAAAAACTTTGTCATCAATTTGTTGTTCGATTTGGTGTTGGACGACAGAGACTTATCCTTCAATTGGTTACTCTACAGGTGAAACTCTTCCTTCTATTGGTTCGTTTACAGAAGAAACTCTTCCTTCAATGTGTTTAATTTTATTCTCAACAGCGTCAATTCTACCTTCCGTAGCCTCGAATTTATTTTCTATTATGCTGGTAATTTCTCTTTTCATTTCCTCTTGACCTGCTTCAATCTTTTCTCGAACAACCTTTATTTCTTCCTTAATAGATTCCTCCATGGAAGAAAGATGGAGGAAACCTTTATTTCTTGCTTAACAGATGCTTGACCAGCTTTCATCGCCTCGATAACTGATTTCTTGACCAGCTTTTATCTCCTCTTTCACGGAATCTTGGCCAGCTTTAATGTCTTATTTAAATTCAGCAAACGCTGCCATAAATTGCCTTGATTGTTCTTCCATTGCTCGTGTAACTGGCATTCAAAACCCCACTCCTGACATCAAAAACTGTTGCGTGCGTACGGGTTCGTTATGGATTGAATGCACAAGTCGTTAAAAAGTTAACAAAACTTTATTCATTCCACAAGAAATAAATCAAAATGCTGAAATATTTCTTCAGAGATATGAGTACAATATCACAATATCTCAAACGTTTAGTAAAACGCAATTCAAAAACAAAGAAAATAATTCCATCTCACAGCGAAATCGCTACAATCATTAACAGAATTAAGTAAACAAACAGTTCGCTTAAAACAGCTGCAACTACAACTCAGATGAGATGTTTCAATTCGGCTTTTATAAGCTTTTTAATTATTCACTCGAACATTCTGGTAAATCCTCAATTTTCTCAATTTTTGTGGATGGCAACAGCAATTACGAGATATTCATTTATTAAATATTAAATGCACGCTCTCTTTTATTTTTACTTTTCCGACGTAGCTTTCACTTCAAAAATCGTCTGCGTTGCATGGGAAAATTAAGCAATTTTAAGTACAATTCCAAATAAATAGCTAAGTAAATACGAAATCCTTAACAAATGTTTAAAATGGTGCAAGTTTAAATTTGTAATAGAACTTGTCATTAATTTGTAGTGTCTTGCCTCGTTCGTTTCAGATATGGTACTTGAAATGTATTTTGCTAAATAGGTAGTAATTTCTAAAAGAAGATGCTAATCCTAGTGATCAGTTTCATTTAAAACCAAAAAATTATGTTAAGAATCGCCGGCTGCAAAAAGATCTTAACAAAACGTTCGAGCACTCTGAATTACTAGGAATTCCTGATTAAAACTTTTTAAATAAATTAATTCATAACAAAGAATATTTTGATGATATTTATGTTGTAACAAGCAAGGCTTAAAATAGCGAAAACCTAATATATTACGAAAAACCTTTGGTGTCTGTGTTTCAGTAATTAATATAAGATCTATGCGAATGAATTTCAAAAATACAGGTGTCCGAAAATAAAAAAAAGATCTACTATAAAAGCTTATAAAAATCAATTTCCTGCCATCATTGATTATTCTAAAGGTTAAAAATAAAACCCTTACAATGTAATAATTTTTTTGCGGTACTTTTCTGTTAGGTACCTGCCGCGCATTTTGGAGGATTTTTAACTGTAAACGCACAATTAAATGTGCTAAATTAAACTCACATGCACAAATTGTTTGGTCCCCAGATCACTATCATTGGATCTCGGCATATGCTTGGCCAAAGAATTTGGTTTTGCTTCTTTTTCACAGGCACCAAAAAGTGTGTCAAGTGCATAATGGAAAAGTACATTTTTGTCTCAACAACCGATTGCTATGGAGAATATATGTATGCACGTAAGCTGTGCAGTCTCCTTCTTTCATCCATATTCAAAATTATACGTTAACAGTAACGTAAACAATCAACGTGGCTTTGTTATCCTACGAATTAAACTTGCAATTTTTGGAACTTTTAAATTTCTTCAATTATTTTAAAGCAGAATCAAGCTGAGCTCTTAAACTTCACTCATTTTAAATTTTACATTTAATAACATGGCTTTATATGTGAAGTGGTGTAATTATTAAACTGAAAAAAAATCTTATAAAATCTACAGCCTCGGAAATCTTTGAAAAGAGTGAGTTAATTACAGTTTTGATGGGTTGATCAGTTAGCAAATTTTTAAGATTTTTAGGCTCAAGTTTTATTTATGCAGAAATATTTTCGTTGAGGCAATTCCTTTAGTTCCTTTACTTCGAAGCATAAAAGAAGAAAAATAAAGATGTCGCCTGTGCCTATATTTTGTTAAAACTTAGAGCATAATTACAAGAATGCATATTCTTTTACAAAACATGACATACATTTTTCAGTTGCACACGGTTGTAACAAATTTACCTGTCTTAACTTTAATTACAATAAAGAATTATAAGGCCTGTTTAAAAATAGCCTTAGAGAAGTGTAATTAACATTTGTATAATTTCTATTCCTCTAGTAAACTTCGGTATTGCAAATTTTTCCGGGGATAAATATTGTTAATGAGACAGTTGTTTCTTTCCAACTTTTAGCTAAAGTTATCTATCCAACTATTTAAGAAGATTTGTAGTAGCAAACCGCGTCTAAATATTTTGTTAAAAGCCTTGTTGAATAATTACTTTGGAGTAAACGGGAAATAACTGCTAAAGTAAGAAATGTTTTAAATTTGAAGCTTTACAAAAGATAAAAATCTCAATACTTGTATTACGGTTGTATTGTGCATAAGGATATAAGTTAGCATTATCTTCACTGCAATCGTTCTTTATATGATTAAATTTTCTTGTTCCTTTTCATTCTAAATACATGAAATTCATCTTCCCGCATGTTATTGAAATTAAGTAAAAACTGGGTTCTTAATGAAAATCGCATTTTTGATAACAATAATAAATTCTGTTTGGAGTTTTGAAAGCACAAACATATAAATACTCCCTTTTAGTTGGAACTCCCAGAACAATTTTTATATCATCTCCTTAAAATATTCTTCTGAAGTTGTCATTTTGACAAAGCATAACTCTGTTTCCTTTATTTGTGCCTCGCGATCTTTGTTTTCTTTTGTCGTCTGCGAAAATCGTTTTAAATGTATAGTTCACAGAATTGTACAGTATGTATAAGAACTGAGAATATTGTTTAACCTTTAGCAAAGTTTTATAGGGTTGGTAGAAGGCAGTTTTAAAAAAAAAAGATTATTTTCAGTTCAACAGAGAATTGCGAACATTAGGGACATCTAACTAGTGTTTTGTTATAATAAAAGTGTATTATTCTTAAATTTGAATAAAAAATATAATTAATGACACACGGGAATAAATGAAACGTATAGCGTTTCCTGATGTGATCCAATTGTAGTAAGATGAATTTCATCAGCAAAATTGGACTAAAAAGTTGTATATATCTTTGATGTAAATTGTTTGCTAAAACTTAACATTCATATTTATTGTTTAACACTCTCCCGAAATTAATGTTTTCATACATTACTTGTTGTGAATTTTTGAATATTTACAATGAGCGGATTACTTCAGTTTGTAAATCCTGCTACTTATGTGTTTAAACTTAATATTACTGGATCTGAAAAAAAAAGTAAACACACTTTAACAGATGGTATCCGCGTATTGTTTTCGAAGTTTAATTGAATTCTCTTTACCAAATGTGTATTATGAATTACTGTTCCAATATATGAACTTGTAACGATCATGCGGTATCCGTTCAACGCATGTCGTTAATCGTTTGACTGCAACATCGGACGTATGTCGTATGATAGTTAATAAAAATGGCTTGAGGAGGCTTTTGAAAGGATATTCATGTAGTGCAGGGAGTTGTTATGCTGGAGGTCATTTATCGAGAAATTACAGAGGTTAGGTTAATTGAATCAGGCGAATCTACTCGAAGGCTATCTGCGTATAGAGAAGGATACCTTCTGGAGGACGTTTTAAAGAAGAATGACTCGTGTTCATGTTACACATGGAGAAAATTACAAAAGCTAGACATGCAGCCAGTCCGTTAGCAAGCTTTCGATCCCAAGTCGAACTACCAGCGACTTTATAGTTGGCGTGCTCAGCGACTTTGTCATTCACCACTTGTGGGCGAAATTACAGAAGTAACAGTAACAATTCCGGTAGGGACATTGACTTAAGTTGTTCAAGCAATCACTCATCGTTGTGCTATGTGTCTGGTAGCTGAGTAAATATACAAGTGCTGGAAGATTGTATTAATCCTTACCTAACCTAGAAATAAGATCGGTATTACACACAATAACGAAGTTTCTTTCGTTAATGTGTGTAAAAACCTTTTTGATGAATTCTGTACATAGGAAGTTTTATGGCATGGAAAGCAAGACGTGCTAAGCAGGGGAGTATGAAGCCCACATTTGTCATGACGTTTTTCCATTTTAATGACTAGGATACACCTTATCAGGATAATTACGTATCATATTAGGGAAACGTCGTACTCCGTCTTGTTAAGATAAGTATAACTATAAATGCCATCTAAACATAAATGTGACTCAAGGACAATTTATAACGTAAGGGATAATTTTCAATCATCACTCCTCCCTCAGCTGGTTACTCGAAACGTCCAAATGTGGGGAGGGCACAGTGTGGGGAGAAAGCTGCCTTCATAGGACTAGAACCATCGTTTCTATTGTCATTCGTACGGGCTCAATAGGGATTGTAAGGGTACTGTCAAGTCTGTCTGATCGCTAGATGTTAAATATCGTTAAATGTTGTCCGTAAGAGATTTGGCCTCCAAGGATCGCCTCTAGATGTGAAAATCTATAAAAATGTATATGGGCTTTATTGCCTGCATCTAGGTAGATCTCGCACTGGTGTACTTACACCAAAAATCCACCAGGAAAATCATGGATCTGGTCCTTTTATAAAATGGTAATTAATTCCAGAAGGATTGAGTGATGGTCTCATAACCTGCAGAAAATGGTATTGTTATTATAGTATCCTACGGAGTAAAACCTAAATAAGGCGTTCTGTTGAATTTTAAGCAACTCGGGTTTTATGGAAGTCGATATCGTAAATTTTTTAAATGTAACTTCCTTTGAAACAAAAAACGTTGTTACTGTTATATGCATATGTATACATATATATATTAGTATTTACATAGTATTGTTTATAAGTGAAAAATCATGCATCAGTATTTACTCGGATATGAACTATAAAAGTATTAAAATGCATAAAATAGTCAATAGGCATTCACAACATGAACAAGAAATGAATACTCTGGATAGTTAAAATACAGGTACAGGTATAACTGGGTTGCAATCATCTGAATAGTGCATTAATTATGAATATGAACAATTCACAGAGTGACTGATAAAAGAGTAAAAATAATGCATTAAATAAGGCAAAATATATAATTCAAGGAAATAAGTGTAAACAGAAAAGAACAGAAAAGTTAACTTAAAATAAAATGCATTAACTACAAGTACAGAACATACAGGGGCTGGACTGGTGACGAGGATGGCAGCTGAAAATTACTCCAGCCTGTCTGAAATATTACGTGCGATATTAACGCAATCGCATATGCGTTTCAAAGCATAGTGAGTTTTTGAAGCAAATTCTGCCCATGCATGAATGTATATGGTCCGCTACTGGTTATCTAAGGTAATGTTTTGCAGTCTCTCTGCAAACAAGCACATTTCAGTCCGGACCTCCTGCCCTCTCACATGATGAGCACTGATCGTTTTCACGGCGTCTGAAGTGAAATAGGTAAGTTATGAAGTCATCCTGCTAGAAACTTGGTAACGTAAGGCGAGAGACTTCTTAGAAGCCGACAGACTTTTGGGAAAAGTCTGTAGACTCTTCTGCCAGTAGTCTCTATCCCCCCCAGATGTTACCAATGTTTCAATAATTCTCTCTCGAGCACGGCTTTTAAAAACGAGCCCTGGAGAAGCACATCAGGTGTGCGAACGTGGTGGTCAATTGCTGTTGTTTTGGCTGTTGCATCTGCAATTTCATTACCCAGGATTCCGGTGTGGGCAGGCGCCCACTGGAGTTCGGGCCTACAGTAGTTTGGTGTATTTATTAAGAGTTTTTGTATGGCCTTGACGAGTGGACGATAAATAACAACTAAAGTACACAACTCATGCCTTAGAACTCATTGATCTGATCTTAAAACTAACACCAAAATAATTCGCAGAATGCAAATCATAAAATTAGATTATAATCAATGCTGCTTATAAATTCCTATTGATTGTATTACTGCAATCTTAAAATTCTTAATTTTAAATACATTAATGTCATTTTAATACATAAAAATAACATCTTACCCGTTCTACAAAGTAAAAGTTTTAAAACTTAGGATTCCATTTTAATTGTTTTACAAATCGTTGCCATCCTCGGCTTCAAAACAAAGAATCATTAAATTAAATAATTTTATCTTGTTTAATGTTTTCAAATACTGAGTTATATTTTTATGTATTAACAGTTCGTATGAAATTGGTTATGGCAGAAAAACACAAAAAGTTTGGAGTCTTTTTTAGAATTAAGAACGGTAACACTTTTTGCAGGGGAAGATATTCGATATATTCATCATCCAGAAATTTTCTTCAATTTATATCCCAAATACAAATATATAGCAAAATAAAAAAATGTATGGTAGCACTTCACGTTCTATGAACGCGAAAATTGATCAGCCGACAGAGTTTACGGCATACATAGTTCTTTCTCTTCGCCTTTTCTAATATAAGATACCCATCTGATCTGCAAGACCGACCTACTCGCAAGTAGTTGACTTTTCTGGAAACTGGGAAAAATTTTCCACGGAAATCTTTATTTTGATCGCTCCTGAATTCATTTTGGCTTTTTATTGCGTAACGTCTATACGTGCGAACAGAATAAGGGACTCATATTACCTGTTCCTCGGACTGGACAAGTTGTCAGCCTTTCATCTCTTGAGTGTATCGATGAAATGAGTACCAAGTTCTCTTGGGGACTAAACGTCGGGGGTCCTGCGACAAGCTTGATCACTTGATCATATTTAGGGTATGTGCTCATGCACCTCAGGGTCCGAGGTCAAGAAAGCAGACACAGGCCATGGCTCACCGTGGGCTGTCGCACCACCGAGTTTAATTTTTTACATTATCTGTTATTCCAAAGCGTTAAAAGTTATTACAAAACAGATTGTAAAATGGACTTGTTCGTGATGTCTCTACGTATTTATCTCGCAGAACTCAAAACCAATTAGCCGCAGAATGTTGCATATGGGACTGCTATAACATCTAGTTGTGCATAACTTTCTCTTATTGCAATCGGCAATACTAAAAATATATACACGTATACCCAAGCTGGTGTTAAAGCCCTTCCCCTTTCTTGCAATCGTTGGTCGTAATTATACACTTCTAGTTACAGAAGTGTTCCAAATGACGAAAATATTCATATTTTGGCAATTTCAAATTTTAAAAAATAAATTTGGACAAATAACGAAATCTAACTTTTAATGTGGTCTCTTGGCTCCTATACATATTGTTGCGTTTTACGGGTTCGTGGATTTACGGGTTCGTGGAAATCTACGAACCCGTATAACGCAACAATATGTTTGGGAAAGTTTTATGAAAAAATAAAGCTATAAAACGTTTGATTCCCGTAAGACAAAAATTGATAGGGGTAATTAATTTCAAAATCTGCAATTTGTAATGCCATTTTCAATTTGTCTTGAAGTTATCTTTTAATTAAATTAGAATAATGTGATGAAGCAATTTTAAATGAAGTGCAGCAAATGATGTTTATAATTTAACACGTCGTACAAGGGACTCATGTGGTATTCACATCAGAATTTTTCTTTCTGGTATCATACAAATATAGTTTTTTTATGTACTAGAATTCAAAATTTCACGTATATAAACTGAGTAATGTATTGCTGTCGAATTTTGTTCCATTTACTGCTGTGCACTGGAAACAGTTTCTTTAATGGTATTATGCACACTTCGTGAAAGATTTTCAGTGAAAGATAACTTTGGTGCATTTAATTATGACACAATATAAGTTTTAAATTTATCTTGGTATGTGTGGATTTGTAAATAGCGAACCAGTAGGAAACTAGTCAGAGATTGCTATCCAGCATAAAATAATCTTCTTATTATGCACAATGTTCCAAAAACGTTTCGATGTTTTTAACTATTTGCAATTTGTTTTATATGGTATTGCACAGTCTGTTTGTAAATAAAACGTATTGAAACGCCGGGTGAGAAAAAGTTTTGCAACATTAAACTTGCTCTTCAGTGCATGTCACGAAATACCACAAATGACATTTTCGTGCTTTTCTAAATAAGTCAAGAAATATTCTATCGATAAAATACTTAAACTTTTGCGCAATGTCACTTTCAAAACGAAATCCAATACTGAGTTTTTCCTGCACGCACGACAGAGAAAGGACAGATTGTGAGATGCAGAAATAGGTTTTGAATGAATTTACTCAATTAGGAGCGTAAACGCAACGCATTGATTTTATTTTAAAATATAGTTTCCCCGAGTGGCAACAAGAGAATTGATGGATGCCGTTTTGAACGGTAGTGTTTATGATGTGCGTACAGTAATTTTGTATTTTTAATCGTACCGTCTCAGTTATATGTAAGTAATGCGCGAATAAAGATTTATTTGCCTATGTGAAGAATGTTCCTTAATAAAGAAAGTAACTAACAATTCAGAAGTGGGATTAACAAGGATTATTGCTAGGATGTAACAACGTATTGCCTTAATGTACGTTAAGCCTAAATTGAATGCGGAAGCTCGCCAAAATCGAAAAATACGTGTATTTATAAACTGTTTATATTGTGTGTAAGTATTAAACGAAAGGAATTAAGGATAATTATAATATATCATTATTTGAAATGAGCAAAGGGCAAAAAAATGTGACTTAAAGGAACTTGCCTTGGAACTTGGTGTAGATGTTCCTTCTGTTATTAAAACTGCAGGCTGGAGGGATCTAAGATGATTTAAAGAGTCAAAATCTGTTACATTTAATCCAGCAAGACACTCTTCAAAATAACTTTGAATAGTAAGAATTATAACGTAGAATTTACTAAACAAATGCTAGATAGAATTATAAATGATCGTTTAAACAGGGATAAGTTACAGATGAAAATTTTAGGAAAAGAAGCAAAGAAAATTTGAACTCGAAAAATTAAAAACAGAAGCGGGAACGAGTAGTAGTAATGTGAATGATTCTGTTCCTTCTAATGTTAGTAGAAGTAATTTTTGTGATATGAACAAATTAATCCATAAATGATTTGAGTGAACGTAATATAAGTTTTTATTTAGTCTTATTTGAGAGACAGGCACGACGTATTGAGTTAGAAGAAAAAAACTGGGTTTCTTAGCTGTTCGGTGTATTGCCTTATGAAATAACTCAATTAATTGCCCATGAATCAGAAGAAAAAGCGAACGACTATAAGCACGTTAAATAACTGCAATTGAGAAAATTTAAGTTAAGCCCTGAACAGTTTCGGCAGAAGTTCGTTGATCACATTAAAATGTTGCGTAATACGTGAAGGCACGTCGCGTTTGAATTAAAAAATTATTTTGAAGAGTGTCTTGCTGGATTAAATGTAACAAATTTTGACTTTTTAAAACAGCTTATTATTGTGGATCAGTTAATGAAAAGCTATACGAGATTGTTATTTCTAATCCACGAATTCTAAAGTGCAGCCGATTCTATTTAGGAGAGCTTTCAATTTCAAAATCCAATTTAAACTCGAATCACAAATTCAAAATAAGTCTTAATGACTTTTTATTTACGCACATCTGTTATATTACACTATTTACATGGTTCAAGATTAATTTTAAATCAAAAGATGGGAAAGATGGAAAAGATCGGAATTTCTTCTATAACTCCGTCATTTAATCAATCTGTGACAACATTTTGATAATCGTTGAATTTGCCTTTTTGTATCAACCGATGTGTCGCACTGTTTAAACGCTGTTTAGCGATATCGAAATTTTGACTTAAACGGTCCTTTTCTATTACACAAAGCAAGTGAACCTCATATCTTCCCTCTTTAAAAGTAACCGTTTCGTTCAAATGATTCAACGAGGCAACTTCCATTTCCTTTCTACATTTTGTTTCAGCAGGGTCTCGAATGCCCAATAAATCTAATTTCCACAAATTTTCAGTCTTCGATGAGTGAATAAATAAAGAAGCCACTGCAACGGCATCAGTTACATTTTGCCTTTCGTCAATATGGTCAAACAATTTTCCCATTAAAATCCAACCCATTTTGGTTTCCATTGTAACTAATATGAAGTTCAAACGTTCAATTTTCCCCTTTACTAACTTCCAGTAATTATCAGCTTCGATGAGTAAAGATACGTTGTTGTTGTCTAAAGATTCGTGATCAACATCCGCTAAAATTATTCCCCTATTTTTTAACAACTTCTAAATATTTTCGGAAGGATAGTCTAGCTCAACATTTGATATTTCATCAGTTTCTAAAACCTCAGCAATTAATTCCTGGTTATCAAGAATGCTTTTTGTTTTTATTTCTACTCGCGCGAAGTTCTGTTTGGTAGGCACCTGAGATCCGAAAGTGTGAATCATTATTTCTTCTCTTCCCACGACTTTTAATCCCAGTTGTTTAGACAGTCGTTTCTGAATATGCGAGCGTTGACTATCGCTGTCAAATAAACAACGAACTAATTTATTACGTGACCTTAAGTTCTACTGTCTCTGTCTGTAAAAATATTTTATTCTCTCCACTGCTAATATGTTTGCACGCTGAATTTTCTACATTTTTGATTGCGATGTTTCAAGTGTTTTCTCATTTTTCTAAGAAATTGCTGTGTTGTGTTTTTTATGGCAGTATACACAAGAATTTTTCTCAGAGCAATCTAATAATCTGTGTCCTTTAGCGAAACATAAATAACACATTCCCTGCATTTTTAATAAATTTCGTTTTTCGTTTAAGCTTATATTACACATTTCGCTATTATGTGTGTTATTTTTGAAAAAATAAAATTCTTTTCTTTTACGGGAACTAATAATTCAGCAGCTGACGAGGAGTTAACTTTAGAGCTAATATTGTTTGTGTACTTAAAATTACTTTTGTGTTTATCAAAATGTTTATTCTTTCCGTTCGATTGAACGGATTTCGGTTCCGGGTTGTTACCTGCTTACGTTTGTTTGTGGCATTCAATTTCTTTTTCAAGAAAGCAATTAAACTTGCAACATCAGATTCCTCTTTCGGTAATATTCAAGAATCAAATCATGAGGCAATAATTTCAATAATATCGGATTTAACAAGTGTCTATATGAACTCGAAGTTACACTTAAATTACTTAAGCTTCGCATGTTTATTTCACAAGTGTCCTGTAATCTTCTTAGCGCGTTTTTAGCGCTAAGCGCGTGTCCTGTAATCTTCTTAGCGTTAATTTTTCACTGGTTCTATATCCAAAAGATTATTCATATGTGATTTTATAATTTTCTGCGTTCTTTTAAACTTTCTAAGAAAGAATTGTAATTTTGTTCGGTTAACTGAAATCCTTTAACGATATTATATGCTTGCCCTATAAATAAAGAATTAAAGTATAAGAATTTTTCAGTCCTGGTCAACGCTTTATTTTGATCAATCGCAGTTTGAAAACTGTTAAAAAATTCTAATCACTTTCCTGCCTCTCCTGAAAATTTCGGAATATTTAACTTAGGCAATTTCATAGCCGATGACGATAAATTTATTTCAGAAACAGATGTGTTCAAAGAATTTGCATCTGATGCAATTTTCACAGATAAATTTTCATTTGCATCACATTTATTTAATCTTATTTTAATTCTAAATTTTGCAGACATAATTTGTTCATTATATGTATCACTTGCCGAAATATCCTTTTCAAATTTTTTAGCATCATTTAACTGAGTTTCGATTTGTGAATTCAACATTTTCACCGTATTTTCTCTTTCACGAATTATTTCCTCCGTTTCCGGCAGTGTCAGTGTTTTCGATATTTTCTGATAAGAAAGTTTTCTATCTAGATTCTAATCCAAACGTCCTGCTGTTGAGGCACCATTAAAAACGTTATTTCTAATCCACGAATTCTAAAGTGCAGACGATTCTATTTGGGAGAGTTTTCGATTTCGAAATCCAATTCAAACTCGAATCACAAATCAAAATAAGTCTTTGACTTTTTATTTACTCAAATCTGTGATATTAGACTATTTACATGGATCAAGATTAATTTTAAATCAAAAGATGGAGGATAACCCCCAATTTGAATGAGATTCTATTAAGAGAAGCCGAGTAACCAATCGCTCACTTCAAAGTTTGGTTTTTCGACTCCCGGTTGCCACTCGCAGAAGCGACATTTTCGCTCATTTCGCGTTCGAGTTGTAACAGAGATCATTTCATTGATTATTAGTCTAAATTCATTAATCCTGAAGGGTTGGCAGAAAAACTAGATGAATATAAAAATATTATTCGGCAGGAATGAAAGTACTTAAAAAAGTAGAAAATAAAACTTTTAGGCATAAAGCTAAGCCTAAATTTGGTTCTAAATTTTATGAAGGATACTACTCAAGACCAGAAAATGCTAACGATTCTCTGCAGACAGATAGAAATCTCAAAGTAGGTTTTAAAAGCAGTTTTGATAATAAATACAATATGAAAGATAAATTTTATAAAACAGGCGAAAGGAAAAGGAAATATAATTCTGGTATCCGCAAGGAAGCGGGTGAGCCGAAATACTTTAATTGTAATGGTTATGAACATACAGCGACAGACTGTCCTCAACATAAAAAAGAAATTATTTGCAGGAAATGTAATGAAAATGATACTTTTAAAAAGCGTACGTTTAAGAGTTCAGACTTGACAAATGCTAAAAATAATTTATCCGTGAACCAGAATTCAGATGTTTCACCAACTGTATATTTAAAATATACTCGCATCAATAATGGAGAACAAATTACTGCAATCATAGCTACGGGTTCTAGTTCGTGTTTATTGAAACAGTCAGTGGCTAAGAAATTGAATCTTATTATGAAATCTGATGTGGAGGCATGGTTTGGCTTTGGAAACCAGAGTAAACCAGCCGCTAGAACACTGAAAAAAGTAACTGTTAATTTAGAGATTGATAATGTGGGAGGAAAGGACATTAGAGTTCGAATTGTAGAAGATGAAACACAACCATGCGACTTATTAGTTGGGCGAACATGGTTTGATTTGCCACATATTGCATATGCCAAGATAGATAATACCTTGCACATACGCTACTCTAATGATTGTCCATTTTCACAGTTGCAAAATGACATCAACATTCCGTGAATTAATCTGAAGGCTTCCCAAGAAATTGAAATCGAAAGTAATACAGTTAACTTCATGAAAGTTAAAACTGATGAAATAAATAACGGATGTTTTAAT
>KK112544.1:787111-836678 GCA_000611955.2 Stegodyphus mimosarum | reverse complement strand
GGTCTCCGGCGGTGGCTTATTCTGATTGGTTGAATTTCTTCAGTTCCCGGCGGGTTTTAGCCGTCCGTCAAAGAACCTCAACATATTCTTTGCTCGGCTTTCAGCTACTTTACGCATGCGCAAGAATTATCCACCCAGGCGAAACTAGTCGATTTCTCTGTGACGTCAAAAATTCGAAAAGTGGGGTAGGGTTTGGAAATACGCCGGAGTGCCTTTTAATCGAATTGCCCTCGACATACTTGGACCATTGGACCATTACCGCAGATCACAGATGTAAACAAATACATACTCGTTATCATGGATTATTTTACTAAGTATCCCGAAGCATACCCAATTCCAGATCAAGAGGATGTCACCATAGAGGAAGTTCTATAACAGAACTGTGTGTCCAGATTTGGGACTCCCATCCAGATTCATGCCGACCAAGATAGGAACTTCACTTCATCTGTGTTCAAGGGACCCTGCGACTTATTGGAAATAAAGAAAATGCAGACGACTCCGTTACATCTGCAGTGTGATGGCATGTTGGAGACGTTTACCCCTACAATCCTAAACCACATCTCGGTCATGGTTTCCAAGAACCAAGAAGACTGAGATCACAAGTTGCCCGTGTTCTTGCTTGCTTACCATAGTGCCGTCCACGAGAGCACCGGCTATTCTCCATTCCAGATGCTCTTTGGTCGTGATCTCCGTTTGCCGGGTGACCGGCCCGATGAACGAAATTCAAATTGCGTTTTCCATGTTTCGAAAGCGGAACATAGGATATGTATTAGATTTATATACAGCATTGTTCTAATACAGGTATTTTGACGAAAAATCGGACTTTTTCTGAAATGACATGCTAATGTTTTCTTCCCTATTTCGACTCTACGACTCAAATTATGCCAAACTACGAAGTTTTGTAAAAATCGCACGAGTAATTTTTAAAAAATTAGCTCTCAAAATTTTAGTTCCTGAATGTTAATTCAATTTGGCATGTATTTATTAATATCTCTTTCTTTATTACACTTACTTGATTCCTTCTTTCACAGTTCGAAATTTAGGTTCACTCCAAACAAAATTCAGCACGTTTTTATTGATTATTTTGAATTATAACATATAAAATTTTTACCGTCAACTTGAAGTAGATGCATTTCTAAGTATACTTACAAAAAATTAGAGCTTTTTATTCAAAATTTTCGAAGATGTACGTGAATTTATATATTGGCGCGTTTTGAGATTTGGCATATTTGCTGAAAGCCATAATAACGAAAATGTGGTTTACGCACTTTGTTAAAATTATTTGAAAGAAGAACGATTTGACTATTTTTCCGTTATGCACAATGTAAAAAGGTACGAAAGATGTGACCTTTTTTCCGCTCCATTACAAGGGAAGGAATAGTATAATAGGTTGCACGTATTAAGAAGTTCACCAAGTGAATTATTCCTGGCGCAAACTGAAAAAAAAATTGACAAATTAAATTTTTAAATTTCTCCGTAAATTTCCAACCAAATTTCACAAGTCGTAGAATCGAAATATGGAAAAAAATTGGTATGTTATTTCAGAAAAAGACCCATTTTGTGTCAAAATACCTATGTTAGAATAATGCTATATATCTAATATATATCCTAATTCGCGCTTTCGAGACATGAAGAATGCAATTTGAATTTCGTCAATCGGCCCAGTAGAATGGGAGATCCTGAACTGTCCCATTTTTTTTCCGCAGTGTACATTCCTCGCCTGAAGAGTACGTGCAGAAGTTTCTAGGCCGGGTTGGAAACGGTATACAGGTTTGCCCGGGAGAGGATCAACATCTCGACGGACAGGACGAAGAAGAGACGATTCAAGAGCCACTGATCGTCAGTCCCAAGAAATCAACAAGGTATGACTGTGGAATCCGAGTCGTCACAAGAGTATTTCTCCCAAACTGTAGTCACATTGGGAGGGTCCCTATACAGTATTCAACGGACTGAACGACGTCGTGGTTGGAACCGTAAGTCCCTCAGTTCCAGACCTTGTAGGGACATTAGGTATTTTTTGAAACAAGGAAGTCGAAGAAATTAGCAATGCCCTCGCAGGGACTCGGACCTCTCGAATTCGTACCGAGTGTACTTTACTATGATAAGGCGGGAGAAATACATTATATACTCCCCTTTTAAAGGGCGACTGGGCATTAGGGGACCTAATCGCCAAATGCTGGTGGTGGAGATTCATCATCCCATACCCTTTTTAGTTCGCGCGCCAGTGTAGACGTTAGATAGTATTTTGAAATAAATAAGTTGAAGAAATGAGTTATGCTCTCGAACCATGGACCTCTCGAATTCGCGCCAAGTGTGCTTTACACCACGATGGCGTGCTAAGAAGAAGGTTAGGTTATTCAATTATGGCAAAGCTCACGAGGGCTATCTGCCTAAGGGGAGGGATGCCTTCGTGGAGGACTTTCTAAGGGAAACTGGCTCGTATACACGTTACACATGGGGAAAACCACGAAAACGCCCATGCAGCCAGCCCGTTCGCGGGATTCGAACCTCGGACCGAACTACCAGTGTTCAGCGCTTTACCGCTGGTGGGCCTCTAAGAAGAAGGGAAAAATACCTTATAACCTAAGGTCGTTCATTATGCAGATTACCCCTATACTCTGGCCACAGTACGTACTGATTCTCATTTTTAGACGTACTATAATTCTTATAGATTAATTTTCCTACACAATTTGTGTTTATAACGTGTACGTTTTAAAACTTTTAAATAGTGTATGATAATTATTCTTGTAATTACTTTTACATATACTTCATATTAATTATTTTATCATATGTGTAGCATTAAAAAAAACTTACATCAATAAAGAAGTTTGAAAGAGATATGGAATACTTTGGAACTGCGTTCAGCAAATGGAGTGTTCGAACTAGGCTTGGAATACAAATAATTTTATTTATTTGATGAACATCGCTGCTTTTAAAACAAATGCTTAAATGTTATTAATACACAACTCATGTAATGAAAGGCAACGAATGCTGATTAAATAACTAAATCCTATATGGCATTACATATAAAATTGCTAAGCAGTTTACATTTAGATGTATTACAGATAGCATCTTTCAAAAAAAGAACTTTAAGTAAATACTGCTTTGATTGACACAAAATTCGGCAGGAAAGTAGCATATATATTTATGCATGAAACAAAATCGATAATTATATACAGAAATGAAAACAATATAAAATTTTTGTAAGTTATCAGATAATGACATACTGGAGACTTAAACAGAATTATGTATAAAGTGAAAATAAACAGGATAAAATGAAAAAAAGGACATTAATAGAGCATGTGATCCCACCTCATCTGTACACAAAGTTTACACCTTGTGACCATGCTTTCAATTAGGTGGTCAACCACCGCAGAATTAAGCAATCGCCATTGTTCTTGTAGAGCAGTTTCCAGCTCAATAAGAGTGGCTGGAGGTGGGAAACGTGAAGATACAGCACGGCCGAGAGCATCCCAAAGATTTTCAATGGGATTAAGGTCGGGCGAATATGCTGGCCACGCCATGCGCGCAATTCCTTCACTCTCCAGGTAGTCATCGACGATGTCACCTCTATGGGGACGTGCGTTATCGTCCATTAAAACAAAAGTAGGGCCAACTGCTGCAGCGTACAATCTCACAATGGGTTCTAGGACTTCATCTCGATACCGGACAACCGTCAAAGAACCCTGTTTAAAGATGTGCAGTATCCTAATGAAATCCCTGCCCACACCATAATGCTTCCGTCTCGGAATGCGTGATGTTTTGGGACTGACTGCATGTTCGTTGTTCACGCCATATCCTTATACGCTTGTCATCTGGCTTCAGAGCAAATCTTGACTCATCAGTAAACATGACATTGCCCCAGTCAGACACATTCCAATCGACATGTTCCCATCACCACTGTAATCGTGACCCTCTTGATTGGACGGATAGAGAAACACAAATTCGAGGTACCCGGGCGTACAGTCCACTCGTATGTAATCTTCGGCGTACAGTAGCTGCAAATATTGCCTTACCAATAGACGCTGTAACCATAGATGTCACACGTGTGGAGGTCGCTCTGCGATTCCGCTTGGCTATAATAGCAATATATCGATCTTCCGCTTGGGTTGTAACCCTTGGGCGACCGGCTACGAGCCTTCGGACAACTGTCTGTGTGGTTTGGAATTGTTTCCATAAACGTGAAAATTACAAAATGATGTACGGCGAAGAAAACAGCAACATGTGTAATCGACTGTCCTGCTTCAATGCGTCCCACAGCACGCCAGCGCTCAGATCTTCCATTCGTCTTCTGGAAGTCATAGAAACACGCATGTCTTGAAAACAAATTGTACGAGAGTTTTAAACACCTATCAGCTTTTACAATCAACCTCTGTAACCCTTCATAAAGCTGGCTTCTTATAAGACTGCCTTTTTTGCATATTTCTTGACATGAAAGGGCGATTGTCTTCCAGAAATTAGCATTTTCCTCTCCGTGCTTAACTTTTGGAAATGAGTGTATAATGACCATCAAAATTAAAGGATAATGAAAAAAAATATATTTACAAAGTTAATGTTGTAAGCAATGCCCAATGCTGTAATTATTTATGTTAGTTAAATGCAACTTAACACAAAATTATACTTCTGCTTATATGTCAGCCCTGGAAATATGAAAATTCAATGTTTGGCAATGGACGCATGTTGGAATTCCAGTCTGTAGTGTTGTTTAAAGTGAATGTAGTTTCTGAGAGTGATCAATATTCAGTAGTTATAGCTCAAAGGCTTCATTTAAATGAAGGTCAAAAGTTGTGAATAATTGGTAGAATTGAGTGAGGTCAAACACAAATGTAGGTCGCCCAACATTTGAATATCCCTCAAAGTGTCATATCAAGAGCTTGAAGCCGCTTTTTAAGCACTTTGATCAGTTCATAAACAGACTGGTCAAGGGCAACTGCAGCAGATGACAAGTTTCCTGCCGTTGTCAGCTCGAAGCGACTACAAGATTGTTTTTGATCTTCAGGCTGCCACAGGAACTTACACTAGCCATCCTACTGTTGCACGAAGGCTTAACGAGGTTGTACTCTAAGCCAGAGAACCAATGATTTGTGTTCCACTCACTCCAGCTTTCAGAGGAGCGCGTTTAAACTGGTGCCGTCATCGTGTTCAGTGCAACCAAGGCAACATGGCTGAAGTATTGTTTTCTGACGAGCCCAGATATAGTCTGAACAGTCATTCTAGACGTGTTCTGATCTGGAGAGGAATGGATATGGAACCTGTCTTTCCTTGTCTGTGAAATATCTCATTTCTACGACTGCGGTTTAATGGTTTTGGTGAGGAATCATGACATATGGCTACACCATGCTAGAAAGTTCTGTAACCGCTCGGAGATATTTGGACGAGTTATTGGAATGCCAAATTACTGTTTAGGGATGTTGGGCCGTTTTTGCTAACGGATGAAAATGCTCGGCCTAATCGAGGATATGTGGTGTCAGAATACTTGCAAACAGAAGATACCACTATAACGACTTGGTCACCTTACTCATCTGACTTGAACCAGATTGAGTATGTGTGGGATGCCTGACGGCACCGAATTTAAGAGCACCAAATTCCTCCCCGGACCCTCTATGAGCTGAAAAAGTATACTTTTAAAAGAGTGGGATGCAATTCCACAAGACTTGGTCAACACTTAAAAAAAGCTTATGAAATCAAGATATGAGATATGCATATCTGTCCAAAGTGACCATACACTATATTAAGGAAAATTTTTTCCACAAGAGGTAACTTAATTTTTTCATCATTTCCATAAATTTGGCTTTAATTTTAATATTTTACGAATAATCAACTGCCAAACATTGTAATTTGTTACCTAATGCTTTTGTAAAAATTTTTATTAATAATTTTTCATCAAATATCAGTTAAGTTTTATTTCTGTTATTATCCTTTAATTTTGATGTTCAGTTTATTATACATTATCTCTCATAATTTGTTTTCTGTAGCGTGGAATTTTTCTAAATGGTGTAAAACATGGAATATTTTTTTTTACAATTAATTGCTTAGTCGCAAACACAGCCTTATAAAATCCAATAGAAAAATTTCGTTTTAATATTTTAGATGTATGATTGTTACTAGTAAATAGACTTAGGGTTACAACTAGAAATGCAAAAGCATAAAAAATCTTGATACTTGTAGCAAACTGCTTTGATATGCCATAAAAATTACATTACAAAATGCAATATAAAATACCCAAAATTTCCTTATTGAGTCAGTGATCAACTGCATTATCTGCCAGCCCGCTAAATTTTTTTACTCATATGTATATATATATAATACATACTATGGAGTTGTACCTCCTCATTACACTCTGCTGATGTGATTACCTGTTGATTGAAAACATTACACATTCTTTGGTAATATAGTAACAAATTATATTCAGTACTATTATAATTTTACATTGTAGTGCAGAATAGATACTGTTACGAATTTTGTGTATAGACAGATTGTTTTAATGCAATTATATGTGAAATTGTTTTTTCCCTTATAATACATCATGAAAATCTACAGAAAGAAACTTACCAGAAAAATAAGAATACAGGGGCAAGTCTATAAATGTTAAGTAAATGGCTATCTCACTAATTTGGTGAGATATTGCCAAGCTAGGTATGGTTTTGTCAACTAATTTTTGCCGCAAAGTAGCCAAACATGGCGACATTTTGTTCTGCCCCCCTGTATAACTGTAATGGATACTGCAATTGAATGACTGTAGTTGATGCTGTATGTAGCTGTAACCATAATTTGGCCCTCATATGCCTTCCAGTAATTTCAAGCAGAAGATACTAAAAATATCTCAGTGGGTGGGTGAAAACTATATAACACCGGAGACAGCATCTGCTCTCAGTTGTTAGTTCAGTGTGAGTACAGTACTGAGATATCTCCTGGTTCGCTTCACTCTTTAAATAAACTGATCCTTCTTAATTGTTTGAAGTGTAACTACTGATTATACTCTGTGATACCTTGAAGAAGTGTACGACTATTTTTATGGAAAGTTTCAGAACTCTGAAGATTTTCTTTTGCTAAAATAAATTTAATCAACCTATCATCGGACCTGTGTACATTCAATTGATTAGGAACCTGCACACATGCAACAATATCATAAAATATCAAGCGAGTACTTCTCAGATGTGAATTAACAAACAGCACATAATTTTTTACCATGTTATTTAATTATCCATACTTAGCTGGAATATATGAGTTAATCACGTTTGTAATTATAGAACAATATTATTCTATCAGAAAATCTTATCATGCTTCGCTTCTCTATCTAGATTAATGCATTATATTAGGATCATTGCCATGTACTTAGTAAACATTTGTCTGATAACTTTTACAAATTTTTGAAGAAAGTAAAGGAAGCTTGCACTGGGAGTACAAAACACTTGGCATATTTACTCTTCCAATTTAATTCAAGTTAGACACTTTCAGTTAGGATAAATGTTTCATAAAGAATTTTGAAAACAGGCATCTAAACAAAAATGCAATCGATTCTAAAATTAAATAACTAAACCTCATACTTATTATAAATTGTTAACAACCAGTTTCTTCATACATTCATATACTATAAGAAATAAAAACATGAGGATCATCTACTGTTAATTTGATACAATATGCACTTTTTTAATAGCACTGCATTATATCTTGAGACAAAGTGGTAGTTTTGTGTAATATATTAAGCATTTTGTTGGTATCATATTTAGGATGTTTTTCAGCATTCCCATCAATTCAAGGTATCATTTCTCAAAATTAATCGAGCAACAAATTTTTCCAGAATTTTTTTAAAGCTCTACTGGAATATTTTATAAATTAATGCTGTTGCATAACAGTAGAGGTTTATTATTAATTTCCTCCAAATACAAACTCCTATTTTAATGGCAACTTCTAAATTCACTTTACATGTGAATTTCAGCATTTTAATTTGCCACAACACAACTATGAATCATTACTCAAATGATAATTGATCATGACAAGAAGCTATCATAAATATACAAATTTTCTAGACTAGCACTGCAAATAAAGATAGAAATGTATATAAGTAACTAAACAAAGATTACCCTTCAACATCCTTTTCAGTATCATGTATACTGCAGATATATTTCCACATTAGAGAAAATAATGTTGCATGCATATGGTTTCATAATGGATCAAAAGCACACAGAACCGACGATAATTTGATAAAATTTAATTTTCCAAAAGAACACTTTCTCGAACTTTTCACAAACCACTCTGACAGCTCTTCTCGGTATCACAGAGCCCAATCAGTAGTACACTTCAAAATAATACGAATGTTAAACACAACACAATGAAAAGTGCATCTAAAAGGCAAAGATCTCACAACTAACACCTCAGAAATTGATGCTCTCTCTGATTTTATAGTTTTACCATGGCTGCCGAAAAATCTCCTGTACCTTCCAATTCTTGAAATTACTGAAAGGAATATGAGAGTCAGATATGGTTACAGCTACATAGAGCATCAATTACAGTTAATGAATTACAATATCCATTATAGTTACATGAGAACCAGACCAAAATATCGCCAAATTTGGCAATAAAAATTAGTCACCAAAGCCACTGCCAGCTTCGCAATATCTCACCAATTACTGAGATAGCCATTTACTCACTGTTAAATAGACTTGAGCCTGTATTCTTTTCCGGCAAGCTTCGCTTCTCGAGATCGTCATGTTACATTATACAGAAAAGTAAAAAAATTTTACATACAACTGCACTAAAATCATCTATCTATGTACAAAATTAATAACATTGCCTCTCCCCTCTTTAAGGACTGCACGTCCCAGGCCGTACAATCCCCGGACAGGAAACCATAATTACAACTTACGTAAATCAATGCAATACTTAAACAATAATTTCAGTCAAAAAAACATAAAAAAATCAAACACTACATCAATAAATGTGTGCAGAAATTTATACACAAATAGGACCATGGTCTTAGCATAGTCTGTCATAATGAATGACGTTAGACCTAGAATTTGACAGATCCAAACTATGATGTCATTGAACCTCTTTAGGACTGTGTAAGGACCATCCCAAGGTGACTGTAGTTCAGAAAAGAGTCTTTTCCCTCGAATCGGATTGTGTAACTTAATTGTGAATAATTTACTTTTTGGGTAAATATTAAGTACAGCTTTATTTCATTAACTGGTTTAAATAAACATCTCACATGTTTACTATCAGAAATGTATTTCATTCTTCCAAATTTTAGGACCATTACCTTAGGTCACATCACATTACGCCATGCTTAGGGCCTTAGCCACCAGCGCGACTTGGTAAGCGTTGCGATTGAAGCCCGACACTAAACATTTATCTTGACAATGGCCTCTGAGTAAGTTCCCAATTTGCTAATTCCCACGTAGCATAAGATTTGGTGAGATCGCCAAGCTAGCAACGGTTTTGTCAACTAATTTTTGCAGTCAAACTTGGCAACATTTTGTTCTGGCCCCCTGTATAACTGTAATGGATATTGTAATTGAATGACTGTAGTTGATGATGTAGCTGTAACTGTTCCCATGTAGAATAAGATGTTTATTTTACACATTATAAATGAAAATTGTTAACAAATTAAATGATTACAAAACATTAAACTCACTTTCTAACAATTTATGGCCGTCGTTTGCCACAGACCTGCAACTAACACTCATATTCTATCTTAATTTATATAATCTGATTTCCACAAACTGCAAGTAGAGCAATGTAAAATATTGTGGTGGTTTATTAACAACATCTACTACTCCTACATTATAAAAAATTGTTGAATTAAATGATCTCAACTTTAATATATCGCCAAATCAGTGGCATGGCTAAAACTGTTGCCGCCTGGGGTGGTTCCTGAATTTGCCATATCTCTTATACAAACAAATAACTACCACAAAATAAATATATTGAAACTAAGTTTATTTTAAATAAAAAATTTTATTCCATTTAAAAACACAATTACATTAAACATTTTAAAATTATATTATTTTGCATGTAATTTTGTTTGCAAAATCATCACTGACATTGTGGATGTCTACGTTGCAGACAGCAAAGGTTTCTTAGCCGCAAAATACACATTTGCAGTTCTTAAGTGAGTCTATGTAAAAAACATTTCTTACAACTAAACACTTTACAGTAGTTGAGAGGAAAGTACACCAAATACACAGAAACAGCTGGAGTTTTTATACACCAACTGCACTCTGAGTGACAGAACTTCGTTTAAATTACTTAGGCCAGTATTTACTGGTTGGTAAATATATAAGAGGCATTTTTTCTTAACAGCTTCAACGCATATATTGCAGATTTTGTGTATAGTTCATCTGCATCATCTTGTATTTGTGCCCTTTCTCCGATTTTACATATGATTATATTTCAGTCATCAGAAACAGAATGTGAGATGAATATTTATCTCTACATCACATTTATTATTGGGGCATATTTATATAAGTCGAATTTCTTTCAGTTTCAATTCGTGTAATCAAATTCTACTACTGGCATAAAACAATAGTCTCATCTTCACTTTACTAGGATTTTACCTCCCTAAAGTTTCAAAGTCTGAGGTCTTATTTAATTGGGATTTAGAGGAAATGGCTATCGATCAATTATTTTGTAATTGATGTGACTATAGATGATTTGGTGGTTTCTTACTGTTTTCATTAATGATCTGTAAAAGTTTTTAACAAATTAATTTACATACTATTGTACAACAAACATGTTTATAAAATATCTACCAAATTTTTCAGTCTCTAACCTTTTAAGACTAATAATTTTACAAATTTTGGGATAAGAAATTAACTTTAATCATCTTGCATAAAATAATCTGTAAATACCACATTATATAAAAATATGATTATTTAGCAATAAAAACTTCTTTTATGCATCTCATGAGTAAGAAAATTCTATTAAATAAAAATATTTATTTCAGTACAACTTAAAAACAACAATCAGAAGAGATGAAATGCATTAAAAAATCTTAGTATTTTCCAAACTTTAAAAAAAAATAAAATTTCCAACTGTTTAATTTAATTGTATGCTGGAGTAGTTTTGTGCAATGCAATGAAGGTTCCAACTCTTCTTTTTTCTTCTGCTTTTGCTACCACAAATGAGGGCATTTCTTCATATCGCACTAACACATCATTTTTGTTTCTTTCAAGAAATTTATCCAAATGCTTATGGCCAGAGCTCTGACCTAATTTGTGCAATTCAAGTTTCTGATGCAAATTTTCACAACTTCCAATGAATGCTGATTTTTTTGCACGCCACACTTTCAGTTCATAAACACCTGGTTTTGTTGATAATTTGCTCTCTAAATCTTGAAGGAGAACCCATTGGGTGTAGTTATCTAGGGGTTAGAACAAACAGACATTAATGCTATCAAGTTACAAACCAGTAATTACTAGCACAGTAAAGAAATTTATCTACATATAGAACAAAAGTAGCATGGACCTTTAGATGGTTTAGAGCATCATTTCTCAAAATGTTTCACTCACCATCTCCCTTTCAAGGTATTTGTTGCTCAGAACTCCCTATCCCTAAGAATAGATACCCTTTAATGTAATCAGTGGCATTGATGGTATGTACTTATACTGCACTTGCATTGCATCAAATTATTAACTAAAATGCAAGGTAATACACATAGAAAAAGAAAGATAGCAAATGAAAGCTTCTCAAAGCATTTACAGCAATGAACTATGTGGTACATATTTGTACTGCTATAACGCAATGTACACACATGACAAAGATAATTTACAGTAATTTTTCTTAAAGGCTACAAACTTTATCAGAATTGAAATGCCATCAAGTGTCAAGCTAAAGTTAGAAACAGAGAAGTGTATAATTATTTACATACAGATGTAGGCATTTTTATTTATGCATTGAAAAAAATTAATAAGAGACTAGGTTGCTATTACTTATTGTCTCACGAGGTAAATTTTTTTGAAAACTTACAAAGTTTTCATGTAGCTCTCAAAAATTTGAATTACAAAGTGTAATAATATCTTACAGGTACCACGCCTTAGATTTAAAATTTTTCCCCCTTTGAGATGTTATTATTATTGTTTATGCATGTTTTGATAAATATTTAGTAACGAAAATTTAAATTTATTTAAAATATGCTTTTATTATATATATATATATATAAAAGTGGTTCGTCTGATTTTTTTAGATCGTGCTTTCAGTCTGCAAGCAATTTGAGACCACTGCTGTAAAGGACTGAAACAGCACTTTGAAATTCTATGCCTAAAAAGAACTTATGCCTTCCTTCCAAAATAAAGTTTACGCATTTAATACAGGTGGAAAGGAGAGAAAATCATTTACCATCCCGTGTCACCTCTATTATAATAAAGCAGTATAGGTATAGAATAAATTTTTGTATCTGCCCATTCAGCTGAATTTCTCCATTTTTGAAGTGTGAAAGAACTCAACAAGTTTGCTTGAACAACATTCTACTGTACTTTAAAAAGTTTAAATAAATAAAGCTATTCACAAAATAGGTACTACATTTCAGTTTAAGATCCATAAGTTCCTACTTCATGATTTAAACTAACTTTTCAACATACCAAGCAAATGCTTTTATAATTAAAATGACATAATCAATTTTCAAAACTTGTACTTCTTGAACAAGAACCAATTTTGGGATACATAAATTTACAGCACGGAAGAAGGAATAGAAGAAGATGCCTTTTTCCTCTGTGGCTGACACAGTGCTTTCAAGCTTCTCGTAATCTAAGGGGTGTGGTATTTCTGCTTACATTCAGCTCACGTTACTTTGAGAGCTTCTTTGGAACTTAAAAATTGGACAATGTACAGATGTACCTTTGCACCTCTGAGTGAAATACACCCATGTGCAAAATTAAGAAAACTTGTACATATGTTGAATTTCGGAAAAACCAACGGACAGATTTTAATGAAATTTGATATGGTATACATTTATAAGATGCATTAAGAGATGTACCATTCAAAATATATTTCATGTATGCATGACTATCAGTAATGTTCACAACACAGGGATGTCCAAATCCATGTTGTAATATGAAACTGAAAATGAGTCTAACATAGTATATGGTCCCCTCTTACAGCCAGACAGGTCGCACAGCATACTGGATAGAAAATAGCTGAGGAGTCCCTGTGGCAGTCGATACCACTCCTGCATGGTTCTCGGAGGAGGATGGTGAGATGAAATTGCCCTCCCAATAGAAGCCTAGACATGCTCTATCAGGTTAAGGTCAGGAAATCCGGCTGGCCATTCCACGCAGTAAATATCCTCACTTTCCAGATGAGCCCTACGTAGGCGAGTATTCTGCCCATTAACAGGAACAAACACTTTTCTATTCATTTTACACACACGGAAACGAATGAAAACCAACCATGCAGCTAGCCCATTCACCTGCATTTAAATACAAGACAAACTATCACTCAGCACTATTTAACTGCTTGGCCAGTGGTGAGGTTGAAGTCAAGAAAATTAAAAGTATATTTTTGTTAATATTACATTAAACTAATGCAAATAATTTTTATTCAAATAACACAAATTTCTTATAAAAATTCCAGTGTACACTAAATGATTGTAAATTATCTTGCCGGAAAAATACAGAAAATATATAAGGGGTGTTCAAATGAAAAGGTATGAAATGTCGTAACAAATTAACCAGTTGAAATCTGAGTATGCCGCTTTAGCATAACATAGTGAGACATCTAAGAACTCGAATGTAGTGGCCGGCTTGGTTGTGTGCATGTGCGGGAACCCGCACATGGCGAAGGAGAGAAGTAGGCACTTGTGTATTCTGTCCAATTGATGCGGACTCTGACAGTGGAAGAGCAGAGAGGTATTGTCAGATTTCTTTCTGTGGAAGCAGTTAAACTGGCCGATATCCATCGCTGGATGGTGGTCATATATGGTAGAAACTGTTTCCTACAAGTCATTGAGAAAGTGAAGTGCCAGTTTTTGTGAAGGCCTATACTGTTCGAGTGATGACAGGAGACCAGGCCAGGCAAACAAGGTAACCACAGCCGAACTCATTGAAAAGATGAATGACCTGGTGAGAAGTAACATCTCGAAGGGAAGCACTTCAACTCGGCCGACAAACTGAAGGACACAGTAGAGAACTGACTCCTGTCACAGCTACAGGAATTCTGGGATGAGGAAATTCTTTGGTTTGTGAAACAGTGGGATAGTTGTGCTCAGGTCTCTGGTGATTGCTTGTGAATAAGATTTCAATATATCCATAGCGTCGATTTGTACCTTTTCATTTGAACACCCTTTATATAAATGATAAAGCCTTGCACGTGTCGAAATATATATATATATGTGAATATTTATACATATCTTTTCAAGAAACACAAATTCTCCTCTAAATAACTATAAATATTAATTGTAAATGTATTGGAAAATGAACGAATTATTCATTCATAAACTCTTATGAATATTTTTACTATCAAGAAATCTAATTAATAAATATATACTATGGAATGACTAACATTTAATGGTAAACATAAATTAAAAGCATTACTGACATATATATATTTATATTATTTAAGCAGGAAGTATTATACTGGAAAACAGTCTAAAAAGGTTATAGAAAGCACAGAACATGAGATGCTACACACACTTGTGTTTTAATTTGAAGAAAGCATTAACATACTATGAGTATGATTTTCTAGAAAAGAAATGATGCATGGTTTTAATATTAACAATATCACAGAACTTTGATTTTAATATTTATAATTGTTAACCAAATAAAAATTTCTAATGTAATTAATGAAAATTTGGGAAAATATTTCATTCAAATTAAAACTGTTCTGAGCACAAAAGTAATAGCATTCCATTCTGTTTAGAATGAAATATTGTTTAAAAAAATAATCCTTAAAATAGTTAGGACTCTGAAATATTGTAGTCTTAACATTTTTGTTGGCAAAATCATCAAAACATACTGCAGTTGTAGCATAAATGTAACTATAAATGAAACAATATACATATTTCTTATATTTACGATATAACTGCAGAATATTTACCGATAAATGCGTTAAAACACACCGGTCTTAATGGCAAATCACTATATGTTTCGATAAATAAGGGGAATGTGTGACTACTTCATACCTGTTGAACGGGAGAAACCAGTCAGGGCCTCTTTTTTTATTACCTCCTTCATGGTTTAGAGTTGTAATAATTATTTCGATTTAGAAAGACATGTTAAATTTACACATCAACCTTTTACAGTTAGTTGATTTTTATACAAAGAAAGTTGGTATTTCGTTAATGTACAGAGATAATAAAAACAATATCATCCTAAATGAGCTAGCAAATGCTTAACACCTTTATATGCAACACAGTTTTACAATGCCTTAATTTTACCTTTAACAGCAGAATTATCACACTCCAAAGGATTATTTACAGGTTCTTCTTTCACTGAAAAGTAAAAATGACATACTTAAAATAATTATAATTCATCTGTCAATTAGTAGAAATTCGGAAGAAATATGTTTTACAAAAAAGTCACGAATAAAGTAAAAATCAGTAATTAAAATTTTTATTCAATACCTAAACATTTCATCGTGTCACAGTTTAAGCATCTCCCCAACCAAAGATGATGTCAGAATAATGCTTGGTATTTTCATCTTCTGAATGATTTTAGCTGATGTGGACATTAAGATGACATTCGTGACAAAGCTTGAAAATAATGATTCAAAATTTCTTGCAGAGCATAAAAACAATGCAGGCAAGCATACATAGACAACTTAAGAAACATTTAAAGTGCGACTTAGGATATATATAGCACCATTCTAACATCGGTATTTTGACAGGAAATCTGACTTTTTCTGAAATGACATGCCAATTTTTTTCTATATTTTGATTTTTACGACTGAAATTATGCCTAAATATTAAATTTGTAAAAATTTGGTGCAAAATTTATGGAGAGAAATTAAAAAATTTATCTCAGCGTATTTTTTCAGTTTTCGCCAAGAATAATTTACTTGGCGAACTTCTTAATTTATGGCAATCTATTTTCCTTTTTTCTATTTTTCATTGCAGACGAATGGAAAAAACGTATCATTCATACTTTCAAATAATTTTAACAAACTGCGCAAACCACCTTTGTGTTATAATCGCTTTTCAGAAATATGCCAAATTTCAAAGTGTGCATATATATAAATTCACGCATATCTTAGGAAATTTTGAATAAAAAACTCTAATTTTTTGCTGGTATGCTTAGAAACATATCTATTTTAAGATGAAGGTAAAAATTTTATAGGTTATAATTCAGTTTTTTTTCCGAAAAATTTATAAAAATTTTAAATAAATCATAAAAAATGAGAGAATTTTATTCAGAATTAACCTACATTTCGAAATATGAAAGAAGGCATTCAGTTAAAAAAAAAAAAAAAGAGATATTAATAAATATATATCAAATTCAATTAACATTGAGGAGCTAAAATTTTGAGAGCTAATATTTAAAAAAGTATTTGTGTGATTTTTACAAAACGCGGTAGTTTGGCATAATTTGAGTCATAGAATCGAAATATTGAAAAAAATTGGCATGTCATTTCAGAAAAAGTCCAATTTTGTGTCAAAATACTTATATTAGAACAATGCTATATATAAATCTAAGACATGTCTTAAGTTGCACTTTCGAGACATGAAAAACAGTGAATTTTGTCAATCGGCCCAGTAGAACGGGAGATATAGAACTGTCCCATTTTTTTTTTTCACAGCTAGTTAGTTTATTTACTTCAAATCTCAAGAGCCCACATTAGTAGAATTCCACCAACTGCAGTCAGGAATCAATTACTACATTCCTAACAGTTGGAATAATTATATGTGTTACCGTTTCAGTTTTTCCGTATTTGGCACTTTTTTCATTTGATAAAATAGCCATTCTTTTCGTAAAGCTGTATATATATATATATACACACCTATATATTCACCATTCCTATCAGCAGTTAGATTTTATGCCAACATTAAACGTTTGATGGCAAGGCTAACCAAAAATTACTGAACATATTATGTAATGCTAATATACGATTTTCACTGCAGCATAAAATCAACAAATACTCTATATTTACCAAACAATGAATCCCCTCTAAATGCTCAACTGTTAAAAATAGCTTAATATAAGCAAATTCAATTTAAAAAAATTGTCCATTCTGTAGTTCGTATAATTATTTTCATAGTGTTTCAGCATACAGAAGTCCATGACCAAATATTTGTTTACAAATTCTTTAATTGATATTAAATGGAAATTAAACATATTCAACAAACAATTTGCCATCATATGTTTCCTATAATTATATGTATTACTTTCATTTAATGCCAGAAGGCATTAAAAACTCATGGGAGTTGACATACATACATAGATTTCACCACATGCCTATTTTAGCTTGTATGTCCCATTCATTATCAACAAGGCTCATTTTAATTACTTCACCTCGCACCCAGCTTTTTGTAGCTATGACAATAGTAGTCATAGAATGACATCTTGACCACTCTAGTGGAAGTGGAGGGACTGAAATTCTATTTCATCTCTTAAAGCATCAGGACAGAGTAATTTAAATTTTCTCTGAGCTTGTTTTTTTACTAATTATAAAAAATAATTACTGATGATGATCAAACAAAGCTGGTGAGCTGTTTAAAATGATAGATGTGATATTGAATTACAAGTCTCTTTAGAACTTTAATTTAAATTTTAAATTAAATTCATTTACCTTTAGTAACAGAAGCAACACTGTTTCTCTTCCCACTTCTTAATTTTTTGGGCGATGGAAGAGCTAATAAAATACACAAAATTAATATTTTACAAGAAATTTTGACAATAAAAATTGAATACTGAAAAATACAGTTTTCTATGTTATTACGCTATTTGATGTTACATAGATATGGTTTAAAATCGTACATAAATTGTGCAGTCCTGCAAAAATGTGCTTAATATAAACAGTTAAAAGCCTACTGTCATTAAAGAGATTTTACACTAAGAAGAAATTCTTGAAAGAAATATGTATTATATAATATGTGGCTATATTAGAAACTCAGAACTCAAAATATGATCTATATATTTAATGTCAGAAAAATTCTGAAGACCGGTGATGTCAAAATCTTGTAAGAGCTTCTAAAAATTAAAAAAATGCATATGCATGAATTCTACGGTTTTGCTGCCATTTTATTCACATCTTTTCTTGACTGGAATTTATTAAAGTAACCTTAGAGCCCATTTATGAGAAGTTCTTTCAGTATAATGTAGATGCCAAATTAATGCAATACAGCAAAAGATTTCTGTATTTTATAAATTGTGCACTTTTTATATGCATTTCATAACATAATTATTTACCTGTAATATATAATAAAAAATGCTTCAAAAATTACCTTAGAATACATTACCTACTGAAATACAGGAAGTTGAGACAGTTATGGAAAATTTCACATTGAAATATATATTTAAGAAACCTCCAATTAAAAAAAAGAAATGTTGCCCACACTACTGGCACATGTTATACATATATATATATAAAGACATACCATTTAAGCCGGAAATTGATTTACGCTTAATGCTGATTTGATCACTTGTGTGAAGTGTTGTATTCATATCTGAAAGTAATCCATAAATTAGAAGACAACAATATCAAAAAACAAAAACAAGTGATATAAGATAAACTAATATTTTTTTAAAAACAATCATGTGAATAAATGCTTCCATTCTAGATCAGTAGCTCAGTGTTTTAAAGTTGCAATGTAGAGGATTTTCCAATTTTTATCAGTTTTTTTTTTGTTTTTGCTATTGTACTGAATATTGTTAATTTTTTATGTTTATTAAGCTATAAATTCCATTTTATACTGCTTTACAATTAAGAAAATGTGGATTATTTTAGAAGTGTTAAATAATTAATACAAATTTCAAGAATATGTAAAAGAAAATTTTGGTTTTATACTGACAAAAACAAGCCAAGGACTGTAAAATATTATGATTATGGTATTCAAGCAAAGATGTTGCAGGAAATTTTACACCTATTTCTTGAAAAAATTAGAACATTGCTATGCACATTGAACATTGCTAAGAAATTGCTATGCATTCTTCGTGTGACCAAAGAGCTTACAATAGCCAAAATCACCACAAGCTACAACAGGCAACCCAGACAGTGTTTCTGAACCTACTGTGCAGTGTACGTTGCTGCGCATGGACCTGTGCAGCCAGCGGCTGAAGCATGTCTCTGCATTGACGACACGTCATCGCTACCTGCATCTGAAATGGGCCAAGAAACATTGGAATTGGACATTAGAAGAATGGAAGAAAGTTGTATGGTTCAATGAATCATGTTTTCTGGTCCATCACATTGATGGGCGTGTGCCAATACGCCAATTTCCATACAAAACCCTGGCTCCCGGATGGACAGTTGGACAGAGACGGGGATATTGTGGTTTGGGCATATTTTCATGAAGCACATTAGGACCCATAATCCCCATAGAACAGTCCCTGACATCTGTGTGCTACGTGAAAATCACTGCAGACAAGATTCACTCATTCATGACAACAGTATTTCCAGTGGGAGATGGTGCTTACCAACAGGATAATGCAATACACCATAAGGGTCAAAACGTAAGGGAGTGGTTGAGGAACATTCAGTATCTTTCAAGTCATGTCTTGATCTTCAAATTCACCTGACATTAATCCAATAGATAATTTGTGCTGCCACGTTACCCCCTCATGGTCATAATATATAACTGCTCTTCAGTGTGTGTGTATATATATAAAGAATAAGCTATACCAGGCATTAGCAACCTTTTTTTTTGCACCATGGACCAAAATAAACCAAACTGTATGTATTAAGAAAAAGTTTTGGGTCAGTGGTATTTTCATTTTAAAAAAGTGTTTTGCCATGAATAATAAGATAAAGGTTATTGGGAAAATAATTACAATATGCTTTAAACATAAAAATTATGATTATAATTATTATATTATAATCAAGAATATTTACCTTGCATAAAACAATAAAAAGGCTTATTGTTTTCATAAAAAAGAAGATGCTCTTTTTATAAAATATATAAATATTAAATTCCATAAATATGAAAATCATTTGATAACCAGAATAAGACACCAAGGTCAGTTTTTCACACACACATAACCAATGTTTCAAAAGATATGGCAGTGGAAGAAAAAGAAGTGCACATCAAACTTTTTTCATAGTAATTTGATATATATAATATTTAAGCCAGCAAACCTTCTAAATTTTCTTCAAAGACACTAGAAATAGTTTTTCGACGACCACTTGATTTAGGCGTAACTTTTTCCAAAGGATTAAAATCTAGAAAGAAATCATATTCTTAGGATGTAAGGAAGCTTAGTTCTTTTATCAGAAACATATCATAGCTGCCAACCTTGAAATCTGAAAAACTGGGAAGTTTTCCATATTGTACAGCTATGCCATTTCAAAGGAGCCCCCAAATGACTTAAATTCACTTTATGATGCATGATTCAAGTTACTGAACTATTTCTAACACAATTCTGATGTAAAATATATTAGTATTTAAGTAGATATTCTAACTTTTATGCTCTTTGTTTAATTTTATTTTGTAAATTTCCTTATACCTTTATACTGAGAAAATCACAAATAGGGAAGAAAAGCTTTTATTTATAGAAGTACTTTTAAATACAATGAAAATTTAATTAATAATTAGTGTAGTTAATATTTATGCAGATAAAGTTAGTAATGTACCATAAAATGAAGTAAAATAAATATGAATACTAACTGATTAAACATTGGTTGAATCCTCATATAAAAATCTGCAATATAGACAACTCAGATAAAATAAATAAAAAAAAGGGTCAATCCTTTCTCAGAATATAATGGGACAAAAATACAGTTCAGGTGAAATAAAATTTAACAAGAAAAAATAATCTGAAAATCGCTAAGGTTGAAGGAATAGACTTTGCACAATTTAAGTTTCATCCATTCAATAATAAACTTCATTTATTCTTGGAACACATTTTCCTTAATAAAGGCCAAAAATTAAAAACAGGGAGATTCGATGATCTGCCGGAAGCCTCCCAGTAAAACAGTAACAGCTGGCAGCTATGGCATATGATCATATTAATTCATTTCTTAAGTAACAGTGCAGTATTATATAAATATGAAAAACCTAATATAGAAGAAAAAGTCATTAAAGCAGTTTTTAAATTTGATATACATAATATTTAAGTCAAGAAACCTTCTAAATTTTCTTCAAGGTTGCTAGAAATAGTTCTTCGACCACCTCTTGCTTTAAGTGTACCTTTTTCAGGAGTATTCAAATCTAGAAAGAAACAATTACTTAGCATGTAACATGTAATGTACAAGTGTATGAGGAATAATTACATAAATTAATTTTTTAAGGAACAATGCAGTACAGTACAAAGTCTGAGATCCGGACGTCCAATATCCGGAATGATCTAAAATCTGGACCTCAAAGTTCGGTTTCTTTCTTTCTTTTTGGTACGCTTTACGCATGCACATTTGACTTTTTCCTCCCATAACTAAACATGTAGAGATTCCCGATCCTTAATTTCACTTAGGCACTAAATAAAATACCTCGTTATTGAAGAAATGATCATTTTAGTGTAAATTTGTGGGATCAATAATTTGGCTCCATATCCACTTGGCATACATCCCAAACCAAAAACATTCTACACAGAAACATTATTGATTTTACACCTACTAATATTTTATATCCCTGATGCCAACCTAGCGAATTATTATTTATTATATTTTGCTTTCATCACCGCACATTTATCAACACATGACAACATGAGTAATGACCCATGCAGCGATGCCTAAGCTTTTTTTAATATTAATTAATTGAATAACAAGAGTATGGCACCCTTTTATGCTGACATTACGCTTGGCGATGTTTAAAGATTGAAATTAAATGCACTATAAGAAATGTTGACACAAATTTCTTTCCATATGCTAAAAATAGATTTTGTTAATGAAACTCATAGGCCAAAAAGATTATATTTAGTGTTGTTTGATTAATTGATATGTTATTCACATAAACCCAGAACCGACATCAGAGCTCGTATGGCTGCACTGGGTGGCAAAATTTTTGGAATTTGAGAAGCATCAAGAGGCAAAATTAACGGCTGACAATATTTTTATAATTTAGAGAAAGCACTGGGATCCAAAGTTTAGGGGCGGCAAAAATTAAAAACCTTTGTTTGCGCTTTGTAGCAGAATTTAAGACCCGCAGAGACTGCATCAGGAAGTACCCAGCGCCAGCCCATGATAAGCCTTAAGTATAATGCGAAAGTTTATTCAGACCTCAGATTAGCCTTAACTGTGTGCAAGAAATAGACGTAGGTATAATAAATAACTAAACTAATACAATTCAAGCTTAATTCTCTTAGTACGCGATAGAAGCAAGACAAAATTTAGCGGAACAACTTGTCTTTTGTCACCAATCTCATGGTACATAGCCAATAATGTATAGTGGACCCTATTAAACTAGGCTAAAAATATACTTTACTGATTCTAAGAAATTTCAATAAATATAGCAGATTGTGCTCTTCCTTAAACTTCTAATTTGATTCAGTTTATTATTTTTGGCAGACTGCTATTATTACAGCAATTTTATGAAAATTAAAGCTTGAACTTTCGATTATGTCAAAAAGAGGTTCTAATTTTGGAGCTGCAATAGGATCTACAAAGTGAAAGCATATTTCGATGTCCATTAAACAAAACTGGAATTGCTGCAAAAAATGGATAAAGGCATATCTGTCTCAAAGTTATGCGAGGAGTATGGCATTGGAATGTCAACTCTATATGACATAAAAAAAGAAAAGGGGAATTTTTTTAAAAAATTTTTTGTGGATTCCGACATTTCACTCGCAATGAATAACAGAAAAATTGTTCGTTATGCTAAAAGTGACGATCATAAGAAAGTGATGATTGAATGGGTCAGACAGCATTGCAGTAAGGACGCATCATTGATGGGTCCAATGCTAATGGCTCAAGCCAAAATATTTCATGAAGACGCAAACGTAAAAACTGAGTGCACATATTCAACAAGTTGGCTAACCAAATTTAAAAAATCGTCGTGATATAAGGCAAAAATTTCAGGTGAAAAAGCTTCAACTGATACTGAAGCTGCTAAACTATTTGCAGATGAAATCATTGAAGCCATTACTAGTGAAAAATTTTCTCCAGAACAAATTTACAATGTTGATGAAACAGGTCTATGTACTGCGAAATACCTTAGGAACCTGTACAGAAAAGGCTCCAACTGCTGTCAAAGATTCCAAAGCGAGACTAACAATTTTAGCATGCGCAAAATGCTGCAGAAACGCACAAATGAAAACTTTTGCAATTGGAAAAAATATACGAACTTGAGCATTTAAAGGAGTAATTATTTCCCCCGTTATATGTGTAAATAAAAGAGTACGGATGACACATGCATTAATGAATGATTGGTTTGAAAATCATTTTATACGTGAGGCTTGGCTGGTTTACCTGATGACACAAAAATTGTCGGGATTGTAGACAACTATTCGGTTCATACTTCACTCAAAGCTTTAGTGAAACATAATGTATCCGTATTATTCTTTCCGCCAAATTGTACTTCCATTATTCAGTTTAGGGATACAGGAATAGTGCGCATGCTGAAATGCAAATATAAAGTAGCATTTCTAAAATCCATGTTAAATTTCTTGAACAATGGCAAGACTATTCAAGAATTTTTGAAATATTTTAGCATAAAATCTGCTGTATTCAGCATCGCAAGATCATGGGAGGATGTGTCTTGATACTTTAAAAAATGCTTGGCATAATTTATATATATTTCATGGTGGTGATGATAATGAAGTGATAGCTGCGAATACAAAGGTTTATGTAAAGAAATACAGAGAAGTGGCAATAAATAAAAATGATATAACAGAAGTTTTTCATTGCCATGACAATGCTCCAATCATCAACGAATGAATGGGCAGCGAAATCCGTAGTATGTGTCTAGATCCAGAAAATATCGCTATTGATAGTGAAGAAAGTGACAGAGAGATTACTGAAAATGAAAAAATTTCGATTGACAAGTTAGTCGGAATTCTCGACACAGCAATTACAGAACTTGAACAGTGGAACTTTGTAACTGAAAACGAAATCATGTTTGTTTATAGAATTAAAGAGAAAGTATTAGCACAAAAAACGAAGCAACTTAAATGTTAAAAGTAATGTTTAATAAAGTAAAGAAATACATATTAAGTTTTTTTTGATACCCTTTAGATCATAAATGTTCATTATTTCATAAATCAAGATTCTGTATTTTTTTATTCTGTATTATTAATTTCTGGATACCATGTTACTAGATTTAAATTCGTGACCTACTATTTGGAATCGCTAAAGTCCCAACGAGTCCGGATCTCAGACTATGTAATGTATTAAAGAAATATGAAAACACAATAAGAAAAAGCCATGTAAAGCAATCTCAAAATTTGATATACACAATATTTAAATCAGCAAACCTGCTACATTTTTTTCAAGGGTGCTAGAAAGAGTTTTTCGGCGACCTCTTGCTTTAGGCATAACTTTTTCAGGAGGATCCAAATCTAGAAAGAAATAATATTTTTAGCATGTAGGGAAGCTTGCTACTATTCTCAGTAAATTTAACAGTATACAAGGCATGACCTTGTTAATTCATTTTTTTAAAGTAATAATACAGTATTAAATTAATATGAAAAGTGCAGTACAGAAGAAAAAGAAAAGCCGTGCAATAGTTTTGGAATTTTATATGGATAGTATTTAAGTCAGCAAACCTAAATTTTCTTCAAAGTTGCTAACAATAGCTTTTTGACGATCTCTTGATCTAGGCATAACTTCTTCAGAAGGATCTAATTTTAGAAAGAAACAATACTCTTAGCATGCAAGGAACCTCATAATTATTCTCAGATAATTCAACAATATACAAGATATTACCAAGTTAATTTATTTCATAAGTAACAATGCAGTATTTAAGTCAGCAAACCTAAATTTTCTTCAAAGGTGTTAGCAATAATTTTTTGATGGTCTCTTGATCTAGGTATAACTTCTTCAGAAGGATCTAATTTTAGAAAGAAACAATACTCTTAGCACGCGAGGGACCTCAGAAAATCCAATATACAAGATATTATCAACTTAATTTATTTTGTATGTAGCAATGCAGCATTAAGAAGAAATGAAAAACATAATGCACAAGAAAAAGCCATGCAAAGCAATTTTGAAATTTGATATACACAATATTTAAATCAGCAAACCTGCTAAATTTTTTTCAAGGGTGCTAGAAAGAGTTTTTCGGCGACCTCTTGCTTTAGGCATAACTTTTTCAGGAGGATCCAAATCTAGAAAGAAATAATATTTTTAGCATGTAGGGAAGCTTGCTACTATTCTCAGAAAATTTAACAGTATACAAGGCATGACCTTGTTAATTCATTTTTTAAAAGTACTAATACAGTATTAAATTAATATGAAAAGCGCAGTACAGAAGAAAAAGAAAAGCTGTGCAGTAGTTTTGGAATTTCATATGGATAGTATTTAAGTCAGCAAACCTAAATTTTCCTCAAAGGTGCTAACAATAGCTTTTTGATGATCTCTTGATCTAGGCATAACTTCTTCAGAAGGATCTAATTTTAGAAAGAAACAATACTCTTAGCATGCAAGGAATCTCATAGTTATTCTCAGATAATTCAACAATATACAAGAGTACAATATACAAGTAACAATGCAGTATTTAAGTCATCAAACCTAAATTTTCTTCAAAGATGTTAATAATAATTTTTTGATGGTCTCTTG
This sequence comes from Stegodyphus mimosarum, assembly GCA_000611955.2. Lineage (NCBI taxonomy): Eukaryota > Metazoa > Arthropoda > Arachnida > Araneae > Eresidae > Stegodyphus > Stegodyphus mimosarum. Next base: position 810,884 of record KK112544.1, on the reverse strand, counting down.
TTCTAGATATAACTTCTTCAGAAGGATCTAATTTTAGAAAGAAACAATACTCTTAGCATGCAAGGGACCTCAGAAAATCCAATATACAAGATATTATCAACTTAATTTATTTTGTATGTAACAATGCAGCATTAAGAAAAAATGAGAAACATAATGCACAAGAAAAAGCCATGCAAAGCAATTTTGAAATTTGATATTTGTAATATTTAAATCAGTAAACCTTCTGAACTTTTTTTAAGGGATCGAGAAATAAATTCTCCATAATCTTTTCCTTCAGGTGAATGCTTCTTTAATTCTATAAAGAAACAATATACTTAGCATTTACAGAAGCTTAGAAATATTCTCAGAAAATTCAATGGTATATAAAACATGATTCATTGTTTAAATAACAATGCAGTGTTAAATATATATGAAAAGCATAATATAGAGGAAAAAGCCACATAAAACAGTCTCCCAAAATATAATTACCTGCAAGATAATTATGCATGGATTTTTGACGAGCATCAAATTCAGCTAGTGAGTCTTCAGAGAAATTTGAATCTTAAAAATTAAATAAATAAATAAAAATAAATTATTATGTAGAGTTTGTAATGAAACAAACATGAATAATGCACATTCTTTATCTTTAAGAAGTTTTAACACGATAGTAACTTTACACATAGTAGAATTTCTTTAATTCACACATTTTGCGACAAAGGTTTGTGTGGAATATAACTCTTTCAGAGTTTTGTTCATAGCTTCCTTTGTATTTTTACAATATATTTGGATTACTTGCACATAAATAACTAAAACTTTTAAGCTGAGAATTATTAAATATCAAACCATTATATTTTAGAATATTATTATATATTATAAATGATTCCTTTTATATTTTTGGAATATCATTTTCATTGTTGTTTGTTTAAACACTTAAAGCATCTCTTTCATCATATCCTTCCCTGCAAGTCTATACATTATTATTTCCTGGCATGCTATAAAATTTTGCTTTTTCAGAAAGTTTACATACTCCTTATACAAACAAAACAAAAAGTCTGCAGAGATTTACATCCAATTCATGTATAACAATAATAAAAATCTCACCATACAATTTAGAAAAACCTAAAGAAATTCACTAATTTAAATTAAAAAAAAATTGCTTTATCAATCAAAATATGTTATTAATAAACAGCACAAAAAGTCATATGCATACAACAAAAATTGTGATAAATTAGCTTCCATTAATTTTTCTGTAAGCTGAAGTTAAGTTTGCAACCAAAACTATGCATATATTACAGGCATACTACTACTGAATACGTAGAAAGTTTCATTAATAATTTAATTAAAACTTACACAAGTAATTGAAGAAGTTGCACCACAAACTTATTACTGTGGATAATTAGTATCCTGAAACATATATTTTTTTTTCCAGTGGCAGATTGTGAACAGTTACAGTTTGTAAGAGTCCATTAATCTATACTAAGGCCAGAAATGGTGGTCTCTTTAATATGGAGGCATCCAATAGGTGGGCCACTTTTCCCTCCTATGAAGGGATAAACAGTTACAACCATGCCTTCCCCGGGATTCGAAGCCAGGCACAAGTAACACTCCTCGACAATGCAATCATTGTACCAAAACGAGTATCAATCGGGAAATGCAATTTTATGTTCAGATGTTCTTTTTTTCTTTCCTTCTTCTTCTTCTTCTTTTTTAAATTCTTTGAAAGTTTGGCTAATGTTAAACCTTGAAAAATTCTTACTTAAGATGTTGCAAACTCCACTATTAGTTTCGAGGAGTTTGTTAGTGCAGGTGACAACGTAATCGTGTGTGCTCCAGCGAGACCAGTTTTGTCTGAGGTGCAAGAAATGTCATCAGAAGAAATTGAGGAGGACAATATCATTCTGCCCACTCGCTAGGAAGTATTACGTGCCTTAAAAATTTTGCCGTAACATCCGAATCGACCGCTAGTTTTATGGAAGCCATGGATACAGTTGGCCCTGAAGTTAGCAGGCATTTTCGTTCTCGTCTGCAACAGAGCAACATACAGGAATTTTCCACCACAAAATGATCTGTGAGTACAATTTTTCAAGCTACAGTACTGTACTGTTTTCTATGATGACATAAACAACATACTGTTGTAGATACTTATGTACCTATATATTGTAAATGGTTAATGTGCAGGGAGGAATTCTTGGGATTTGTGTTAATGAGAATTAAGTCTAATAATTACAAAGAAAAAAGGGGGAGCTGTAGTTTGCTCAAGAACGTGAATATTAAGCAATTCCTTCTTAGTGCACACACAAAACAAAACAAAAAAAATTCTGAAAATGAATTGCAAGGTAAACTCTAAAATGCAAGTCACTAACTTTTGCAGCTGAATAACAACTGCCTCGTCCTAGCTCTTAAGAGCCATATTTATATAGTGTAGCATGGACTTCTGGAGCTTCAGAAAGAATCCTCATAAGGTTTCTGAAATGCATTTCCCTAAATCTCCCAGAAAGTCGCCAAGGCCCATCAAGAGAATATTAGCCTGTATCTTGTGTTCTACTTGAACTATTCTTACAATTTTAATGTTGTTGCATTAAGAACTGAAATATCTACATTTATGCATAAGAAACAAACACTTACATACGAAACACATGGCCATAAATTCAGCTATATACAATATAAACAATAAACTACGATCTTAAAACCAATAAATAAACAAACAACTAAGTAAAACAATGCACAATATTTAAACAAAACAGAAAATAACAATGCAAAAATAGTATTTAAATATTTAAAGAGATTTAAACATCATGCAGAGATTTGTATGCAATAGGAGAGTATGTCAATGTCTTCTCTGTGATTTATACAATTTACTTCCTTATTTACGTTTTATTATAAGCAGCCATTAGAAAATATAATCAACTTAAATAACTATGGGCACCCCATATAATGGATGTACAAGTATGACTCCACCATTTTTCAGTAAACAAATAGATCTAATTTTCTTTTTTTTTTTCAACCATTCCCATTGTATGTAGATATTGAGAAATGCAGGGTTGGGTGACATTTAATGTAGCAGCCAATTCTGATGGTGTTTAACAGTGATCTTCATTCAGTAAGGTTTTCAGTTCTTCGTCTCAAAATGTTTTGGTGGTTTCCATGCTCTTAGTCATACATATTTTTAAACCACAGAAACCATTTTTTGCAGTATTCCATACAGCATGTTTACCATAAATTTTAAAGCTACTAATTTCATTTTTCTACAGTTTTCTTTACAATGAAATAATGAAATGAAACTTCCTACAAATACTGTTTATTTGACACAAAATTCAACACTTTTAATGAGCTGTAAACTAAGGGTTCCAACAAGGTCAAAGATGATTGAGAGATTGACAGCTGAATATTTACTGGCAGTTGATTGGCATAATCACCATACTTCTGATAAAAAAAAATATAAAATAGATAATTGTTTATTAATATAATGCTACACCGCCAGTGCTAGTGCTTCTTTTGTGAAAACACATTTAACAATGATGCAATGAAAACATCAAAAATGAAAAACCATTTAACAAAATGCATGCAGGTAAAATAGAAAACAGCACTTGAAAAATCTCAAAGATAAAATTTTAATACATTCAGAGTGAGAAATAAAATCATTTTTGACATCATCCTGTAAGGATTTTGAAGGATGACTCAGAGCTTCACACATTTCCAACTTAATTGCAAAAGGAGGATACCTGCATACAGTTGATGAAAAATTATTATTACCAGTAGTCCGAGAAGTAATAACTACAGTTCAACTGATCTCTGAATTACAGATAAATAAAAGTTGCCATACAGCTGGGTGAACCAATTTTTGGAAGGAACAGTGTTTTAATGATTTAGGTGCATTATTATAGTGAAGCTAAAGAAGAAAGCTTTTTTGCTCAAAGCTTCTCGAAACATACAAAAAGAGAAGAAATATTATTGTCTGGAAAACATTTTCTAATTCAATATTATTACACCGTTTTGTGACAGCACACCAGCAACGGTTGAAAAATATCAATACAAAATGAAGTATGCTACAAAATAAAACATATACAATTTTAACTGCAATCATTTAGTTTGAGTAACATCAATTTTGACAAACATATTAAGAGAGATGACTTCACAGGAGTAATCTTATCTGACAGATTGAAAATACTTACCTAAATCATCATCATTTACAGCAAACTGAACTTTCTTTGGTAATTCTGGAGCTTTCCACAAAAAAAAAAAAAAAAAAAAAAAAAAAAAAAAAAAAAAAAAAAAAAAAGGAGAAAGAAAGAGAGTTAAACTTTCAAATACGTCATTCTTAAACTGCCCGCTATAAATTATATTTCAGCATTTACATTGCCACAAATAATAAATTATTTATACCAACTCTACAGTTTCTGATCAAAAACAATTATTTCTTTGATTCCAAGACATTCTTTTACTCCATATTCAACTTCTATACACAGTGTGAGTCTTATTTGTATATTTTTGGAAAAGACTAGTTTAGCATTGGGGGGGGGGAAGGGCATCAGAATGATTTTGATCATTTAAATGCGTACTACATAATAAGAATGATGGATCAGAATAATTAAACTCTATTACTAACTTAAAGTGCTGATATTAATAATTCAGAAGAATATTTTCTTTTACCATGGAAAAAAACATAAAATGCGGAAAAGGTTCATAGAAGTGTGTACTCTGGGATAGGTAATATAAAGAAATAAAACTGCATTAGTATCCCCCAAATAATTTTGCTTAGTTGGGAAAAGACATCATGTCACATCCAAGCACGTAAGTGTGAAGGAACAATACCACTTGACTTGGCATGTAAAACTGTAATGTAACAAATCAGAACAATTGGGGATGGATACATTTTTAAATGAATCCTCCTTTAAGAAAAATGAGGCAAATAACCTAAAAAAATTTCAAGATTATGTTATTTATCGTAGCTTAGTCAGCAACAAAATTTAAAAGTACAGGATGTAGAATAATCAGTATATAGGATGTCTTTTGAAAAAGTGTATTCCCATGATAAGAAAGGTAATTTTTCAAAAGTCAACATTTTTCAAATTATTAATTTGATCATCAAGTTACAATTCATGTAAAAAAGACTTAATGAATTTCCAAAATTACATAACAATAATAAAAATCCAAAATTACATAACAATGGTAAAATTCCACCTTGAGGTGTATATGGATCCTTTGAAGAACCCAAGCAGCAAGTTTTTAGCCAATCAATCGCCCCTTCTTTTTTTGTTAATAGAATTATACAGATACAGACAGAAAAGAGACTTGTTCATAAATTGAACTCTTTGATATGCTAAACAAATTGTTTAACAAGATTTTCTTAAAAAACGTAACTTTGGGGGGGAGGCTATTTGATGGCACTAAAATTAAGCAAAACATTATATTTTACAATAAAAGGAAAACATAATTTATTTAACTAAAATATGAACAAAAAGAAATTTAGGCTCTTCTGATGGATTATTTGCACCTAACCCCAAAAGTGAAAAATGATTCACATGTACATGTCAATTAAAAATTATTCACACGGAAAGATCAACATCACAAAAAAATTACTCTTCATTAAGCTTGGCAGAAAACTAGTTGCCAATGAGTTTGCATATTTGTGATGAGAGGTTGCAGATAATTAGAAATTACCAAAATTTACGTCTTGATGCAAAACATCCTGCACAAATTTTAAGAATGAAACTAAGCCAAGAGTTACATTTGCAACATATACCCTACAGCCATCTAAAAAAAATCATTAATTCTAATGCAATAAATAAGACATACTTGATGTTGAAGCTTCAACGTAACTATCAGCATTAATTTTTTCACCTTTAGAATTTGGCACTATGGTAAGAGAGCAAAACCAGAAATTAGCATAACCATAAAATTATATATATTCATACATATACTATGCACATAAACATTTACTTGAAATATGAAAAACTGGAAAATTCTCTCTCAAAAAACTGAAATTTCTGGGAAGCTTTTGAGCTGCACTGGGATATAATTTCAAAAGAAGCCTAAACTGATTTGAATTCACTGAACTATTTATGATGTTATTTTGATGCAAAATATATTAATTTTTAATTAAATATTCTAAGTTCTTTTCTCTTTGGGTAATTTTATTTTGTAATTATCTTACACTTTTATATTGAGGAGAAATAAAGGAGAAAAGCTTTTATTTATTAAAGTACTTTTAAATATGATGAGTTTAAATTTAATGATTAATGTTCATACTATTGTATGGATAAAATAATCCCGTACCATTTATCGATGTAAAACAAAATTAAGTACAAATATTGATTGTTTAAATATTAACTGAATTTTGATAAAACGTCCAAGAAATGTTTAAGAAAAAATATAATTCAGATCAAAACAAATTTAATAAGAAAAACTATTCAAAATCACTAGGGGTGGTTGAATTACACTTGCACAATTTAAGTTTCTCTGGTGTTAAGAAACATTTTCTTTAATTTTTCTTAGTAAAGGTTAAACATTAAAACCTGGAAGATTCGGCCATCTGCCATGAGAAGAGAATGTGATGAAAAACTCAGAGAGATGGAAGATATGAATATATACATGTATACATAAAAAATTCCGTATGAAAATCAAATTAAATGAGAACTTTATAAAAGATTTTTATATTGAAATATTATAAAGTTTTTTTAGCATTACCTGTTCGATCTGCAGCAACTCTGTTAGGTGTGCCTTTTCTAGAGCGAACTTTACTGACATTTGGGGGCGTTGAACAAATCTCTGTAATAAAATTTTCAACAAAAAATTTAAAACAATACTGCAAATTTTAAAGTGCACTAATGATTAATTATATTCTAAATAAATCAAATTTAACGGAATAAAATTTATTGCACATCCTTCTATAAAATTATACAGCCTCAAAAGAATTTTCAGATAGTACATGTATTATAATACTGGGGCATATAAAAAATCTCTGTGGTTCTTTTGCCACTAGATGATATTGATGCCTATATATCCGGCAACACTCACCCGATTGTCTTAAACAAACATGCGCTTAAAAGGTGACATTCAGCTTCCACGGTTTGTGAAGATAGTTTTCTAACTTGTTGCTCATGTAAAATGTTATATTGACTTGAAAATGAGTGAAATATCTGAAGAAATACACTATCTGATGCCTTTTTACTATAAAAAAGGTAAAAATGCAAAAACATGCCCAAAAATTTGTGATGTGTACAGTGAAAATGCTGTGAGTGAACGAAGGTGCAAGAAGTGGTTTGCTCAATTCTGTTCTGGAAATTTCAGTGTAAAAAATGCACCTTGCTCTGGTCAGCCAATCACTGAAAAAGTCAATGAAATTTTGTAACTGGTTGAAAAGACCAGCACGCAAGCTGGAAAAAGCGGAGGAATAGCGGAGGCACTAAACATCAACCACATGACCATTTGAAAACAGAAGGTTACAAAAAGAAGCTCGATATTTGGATGAATTAATGCAAAGAAATTTGATTGACCAAATTGCCATCAGTGAAATGCTGCTAAAACACAATGAAATCGAACCATTTTTGAAGTGAATCATTATAGGCAATAAAAAATGGGTGAAATATGAGAATATCAAACACAAGTGATCAAAGGCTGGGAGAGACGTAGCTAGGGCTTCCAGCGCCCGGGGACAACTGAAGATTTTGTGCTCCCTCCTCCTGTTTGCCAAGAATGCAAAACATTTCATTCTAAAATTTCTTAACATCAATTTCGCACCCCTTGGAGACAGATCTTTCCCCTTGCTACACCCCTGAAGGCTGGTGACCCTCCACAAATAACTTCAAAGCCTGGATTGTCGCCAAACAAGGTTATGTTGAGTATTTGGTGGGACTGGTAGGGAATTGTCAACTATGAGCTGCTGCAACCTGGTGAAACCATCAGTTTGGTCCTGCACTGTCACAACTCAACCATTTGAATGAAGCAATCCAGCAAGAGCGACCAGAATTGTCCAATAGAAAGGTAGTTGTGTTCCATCATGACAATGCATGGCCACACACATCTTTGACGGAAACTTGGTTGGGAAGATTCCACCTGGACCTTGCACTGTCTGACTACCATTTGTTTCGGTCTCTGCAAAACTCTCTTGATGGTAAAAAAATTGGCTGGTCGAAACGCCGCTGAAAATCCCTTGACCAAGTTTTTCGACAATAAACTACAGAAGTTATACACCGACGGAGTTATGAAGCTAGCCGAAAAATGGAAAAAGGTCATAGATAATAATGGTTAATATGTACTTGATTATATTGATTTTCAATAAAAAAACTTTTTGTTCAAAAATGTACCAAAAGGCAACAGATTTTTTATATGGTCCAATAATGATTTAAAAAGGGTTTCTTCATTTTTAAAATAATTGCACTAGAATGTGTGTTTCAAAATACATTATTATTTACTCAAGATCACTATACCTCTGTAAAATATATGAGTTCATTTGATGATATTAAATGATTTTGGTCATCCATACAACAAACAATGCAATTAAAAATATAAATTATTAATTAATTAATTAGTCAATTATTATTTTTACCAATGGCAGGCCCTCAGCCAGCTTTGGCTTGGCCAAAACTAAAATCTGAAGTGGTGGTCACTTTATTATGGAGGCACCTGATAGGTAGGCCACTACTGCCTCCTAAGAAGGGATGGACAGTTACAATCATGCCTTCTTTTTTCCCCTGGGATTCGAACCTAAACTCTTTGGTATTGCAGTCGGCCCCCCTAACCACTATATCATCTGGGCAGCATTTTATTTAAATAATAATAGACATCAATTCCCTTTAACTGTTTTTTTCCCCTGCTATAACATAGTAAGAATATCACTTTTTCCAATTTTCTACGGCCATGCCAACAGTGCTGCAGCTGGTTGGAATTTATGTAAAGCTAATTGTTTTAAACAATTTATGAGTATTTAGCTTAAATAATTAACACATTTTACGATTATTCTGCTTGAATTTTTATTTCGAAGAAAAGAAAGAAAGAGCAATCTCAGTAATGAACATAAAGAAATAAAAATAAATACACCTGATGCATTGATGATAAATTTACTGCTTTTTAAATGACAATTCTTCATATCTTTTGAAATCACTTATGCATGTTAAGTGAAAATATGGTCCTCTCCCAAAAGAAAGAGCTTTAATGCCTGGCTTGGGCAAGATATCAGTTTTTGACAGTGATAACATTCTCGAGCAATTTATTGAAGAATTGTTGGAACTGCAAAACGATTTTCAAATGAAGACAGATTTAGCTCTTTTTATTAATATTCAGAGTGAGGGGATGCAGAAGGACGTCCGATTGTTATCTTGCACTGCTCATAAACATAAATTTTTTAAAAATAATATTCAATTCTGAAATCACAATAAACAAAATAAGGTTTCGGTAATATTTTGTTTCAACACATTCTGACAAAAACAGTTTCTACAAATTCTGAAACGTTTTATTTATGTCTACAACTAAATCATAATTCTAATATAGGTAAGATATTAACTTTCCAATGGCATCTATCTTATGGGTTAAATGCTAAAATATAATTGCCAGTACTAAAAGTAGAAAACTGATACTAAATGCAGAATATCTCCAGCAGTAAGGGATGAAATGATGACTAACATTATCACAATTCCAAATGAATGATCTCTGGAAAATAGATTTATACTTCTAGAAAAGCTAGCCAGGAATATCATTCTCAAGTAGCCAGATTATAGTTAGATCCCATAATGACAAATTTAAAATACTTTTCATATCACCTTTCACATTTTTCATGTATTACATGCATAATTGCCAACCTATGACACTCAAAAATTGGGAGAATTTTTTTAGAAATCGGGATATTTATTTTTAACGGAAAAAAAAAAAAAAATTTTAATAATGAATTAATTTCAAATCGTTACTAATTAATACCTGAATGTTCAGTTACTAATTCTTAAATGCAAACAGTACAACCTGCATTAATAACTTTTTGGTCCTTTGTTCCCATGGAAAAAAGTAACTTTTCATTTTTTTTCAATAGAACTCATGTTGTCCTTCTGTTTTCGTGTAGGAACATGTTTAAGAACATCGGCCCTTGCACTGTGCAAAATCAAAAATTTGCAATCACAAATGGTCCACATCGCAAATGCATTACATTTCTTTGAGGAAATACTAAAAGAAAAGTCATCTGCATACGATTTTTGAAAAGTACCTGAGTATTTTACCTTTTTCGCAGACATAACTAATACGAAATATCGTAATTTCTTAAACTATTTCTCGAAAGCACGTATGTTCACGCAGGTTAACGACAAGATGAGCGAAATAACAACCTCGATCTTACTTTGTGCTCATTGGCTAATATGTGCCAGATGACACGCAGTGGCACTCGATGCACATTGGAGAAATGGAACATGCCATTTTCGGACATGTGTCCTCACTCACAAAACAGAAACGTGCCATAATTTCTCACCTGTGAAACTACTTCGGGTTTTCTACGTAGTCTTGAGAAAAACTAGATGCTTTTAGACACCCCAAATGACTTTTTTTGGGGGATTCAAATAACGAAGTATTAAGCGAAGCTACATAAAATTCGTGAGAAATTTTAAGAATAAGAGAAAGTAGGAAGAAATATATTGTAAATCAGGTTGGCAGGAGAATGGTTAGAAATAGGGAGTCTCCCCCGCCTAAATCAGGAGAGTTGGCAATTCTGTAATGTGAAGTACTAGAGTACTATCTACTGTAAATCTAACTTCAGATCCCATTAGACTGCCAAGCGAGTTAGTGCTTAGTTTATTACAAAGTCCCAAGAGTTGTAAACAATCTTGTCATTTTACATCTTGAATTCAACAATGACAGAACTTGTGCATACAAATCAAACTCCACTACTTGTGCGTATTAAATAACAGAAACTTGAACTTGCAAATTAAAATGGTTTCCCAGTTGGAGACTATACCAATTTGCCTAACTAAATGTTATCTCAAATTTGATATGACAGGATTTAACTTTGGTTAGCAAAATGACTAACACTGGAATAGCAACTAATTAAACTTAGAGCTGGATGAGAGCAAGCACAAATTGTCAGCATAACTGCCAAAAACTCCATATGTAAAACTTTCAAAACTCTCGCCTTAAATATTTGTACCCCATTTGCATCTTAGTGAAGGCAAAAAAAGAAGTGACAGTGCAAATCTAAATCACAAGAAAATGGATTAATTAACATAAACTTTATAAAAAAACATAATCGGTACTTTTGATATCATTTTAATTAATTTTTTAAATCATAATTTAACAATTTTAAAGAATTTAACTATAATTTAGCAGACTTTTGGTGGGTTATGATTAAAGCTCTGCGACTAGAATGTGTGAAGAAAATGGCTAGAAAATATTATACTGCATAACCTATAAAATGAATAAACTGGCATTTTATATCTAATACAATATTTTCAAATTTCAAATGATAAACATTTAAATGAAAAATAATACAATACAATTACTTTTCCTCATTACCAAACATAATGCAATTCAGCAGATTTGAAAAGAAATGGAAAGAGTCAGGAATATTGCTAAGCTTGATGGTTTTACACCTTCAAAAGTTCTTTTTGCTATTAAGTGTTAAGATTTAGAATATCCTGGATTAGATTATGCACTTTTTTGTTATACCTATATTAGTAATGATATTATATATACAAAGAATCAACAAAGGGTACAGTTAAATTTTTACTGAGAGTTAGTTCACTAATTGCTAGTTATAATTCTTGATCATTTGAATGTACATGTTTCGTGTTCCATGCTTGAATAAGACAGCACTGAATTTGTTTGAAACTCATAACAGTAGCCAAGACAACTTTCAATAAATAAAGCTAACTTAAAAGACAAAATAATAGTCTGTTATCCATAAAATCCATAACATGCTTTTAGGATTGAATCAAAGGGTAGATTTTACTTTAATGTGAATTGTAAAGATATTACCCCAAAATGATAAAGAAAAAGATATACAATCCCAAAATGTAACAATATGACTTACAAATTGGGCTTCATACAATAACACATTATAGGGAAACAGAATTGCAAACAATGCAAAATGCTAACACTCAAATTTCGTTAGGACTGTTTTTTAAGTCAAATATACGGCCATGATTATGTAATTACTATGTAATTTTAGCACTTCCTCATTATAGTGACCCCAAAATTTAATTGCTAATTTATTGGGATGTAACATATAGCTAGGTATAAGAGCACATAGCAAGATATCTCAGTTGATTAGCAATTCAATTTTGAGGGCTACAATAAGGAAGTACCTAATTTTATTACAACTTATTGACCAAAATGTAATTAAAAAATATAAAATCATATAAATTTTAGACTTTTTACAAATGCAGCAAAGACCTGTTTACGAGATTCAGAAATTAACTTAAAAAAATGTGCAAAATTTAATCTTTGGCATCAGTAAATTCTGGTTCCAGAATTTGAAATAATGAGACTTTGAAGTGAGTCAAGATCCGCCAGCTGTTATCAGTTTTTAAAAAGTTTATTAAATGTATTCTGAGTTGTTCATCTTCAAAATCATAAAATACCATAAAAAAGGCAAACATATACGGAGAAATTAACAAATATGTAAAAGCTATATTAAGGTTTTACAGTTAACTTATTAAACTTAGAGATATGCTTTGTTTTAAAAATACCTGGTACATCGATATTTTTCTTTCGAGTATTTTTTCTCTGATCAGTTTTAATTTCTTCTTCTACAGTAGTATTAATACCTGAAACAATATTTTCATACTAAATTGAAATAAAGCGATAAAATGCATTAAAAATATCACAGCTAGTTTATGCATTTTCAGTTTCATAAACAGAAATGAGACAAGAAAGTAAGCACAATGATATGTATCCAGAGACACCAGAAAATAAGTACATCCATGTCCCCATGTGTAGATAACGATAAAGATGAAATACCTTGAATCTTAAGCATAATAAAACTAGCTTTTCTTTTGCTGGATTCTGTAACTCTCCAAGGGTAATGGATGCAAAATTCCATACTCAAGGATGACTTTCCCATTCATTACGCATGAAAATTTCTGCCAGATTGTGATTAATCCGACTTTAGGTTGGATGTATATTTAAAGAAAAGGACTCAAAGTAGAAACTGAGGACTTCAGATGGAATAACAATCAAGAAAATAATGCTTATTCATGGCATTTTAGAGAACTTTGAAATTTCCGGGCCAAACTCATAAAGTTCGGAAGGTTAAATATTGAATTTCTTTTTGAGGGGATATGGAATTTAAACACAAAAACCCATTTTAAGGATTCCTTTTCTATAATTTTACTCAGGATAAATGTGTTGGCCTACAAAATTCAGCTAAAGAAAAAGCTTAATTTATTAAGCTTTTTTATATAAATATAATTTCTTTCATAAATAATTTTATTCGCATACAAAATATCATGTACATATCGATATATACTATATGCACACAAAAAAACTGCTATTGTATTTTCCTTTTTCATACAAATATTAACAATTCATGATCATTTACGGTTTGCCTCCTCTTGGTTTCATGGGAAAAAAAAAAAAACTAATAAGTGAGGAAAATATCCCCCCTTTTTTTTTCAAAGAAAGATGCATCTTACCCTACATTTCAACCTGTGAAAATGATTATGAAATGAAATTACATATTAATGAAAGCATTTAGAGGCATAATCTGAAAAGCTGTAACTAAAAGAAAAGCATTAAGTTCTGACAATTCTCTTAATGGTTCCTGAATACAATTTATAACAATATATTGATCATTAGGCAGAGAAAAGACACTTTCGATAAGGAACTAAGTCTTTGTTAAAATACAACTATTAACTGGACATTTTTATGCGAGATGTGTTCTCCACATTTCAAGGAACAACCAGATAAATGAATAGGTGACCATGAAAAAACTGTGAAAACACACAAAAATCTTTTTTTGTATGGCGAAAAAGAAATCAGCAGGATTCTGCGAACAGCACTGGATACTTGTTTGGTTAAGCTAAAATACTGGAGAATTCTTTCTCATTCAAGAGAAATCAATGATGCGTATAAAACAGAACCGCAGAATGTAGGTTACAGCCATTTTTACTGTGAACCATAAATTTCATTTCGTTGATCTAATAACAGTTGCTTATAGACAAAATGTTGAAAGAGGCTATAAGGCTGTGCTAAGTGGCAGAATAAAAAGTAACAAAGCATGATCTGCCAACGCTATGAGTTCATGTGGCGGAAGTCCTTGGGATAGGAAAACCCTTTTAATGCATATTACAAACAATAGTGGAAATATGGCCCCACAAACTATATGTGAGTAGTATGCATGGATTTGGTGGTAATCTTGAATGGGGACTGTAATAATAATATAAGAAAGAGCCTATAGTGTATGAGATTACTGAATTATCCCATTTGAATATTCAATAAATGGGCAAATATTACAATGCATTTAATTTCTAGATTATTTTAATATCAGTATACATATGCATCACGAAATAAACAAATAAATAACATAATATCAAAATTCTTATTTTTTTTTTTAAAGATTTTTTATCTTGACTACCAAGTTTTGAAAGTTTACACACGGCAATCCTTTAATTATGAAACTAAAATTAAAAATATAATTTTTGTCAAATACCTTCATCTAGCTACCAGCAAAGATATTTGCATTATTATATTTTAAAGGGGTCATTTGATTATAGTAAAGCTCAGATTTCTGTCAGCTTAAGCAAAGGCAGGAATTCTTTGCTGAGGACATTTAAAAGAATCATCTTGCATTCAGGTTACACACAAATGATAAATTACCAGTGCTTAGAGATCATCTTATTCACCTGGCTACTGGTGATAATTTTAATCAAATTGCCTCTTGGAATAAAAAAAAAAAAAAAAATAATAATTAATAAATTATTTTTTTAAAAAAAATTTGCAGTCACCTTAATCCACAAAATATTTTTTCATTTACAACACAAAACAAATTCCTAACAGAAAATAATACAACATAACAGTTAACAAACTCATTAAATTTAACACATTCATCTGTGTTTTTACACAATCTTTCTATGAAACACATTAAAAAAAAAAATTACCAGAATGATCCACAATTTCATTTGCAGTACCCCTCCTACGGCCATTTCGTGGAAACTCAGTAGAACTAGCATCTGAAATATGGTTTCCAAATGAGAGTAAATTCTTTAAACGTAATCCAGGAAAATAATTAATACTTTATGCAAGAATATACACACATGTTCGTAATTACCTGACATATTAACTATCACTACAGGGTCAGTGGCCTCTCGATTTATACCAATGACTGTACGTATACCTGAAACAGAAATTAACATATAGATATCTTAAAGAAATTTCCTTTGCATAACATAATTAAATGAAAGCTATTTTTATTTTACACATGACAGATTTTATACAAAATATTGCAACTACGCCAGATATAGCTTTTATTAACTTTAAAAGTTTTTTGTTCTACTATATAATTACCTCATTTACTCAGAAATAAGACCCCTTCACATTTAAAGACCCTCCTTACATTTTAGGATAAATCATAAGAAATCAGAGCTCATTTTGGGAAAATTCAGATAAGCGGCACTTGGCGAAATTTTTTCCGCCATCTTGAATCGTGAAAAATCGCCATATCCTTGGGAGGAATTTTTTTAACGCCAAAAGGAAACTTGCATCAGAAAGCGCTTTCCAAAAATTTCCTCTTCAGGCATACATCGGGAAAAAAGTTCTGCTGGACGAAAATCGTGTAAGGCAAAGCGTAGCGCTTGCATTGAAAAGGTAAACCATACATGTAGGACAAACTGTTAACAATTAGTTATTGATGTGATTAAGTAAATCTATGTACTCTTTTTCCCAATCTTAGTATTTTAGATTAGGATATATATATATAACTCCAACATTATTAATTTTTATAATTCTTTTTTTTTAATTTGAACAATTATCCGTAATAATGGTTATATATGTTTGAAAACATGTTCTTTATATAAATGCAGAAATGATCACAAAAATTGCAATATATATTACACAGTTAAAGATGAAAGTTTAAAAAAATAAAATATGCATGTATTTCCACAATATTACATCCTCGAAATGTATTCCAAGCTATTTAATCATCCAGTCCCATTTATATTGGGCATTCCGGAATCTTTTATGCAATAATTTCGATTAAATAAGGTTAAGAGGGTTATTTTTATTCTTTTTTTTCTTGTGTAAGTGCGAAAATAATTCTCATGTAGGTAAACAAAGAAATGTAATCCTGAATTGCATAACTGCAGGGAAACATGATTAGTAACAAGCGCTTCTATGGCTTTTCGTGACGTTATGCAATTGTTTAAATTTCGAAAAAAGACCAATCAAATAGAATAGGATAAGGTTAAACCATAAAATTTTATTTTTTTGCAATTTGAATGTTGTCTGTAACAGTGGTTTCAAACTGCTGGTCTCCGAAGCAATTTTATGCAGTCGGCGAATGTATTTCAGTTATGCATTTGTTGCAAGTACAGTGGTGCAAAGATTTCTATGTTTTACTTATCTGAAGTTCGATTTACATTACATTAATTACTATTAAACACAAAGATGAGTAATACGTCAGAAAAATCTATAAATATAAATCTTATTCAAAGATTTGAAAATACAAATTTAATTAACTTTTATTCTTTTTTTTTTTTAAATAGCAGATTTTATTGGAATAAAATCCTTTTATTCTGATTAGAAGTGTAATTAATTTATTCAAGTCTATAATTAAAAGTTTTAAATTAATTATATGTAAATACACATGCGATAATGTGAACCATAAGTGAGGAAAAGGAGCATATTTTGTCATTTTCTTGTATAAAAATAAATTTATTTTATTCTAATTACAGGTGTAATTAATTTATTTAGAAAATAATCAAACATCAAATTCAAAACGTCTAAAAGATTTATTTGCTAAGTCACGATACCCAACGCTAAGTGTTAACATATAAAAAGAAAATATCCCTTTCCTTTTCCCTATCTTAGTTAACATGAGCTAGCAACCTAAACACTCTTCCCACTGTTTGGCGCCTATCGCCCGAGTTGACGAATGCGATTTCAGGAACCTCGCCAAGTGCCGGTTATCTGAGTATCCCCTTCATTTTAGTATCTCTCTCTTAACTACCAATCTGTAATTTACCATGGGAATTTTTCTCTCATTGCTCTTTGTACTTCAAAATGCTTTTTTTTTTTAAGTCCAAAAGCAAAACAGTTGATCAAGCCACGAGATTTTGCTGGAATTTGTATTTACTTGAAATAAGAACCTCCTACACATTAGGACAAATTTTAAGAGACAAGAATCAAGTCAAGACAATTAATCTGGGAGAGGACGGTTCTGATTAGAAATGAAAGGAAAGCTACCTAATGAAATACAAGATTTTACTATGACATAGAAAGAAAAATTAGAAAAACATAAGTTACCTATTGGTTTTTAAGCAGCAAACAGTATAGTGGATGCAGGGCTAAACTGAAGCCATTCAGCTAGTCTATTATTTTAAAATAGGATTCCATTTGTGATTTTAACGGGTGTTGTCACCATTGCATGACACTTATTTCCTCCACTTCATTTAAAAATGTAATTCAAATAAACCTTCATAAGTGCCCTTTTCAGAAGTGAAGGAAATGGTTATAGTATATTTAAGGGTCTCCCTTGGATTATCGCCAAGTTGTTATTTATGGTAACCTGGGTAGTTGAAATGTTATGGAAATCCTATTATGACATAATTGGTGCATGATTGGGGTGAATTTGAATGATAGGAAAAGATTTATAAAGGTTTATGTGTTGGTTAGGAAGTAAATTGGTGATTCTGTGGTTTACACGGTAAAATGGCTGAATGTGGTACGATTAATTTCAATTTCTGTATGATTTGGAATGAAAGGGAAAAAAGCATCAACTGACTGATGTGTAAAGGTACTTTTATGTAGCAGCCATTATTAAGTGTCCTGTTTGTAGGAAGGAAATGGGGGTTTCTTCCGCAAAGCACCTGGTAAATGTAAACACATAAGCATTGGCAATAATAGATCAAACCTGGTAACCTGTCCGATTCGTTTGTTCGGAGGTTGCAACCATTGCTCATATGTCGATTTTTGTTCAATTACCGCATTCATTGTTCGCATTTGCAGATTTAAACTTTTCTTCACGTATTTCTTATTATTTTTTCAGATTTTCACATCATTTTTATGAATTTTTAACAAAGAATAGATAAATCATTTTCATATAATTAGTGGAGTTTTCGGAAACAGATGCTTGTTTGCGGAAGAAAATATGGCAAGATGGGGTGAATGATAATCGGAAACACGAAGATGTTGATTTTTTTGCGCAATACATTTATAAAATAAAAATAATAACTATGAGAAGAATATAATTTATTACAAAAAAACTTTTATGGAATCAGATAGTTGCAATTCAGTTTCTATTTAAATGAGAATATTTGCTGATTTCACTTATGTGATGATAATGGATTTTCATAGTTTTGGAAGTACTTTGAAATTATGCAATGAAGATATTAATCATAATAGTAACTTTTTTATTTTATGCTTTTATAATTTCCTTAGAAACTGCACTGTTAAAAACAGGAATATTTTGGAATTTTATAATATTGAAAGATATTCAAAGACAGATCTGAATTTTATTAATTTTTTCTATTAAATAGTTAACTTTGTCAAGAAAAGGGGTCATTATTACAAAGATCTCATTATTAGATGATTATTTCACTTCAGTTAAGCTTAATATATTGTTTTCCTTACTAATTTTAATTTAATACAAATTTATTTTCGTATATCACGTTTAATCGGTTAATTTTACATTCATATGCTTTTATATATTGTTTTCTTTGCTAACCTGAATTTATGTCATTTATTATTTAACTTATTTTGATTATATGCACTAAATATCATGTTTACACAGCTTACTTCCATGTGTTTAATAACCGTACGCTGCTCGACCAACTGTTGGTGAAGTTGGGGAGTAAAACTGCAATGGCGCCAACGGGTGCTTTGTGGAAGTGCTTCCAGGAAATGTGTATGGTCGAACATCAGAAGATATTTTTTATTCTTATTTTTGTTAATTTATGTGGCGTTGCCAGTATACATATTCTAGTTCAGATAATTTTAGGAAGTTTTTGGATGCTGTTAAGGAATTTTGTTCGATTGAAGACGCAGAAATTTCTAAATAAGGTAAGTGCACATTTCCTTTGTATAGTACTAAGATGACTTGTTATTTCATTGTTTGATTTAAATGCGCCTTTATCGCCTGAGGAGTACATCCAAGATCTCCAGGCCCGGTTTGAAGTGATGCAGAATTCTGCACGAGAGCAAGTCAAGTTTGTGAAGGAGAAGATGAAGACCAGATACAACAGGAGAGCTACAGGACATCCATTCAATGAAGGAGACAAAGCGTGGTTGAGAAATCAGATTAGACGGAAAGAACTCTGTCCTAAACAGGCTGAATGACGTCATAGTTCGGATCCATAAGTCATCAAATTCTTAGCCCAAAGTCATTCATTACAAAGGCTAGCTCCTTACTATGGCTATAATAGATAGTGTATAAAATCTAAATAGTGTAAGACCATGGTCCCTTGTTTCTAAATTTGTGCACTTATTTATTGATTTAATATTTGATTTGTTTTAAGTTACTTATTGCAATTATCATTTAAGTTGTTTGTTATTAATGTTTATTATTGCATTGATGCCTTAGTTGTAAGTTTGGCTTCCTATCCATGGATTGTACTGCCTGGGAAGTGCAGTCCTTGGGAAGAGGGCAGTGTTACTAGTTTTATATTTAGATACCTAATTTTAGGAGGATTATAATTCAAATTGTTTTATTTCACTGTGCAATGGAGCACAAGACAACTTTTAAGAGAAAACTATACCAGAAATGTAAAAATATAAGAGCATGTATATTTAATATTGAATAAATGGATATCTCTGTATTTTATATTTAAACTGAATACATGTAATTGATCACTATGCTAGCTGTAACTGTAATTCCATCCTTTTATTTGTTTCCAGAAATCTCAAGAAGCAGAAAATGATAGAACTATCTTGGACAGCTGGTTGAAAACTGTTTAAAAGCCAGAGAAAGACATCTCAGCTCAGTTGTTTAGTTAGCTGCTGTTGTTATTGTGGCAAATTCAGAGTGAGATTGGATTAGCTTTCTCTTTAAACAACACACAGTGCATTGTATTCTATTTAACGGTTTTAGGAGTTTAAAGTATAACTACTGATTATTACTGCGTGATACTGTGAACATTTGTACGAATATCTCTGAGGAAAGTTCCAGCTTTCTGTTATATTTCTTTTGATAAGAATAAATTTTATTAACTTAACTGATCTGTGCTTTCAGTCTATTACAAATCCATACACACGCAACACTGTGAATGAATCTTGGCCATTACGTTTAACTTCATAACAAAAAAGTTTTTTTTTTTTGTAATTTACTGTAAAATAACAATAAATAAGTAAAGAATAAATTATATATGCAAAGACAAACAATAAGGCTGCCACTACAACATGCAAATAACTATGAAAGGGACCAAAGGAAACATAAGAAACACATTTACTACCGAA
This sequence comes from Stegodyphus mimosarum, assembly GCA_000611955.2. Classification (NCBI taxonomy): domain Eukaryota; kingdom Metazoa; phylum Arthropoda; class Arachnida; order Araneae; family Eresidae; genus Stegodyphus; species Stegodyphus mimosarum. Next base: position 790,325 of record KK112544.1, on the reverse strand, counting down.
GAACGGGGGAAAGTGCAGAATCGCCCACTGCTTGGCACGTTTTTAAGATGGGTATCCATGTACACATCTACCTATTTTCACTTAGAAAAAAAAAAATCCCAGAATTGCAAAAACTCGGCACTGCGCACTCCCTTGACTTTGTCCATGTAGACATCGATCTATTTTCACTCAAAAAGTCAGAAGAAATTGACAAAAATCCAATTCTCAAAAGCACCAAACAAAACGCGCCATAGAAGTGGGCGAGTCTGCACTTTACCGGAAGAATGAATTTATTCAGTTACCAGATTTGAGTTATATCGTTTTTGATTATGTTTACATTTGCCGTGTTCTCAGAAAAAAATGCTTCAATATAGTGTTTGTTTAATGTAGCATTTTTAATTGCCTTTGTTGTGTTAATTGTAAATTATATTTTCAATTGTTTTCTATTCATATATATGCGATGTTATAGTCAAACATATTGATAATGTTTGCTGAGTTACAATCAATAATGATAGTTTGGCATTTTTTTTGAAAAAGTCACCAAATTCATCACTTAAAGGTAACTTACTTATCTACATATACACAGTTACAGGAATATTCCGAAATACAAACATTACATTTAAAAAGAAATGGCATGTTCCTATCATTAGCTTGGTCATCTAAAAATATTATACATTTGTAAGTAAAACTGTAAAGGTCAGTGAAACTTAGTAAGTGGAAAAGGAAGAAATTTGCTAACAGATATCACTTCAGCCCCCTTTTTCCCTTCAGTGGAGAACTTACAGGGAAAACATGCATCATTTGCTCTGTAATAATACAATTTTCACACTTTTCGATCTGGCATGCTTTAGGCACCACCCAAGATTATGGGAAAATTTTCCAATAGCCAGGTATCCGAAACATGCCTTTCAGCAATAACAAAATAATATACACAAACAAAAATGGTACTTACGTATTAACACCACCACAGCTACAGATTTGGCAGTTTTTAAGTGCTGCCATACCTAAAATTTTTGCAAATCATAAAATAAAACACTTTATTTAAAAACAAAGTAGTCAATCGGATTTTGGTGAAAATTGGGCCGATATAAAGTTAAACATAGATTCAAAACAGTCTATTTTCTTTCACCTGATGCTGTCACTTCCCTCAAACCGTCCCACTTGCTGATCACACTGTCTTAAATTACATTTCCAAAACTTACGTTTACCAAAATAAAGTTTCATGTCATGGGAATTGGTACATTTTCGTTTTTTTGGTAAAATATTTCGCTCCTGAAAAAATAAAATTGCATATTGTTCTGTTTTTAGAAAACCCCAAATATGCATTTCCGTAGCACTAAAAAATAGCGTCAAAAATCAGCAAACAACAAGGAATCCAAAAGATAACTGTGTGCACATGCAAACAAGATTGCTCTTTATTGGCGGAACTTCTGCTGCGGTGGTGTTAATACGTAAGTACCACAAAAACTTATACTGGCAAAAATCAAAAATACTTACGATCGATAATATCAGATGGGTCTTCTGTTGAAGGTTTGAAACCAGCTAAATATATTTCAGTATTTTCTACGAATTTTTTCTTCAGTTCAGAAATCTGTTTGAGCCATTTTTCTTCTAACTCATTTAAAAGAGATGAAGTACTCTTATATATTTCATACTTCTTTTTCGAAAACGTAACCAAGAATTCTTTATCTGATGCATGGTGACGTCGTGATTCAAGAAATAGATCTGAAAGCATATGATCTAAATTTTCAGAGCACTTATTGATATCTTCTTCAAACAAATTTATAAATTCAGCAGCATCTTCATTCAATTCTTTAAAAGGTCTAGCTTTGTCCCGGAAAAACATTGTAATCAATTTGAAGTGGACCTGTAAAATAATTGCAATAAAAAGTATAGAAAGAATTATAACGATTTCGATCTATCAAAATGTAACTAACTTTCATACACACATAGAGAAAAAAACAAAATATGACCAAAACAAAAAACGCTAATCTATCCTGCACTAGAGCCGAAAAGGAGATTAATTTATAGTTTTTATTTCTATTACCAATTCGCATTTTATTTTTAGGGTTTATTCTACTGATGACCTCTTGTATTAATTTTGATTATGTTTAATTACAATGTGGACCTTTTTCACGGTTTCAATTATTAATATTAATAGGGAACAGCCTTGTTTTGATTCCAATTTAATTTAATTTTGGATGTCTTATGTTTAATTTGATATATATATATTTGCTAGACTGGAGATTACGGGTAATATTAGCCTTTGGAGACTTGTCCTTGGGCGAATTCTCGCACCAGTAGAAACTGAGTTAGAAGAGCAGAAATACAAATTAGTAGAGATTATATACAAAGCAGAAAACGAATGTTAGATTAAGACAAAACAAAAAGCAATCATAACCTTATTGAGAATGCTAATTTATGACTAAAGAAAACTCATAACAGAGAACATCAACTAAAGCTAGTTTTAGATTATTTATAAAAAGCTACACATTTCGAGTAACGAAACAATGCATTACTATCAGTTAACGCACATTCTACAAAAATTTCAACTTCCTTACCGCGTTTTTTGAAGATAAGAAAGCTATTGCCAAATTTATAAGCACTATAAATAATACTTAATAAACGGCTAAAAGATACAAAGATAGAAAAGCATGAGGCAAAAATTTATACTCATGATAAATATTAATCATGTAGTTACTATTTTTACTCGATATAATACAGTACTTTCAGAATAAATACAAAATTTCATTACACTGCAAAAAATAAAGGAATTATTCAACCTTCCTTTATCGACTTTGCTAAAAAGCTATTAAATAATGAAGTCCCTTCAACCAATATTACCTAAATTAATAATAATAATAAATAATTCTGTTTGCGTCAGAAATCTGTATTATCTATGCAAAAACATTCTTGACTTCTCTGGAATATTCACTGGGTTAAAAGATTATCGAAGATGCAAAACCTAGATCTTTGGCAATATGATTCTTGACCAAAAAGTTTTTCTTTGAATGTCAACTGTGTGTTGTATTTTATTTGTTATTTGTTCTGTTTCAAAATATTTTGTTAGTCATTTGAAGGTATATTGATGCTGTTTTTCTTCTTCTTGATTTAACAATACGTGAGAATTTTTTTAAAAATATTTATAGAAGAAATTATATTTAAAAAGACAACATAGATAAATTTGAGTTAACAGGCTCAAAAAAAAAAAAAAAAAAAAAAAAAAGAGAACAAC
>KK112544.1:740097-776759 GCA_000611955.2 Stegodyphus mimosarum | reverse complement strand
GTTGTATACAGTTTTTTGGTAAAATTTTTGAAGTATTTAAAAAGGTCTCTAATATTTTTATTTATTTATATTTTGTTTAAGAAATACCAAATTTTATGTTTTTTTCCTCCCTTCAGATACGTATGCAGAAGCACGTACAAAACTGTATGATGCTGAAATGCTTTCACATTTCAAAGAAACAGAGGCAGGGAGAAAGCTGCATTACAGAACTGGAAAGAAAAGGCAACATAAAGAATTAGAAACTTCAGATATAGAATTAGGAAATCTGATAGACCAAAGTTCTACCACTATTAATGCACCACTAATCCAAAGAATCACTATAGTATCTTCATCTTCAGAACAAAAAGACGTATCTGATTTTAATTCTTCACAGGATCTGAGATCTGATGGTAATATGCAGGAAAGTAATCAATGAAAGAAGATTAGTTTTGATGCAGAACATGTAAGATATCTATGTTAGACCTCCCAAGTCTCAAATTGTAACTACTAATATCGTTCATGGACCATGACATTCAAATTATCCAAATGAAATGTAAGCTTCTCTAAAAAATGTATGCAGTTCACATGCACTCTCTTATCAACATTCATTATGTCAGTTCAAAACTTTATTCCATGTAGCATGTCGTAAATTTTTTTTTTCATACTGATTGAAGGTACAGCACTAGAAATGCAATTTTTCTGACATTTAGTTGCGTGCAGTCAGATCAACTCTATCCTTTGTATAACCATACATGAAAAAATCAGTGCATATAAGATATTGTCATAGAGAGAAGGCAGTTTGTTGTCCAAAGCTGATAGATCACTCAGACACACCTGTTAACAGCTGCTACAATATGTATGAATATTTTGAAAAAAATCTGGACGAAATTTAAAGTCTCCAGAGCATTTGAAGTACCTAAACATTGTATATTTGTGCTTATCATTTTTTTAATATTCTTTTAAACTCAGGAGGTCTAATCTGGATATACTGTATTTTTTAGTACATGAATGTTTGATGTTTATTATCTGTCCATATATTTATATCAGTTAATTTTTAATAATATTCAGATAAGATTGTTTAACTTTTTTGAATTGCTGTTACAGCTAAATTACAATTTTCTGTACATTTTCTTAGATAAAATTATTTTGTGCTGCTACTTTGTTTAGTTGAATAAAAATTGGTTTTATGGTTTGCAGATCAGGAAAAATGGAATTTTTTTAAAACCAAAATAATAAATGTAATGCAAATATATAGTATTTCACAAGCAATTGTACGTATTGCCATCTAGCAGGTTATGTAATATTTTTGCATAGGTGTGAAATTAATTAATTTGTATAGGAAGTACTAATAACGCATGACCTGTCAAGGAAGTGTGTAGGCAAAATGCATAAAACTCTAATTGACTTTATTCAGATATCTCAGCATGTTTACTTTCAAAATAGTAATCTCTTCTCTTAATACACTTTAACCAATGTGGTTTCAATTGTTTGAAGCAGTGCTGCAAATTTATTTATGTTCTTCATCTGTTTTGCTCACACTTCATGTTTGCTCACACAAACATGTTTGTTCACATGTTTGTTCTTCATCTACTTTGCTCACTCCATGTTTGCTCACACAAACATAGAAAACATTAGGACTTCATGTTTCTCAAATGTTGCTCTCAAATGTTGCTCATACAATTTTATGTTGGTTTTGGAAAGAGAAAAATGCCTTGAGAAAGTCAGATATGGAGATGGGAGGATGTTCATACACAACAACTGAGTTACATGCTGAGTTCACGAACAACCAATGCTGTGTGCAATCACATCTTATGATGTAAAATGCTTCCTCTCCCTTCCAACAACTACTGCTGCACATATCTATACAAAATCTTGCAGTTGAAGCTATTTGTAGCTGTATTTACAAACTGCCTTTCTGGGATGGATTCCATGCACCATTCTATAAATACCAAGAGAAAAAAGCTATCATTGTTTAGATTTGGGAACTGCTTTTTTCAAGGTTCATTTGTTTGTACAGAAGGCTCTTGAAATTCTTTCATTTTCTACTCTTTACATTATGATTCCAAACCACTTGTATTAGTAAACCCAAGACTTATCATTCCTAATAAGTTTTTTGACAAAATTATGATTTGGATAATTAGTGCAGTACTCTTTCTATTTCGATGACAACTTTGATTCATCAGGTTGGGTAATTTTCATTTTTTTGGGCTTTATAAATAATGGAATGGACATTTCATTTGCAGTAACCCAATGTACAACAAATAATGGGCAGTAAATCATTACTACATAGCTTACCCCCAAAAAAGATAAAATAATTTATTCTGTAACAAAGCACATGAGAACTATACCTCTTAAGAGGGATGTTTTTCTGAATTTTTTTTCAGTGAACATTTTAAGATGATCTTTTCGCTTAGGTTTCTTAATAGCAGTGTAAAATCATGTGAAGAGTTATTTTTCTTAAATTTAACTGTATATCAATCATTGTAACAGTAAGTACCTTGCATACAAGATGGCACATAAATGATGGTTTCTTTGATAAGTGCTGTTAAAAGCTGTTTTATTTTCACATCATCACTTGCATCTTCTTGCCTGTCCGAGGAATATTTAATCTGCTTGAATAATGCTGACCACTGCATCACAGGTTCTCCTGTGATATGTTAAAACAGGTGTACATGTTAAACAAGTTAAAACAGGTTACACAAAATAAACAAATATTAAACAATGTTTTAAACAAATGTTAAAACAGGTGTACTGTTTTAACATTTAAAGAGTTTTATAAAAAAAGTTGTTATTTGTATGATACTTATCTCACAAAAACAAACAAACAAACAAACAAAACTTTTACTGAAGATGGGCCTATTTCTTATTAGCTATTAGCACAACACTAGAGAGACCTAGAGAAACGTGGTAGAGAGAAACATTGTCTACAAACTTCCTGGGCAGACTAGATATAATTATCTGTCATCATAATTACCAAGAATTTGATTAAATATATTTGCAATTTCACATTAAATATCTGAATCATGCTTTTTTTTATTTGAGTTTATCTGAGATGTTTGGACACTTTTGAATTCTGTTGGAAGTTTTAATCAGATGTGCATATCGTAAATTCAAACATGTTATTCAGTCCAAAAATATTTCACTAAAAATTTTTATTAAATTTCAATCTGCATATGTTTCTTTATTTGCATAAATTAGTTTAACTGTATTAAATTGAGTTAATTTAATACAGTTGAGTTACTTTAATACAGTTAAATTTATTTATCGAAATTTTGTTGTTAAATTTTGCATCTTCTATGCGAAGTAAATTTACTTGAAAATGAATGATTTCGAACCTCAATTTTTTTCTTTTTAAATTGACTAATGATAAGCTGTTTTTATTCGCTATGTGTTTTCTAGATTTGAATAATTATTTAATTTACTGATTGTTTTCAAAATCTGAAGTTTATTAGCATAATCACTGAAGAAAATAAGAGAGCAAAATGTTTTAAACTGTGATGTAGTACAGTCAAACCTGTGGATGAAACAAAACAGAATGGAATGTTGGATATATCGAATTTTGTTATAAGCATCCCCCTTTCCCTCAAAAAATATTTAAATTATTCAGTTAAAATGCATTATAGATAAACTTGAAATTTAATTCACTAATGTCTTTTAGTTTAAATATAAAATATATAGAGCTTTTGTGTTTATGTAACATTTATTAATTATTAAAATGTTTCATTTGTGTATTTAGTTAAAGAAATAAACTCTTATCTATAATATGCAAGGAACTTTTTTCATAATTTATTAGTTAGAATGTAGCATTCAGCAATTTTGATTGTTTTTTACATTTTTTTGTAGCAGTTACTAAAAGATTTTCTATTTTTGTTAAAAAGAATGGTTTTCAGTGTTTTTTCATGCTTTGGCATCAGAAATAATCTTTGCTGTTGCTGAAATAATGTCTACATTATTTATCAGTTGATGCTACATTATTTGAAATTTATATATTTATTCTACTGTGTCCTTGTCATTGTAAGTTGATTTCATTGAAATTACATCTTCAATCTTGAAGTTATCTACCAAAGGAACAACAACAGTATATCGTTGTCTTTTAGTTTTCCTTAAATTTTTGTTATCTGAACACATATCAGATTTTTCTAGATTAATTTTGCATGCTTTCAGCAATTTTTAATTGCTTGCTGGAAGGCATTTTTTCAAGCATTATCTAATGATGTTTTTAAAGAATTTACTATTGTTCATCTAAACCTATTAAAAATTTTGAAGCATAAATGTTTGGTAAAGGACTTTCTAGTTAGGAGAAAGACAATAGATTGTTATTAGTTCTAGAACTTCAGTCAAAGTTTTTGAATATATAGCTGTCTATTAAAAGAAGAATGATTTTTGCCCCCTTTTTGTTTGTTTGTAGAGCATTTTTTATTGAATACTTTAATGCATGTAAAAGTTTGTGACTTCGTTCAGATTTTTTGTTGGCTTTATAATCTGTCAGTAAGTTTTCTGAGTGTTTTTTTAATACCACTTTGAACTTTCTTTTGTATAATGCATCTGTATTTAATGATTAATACATATGCATGATATAATGGTTTAAAATCATCACTAATAAGTGGATTTTAAAGTTTTTATTTCATTTCTTTTTTTGTCTATCATAAGTAATATTGTATCTGATAATAATAGGTAAAAATCACTTATTTCATATACATTGTAAATGAGTCACTTAAAAGGTTATTTTTTCATAATGGCTTATGCATTAAAACACATGAAGTTATTTATTGGTTTAAAAATAAATTTAGTAAATTATTTTTCATTAATTTAAAATGCCGGTATTTGACTATGTAAATATTGGATGAATATTCATAGTTAATTTAAACTTTAGTATAAGGTTAAATGTGCTTTTCTTAAAAATAAATTCATTTTATTATAAATTTAAATTTTTAATTTTATTATAAATTTAAATTTAAAAATTTTTATTATAAATTTATATTTTTGGGAAATATTATATTCAAGATGTTTCATTTCAGTAATGAATGGTTTAAATAAATTTAAGGTTATGGAAAATATTTTCACGGAGATATAGATTTTTTTTCCTTTATGACGTCATATTTAGAAAATTCTGTTTTATGCAGATGGCTGAAAACTTTTAGCTGTAATTTCTTATTTACTGCTATTCTTAGTGAAAGAACAATGTAATATTAATAATAAACAATGTCACTCTGAGATTGCTATTTAAGTATGTAGGAATGCAAAAATTAAAAAAATTCCATTTCTTGTAATTCTCAAACTTACTAAAAATCATCAGTGTTTAAGAAAGTTTAGTTTTTATTTGCTTATTGAAGGGAAGGGTTGACTAGTTTCACCGATGGATTTTTAATTTTTTTATATTTTTGACATATTGTTTTGTATATTAGCATTAATAACTATAGACAAAAGAATCCTTCTTAAATTAATTTTGTCGATACTTCTTAATTTTTCCACTATCCCATAGAGAAATTTTGCATACAATTGAAAGAAATTAAAGAATAAAAAGACAATTTTTAGCCCAAAGGGACAATTTGACCAGAAGAGCTATTAATTTCATTTTGGCATTTTGCGTTTTCCACTATAAAATGCCGTTTTACTTTTCAAATTGTTGCTGCCAAATAGTAGAACCCTGTATTATATTTAAAAAAATTAAATAATAAACAACCTGCATGACTGTATGTGTGTTTCTCGCATTGTGAAAAAACAATGGTACCTAGAAACATCAAATTTTGAATAATGTAGTCCTCCACTCAAATATGTGCATCTGGAAGCCCAAATTTAGAATTTGATTTATTATCTATTTCATATTTTGTAAAACTTTAATTTGATTAATGAACTCAACGATTTCAAAGCGAGCAGTGGCAGCACTGTACGGGGATGGGGAACATTTTTATCTCCAGTGCATGAGACTGTGCATTGGAAATTCTAAAGGTATGCTCTTTTAAAATTATTTTGTTGAATTATTGTTGTTGAATTTAATTTTATAGTTTAGGTGTGAAGAACATGATATTTAATAAATAAAGATAACATTAAAAAAATGGTCCTTTGGGCACAGTATAAAATCTGAAAGCTTTAGATTTTTTTAATTAATATTATCTTTTATATAATTTGTGTCTGTGTGTGAAACAATGTGTTAAGAGTTCTGTATGCAAAGAATATGTCTGTTAGACTAGTTATTTTGATAAGCAAAGGACTGAAATAGAATAACACATTTAAAAACCTTTTTATTGATAAACCTTTTTATTGATAAAACTTATTTTGAAAACAAAAACATTGTTATCAGAAATAAGAACAACACTTTTGATTTTGAAGGTGTTCAATAGACATGAACATTATCAAGATCTATTTGCATGAGTTATTATTTTTATACCAGTGTCTGTACATGAATTTACATCAGAAAGAATAAAATAATGTATTGCTTGTACTACAGTACTGTTTCTTAGTATGTGCTTATGCCATACTATAGAAAATATTTTGATGAATATTGTCCTGCAGTGAAATGGATCATGAAAAATCTAATTTAATGTGGATTTCTGAGAAATTTCTTTTTCTTTCCCCCCCTTTTCTGTTGATAAATAGCATTCATTCTCGAATGGGATTTGGTAACAAATATGTATCTGTAGTTGCCTAGAGAGTTAAGTTTACCATCTTGAGAGGTCCGTTCAGTAAAGCTTCAAAATATTACTATTTTTAAATACTGGAAAAATGTTCAAGTATTATTTTATATTATAGGTCACAAATCACTTTGCTGCCCATGTCATAAGACATTGACGACCATACTTCAGAAGATTCAGTCTGAAATCTCAGAGCACACAGAGATTTTAAATGCCTTATTAGCAACAAATAAAGATGCAGTGATAAAATGTGCTCCAAAAAATCTTCCAGTAGACTTGCCAACTTCATCCATAAATGATTTGGAAGTTCTGGATCACTATCTGGCAGATGAAGCATCATTCAATGCGTGTGTAAGTCATTTTAAATATTCCATTATCATCTTAAAAATTTACATTAATAATTTTCAGCCAGTGATCTTTGTTCATTTGATATACAGTAGGTTTTTTTTTTCTTTTCCCTCAACTGTTAAATAATATATTTTCATGTAAATAAATATTAGGTCATCCCAAAAATATTGGGGGTTTTTGACTGTAAATATTTATGAAGCAACATGGGAAGGGTAGAAAATTTTATCAAATTACATAAGCACTATTTTATTCAACCTTTTTACTATCTCTTTGATAACTGAATATTTTCTTTTCAAATAAAGCTTTTGATTTATTCATAGAAAGTTATTAAAATGTTGTTTGACAGTCTCCTAAGAAATTAACTCCAGGCCATTCAGAGAATTTTGAAATGATCTAAATAAATTTGAATCTGATAGGGGCAATGTTAGTTGAATATGGTCAGTGAACCAAAATGTTCCAGCTGTAATTAGGTAGTCTCAACTAAGCTTTCATTGAAACTAAGCTTGGCATGGTTGTGATGAAATATAAATTCCGACTGATTGGTCATTTCTGGTTTCTTTGTCTCAATTTTTGATTTTAGAACTGCCATCTTCAGTGAATATTCTCTTAAGAGATGATCTGATTAGATGGCAACAGCTGATGATATATTACTGTTTTTATAGTCCTATTATATACCGAGCATTAGTCACTTTCTCAGAATGAAGTTCACCTCTGGAGGTCTCTGAAAAAGGTTCATTTGATTCATATGATAATCTTTTTCTTGTAACACAGTTATATAATACTTCTGATCTTCAGTGATGAGCCTTAAAAAAGGAGTTTCTTCACTTCATTTCAAAAGACAGCTGTGTGCTGAAATTATAGTAAGCATATTCTTGCCATATCAGAGTGGCTATCCATACATTATAGTGGCTTATGTACAAGTTTTAGAACAAATATTTTTCATGAAGTTTTTCAGTAATAGAATAGATATAGCATTCTACATGTAGTTTTTTGCAAAAGTGTTCAAACAAATCTTTTCTTATTGTGTAAAAATGTACTTAAAAAATGAAGGAATATTTTTGTCATTGAGATTTCATAGAATCAGTTTGGAATACATTTTACATTGTCTGCAAAATTGCCAAACTTTTGCTTATCAGATATGGCAGATATGGCTTTTGCTTATCAGATATTGTAAGTCTTCTTAGGTTCAGAAAATTAATATTATTTTTAAAAAAAAATAAATAAATAAAAAAATAAAAGTTCCTTATACTGTTTTTTCACTTGACCTTTTGATGTGCATATTATTTTTATAATGTTTTAGATAAAAACTCTAGAAATCAAATATTATGATCGTAGAGACAAATAATATATGAATTAAAAAAATCTACTCTTGCCCATTGATCTGTGGGTGGTAGGTGCACTGTAAAACCACTGCATGTCTAGGACTTTGAAACTTACTGAGATAGTAGGGAGGGAACTTACCTTTTACCATGCATATTACCATTAAATGATGAAATTTGTGAATTTAAAAAAAATCTACTTCAGAACTGCATCATATATAAATTTTTTATATTGTTTTCAAAGGAAATTGTCAGAAAAAATGGAAAAATAAACATTTATATAATTTTTGTATAGCAGTGAAACACAAGAATGTACATAATGACATTTGGATAAATGGATTAAAAAAATGTAATGATTAAAAAAAAAAAAACTCTGTGCTTTTTCTTTAAATGTCAGAGAACAAAGTTTTTTGTCAAACTGTTTAAAGCATGTTTTATCTTTTTACATGCATAGATCAACATTGCATGTTTCGCACATGTATCTTGTTCTGTGAGGTTTCTCCCTTTTGCTACAGAATGTACACCCTTGGCATTTGCATTTTACTGGCATATGTCCTGGGTTTTTTAGTCTCTTTTCGTCTGGCGCATGAAGTGTGTGGTTTTTTATGTGAATGGGGGAAGGGGGTCTTGCTCTTTTTGGTTTTGGTACGGATCCTTCATTTTCTATTCGTATTTCATCCCAAAATATTTACAAACTATTTTTAATTTAATTGAAACTTTTAAACTTAATTTCTATTTTTAATTATAGCAAAATATGTTACATTATATTTAAAGCACAAAAAATAATTTATAAAATCACAATACCAGCGTAGGAAGCAAGCGTGTTGAGCACAGAGAAAAATCTTTGGAAATGAAAAACATTTTCCCTGGGCAGGTACATGTATTGTTTAGTAATAAAATAACTATGTGGTTTCAAAGCCCCTTATCTAATCTGGGTAAAAATAAACACTCCTATTTGAAAGCAGCAAACACCATTGTGAAGAGTTGGTGGTTTCAGGGTGTGACCACTGAGCCTCTAGAGCAGAGGTCCCCAACATTTTTGTCCCTAAGAGCATATTCTAGAATATCTGTTCGATGATTTACTTTTCCAAGGTGAATGCATGGGTGGATAGAGTTAATAATATATGCACATAAAAAAAAAAGAGATCAGTCACGTTTTGCCTTGTGCTGGTATCTGTGTTGGACACAATTTCTATTTCATTAAAAATGAGAAAACTTTCACATAGAATTTTATTGAAAACTAAAACATTTTTATTGTGATCACACAACAGGGGGCACATGTTGAGCGATGGGTGGGTGCCATGGTGCTCGTGGGCATAGGATTGGGAACTCAATCTAGAGTATTGTGACACAATGCTCTAGTGACTCAGTGCTTGCACCCAAATACTACAAAGCAGTTGCCATAAATATACACAGGTTGTTTATATATGGAGTTAATTATTGCTCAATTTTTATTGTTTATGATAGAAATGATGATATGCGATGAATAACGTTTGAAATTTAAAGTTGTTTATATTGTTACATTCTTATGCAACTTCTTCTCTTCGTGGATTTGGAGTGATAGACAAAACTCTTGATGAAGAATGAAAACACAATTTATTAGCCAGAATTACTCAGGATAACTCCAAAAACACGTTTACAGTCGTCGACAAACTGCAACAAACACGCTGAAACAATCAGCAACACAGCCTTCAGCCTATTAAGCTATAATGGTGAAGACAGCTTCACGGCAAAGCACTAGAATACAGCTTCGGACTGAGTTTGGTCATTCTCAGAACTCAGACTCTCCATGCTGCAACTAGCGATGCACACTCTCGATGCACCAACTCAGGATATGTTGATGATACACTCAACGATGCACTGATGAGACACTCTCATGATACACTAACTTGCAATACACTGGACTAGACTGATGATACTCACTCACTTAACTGCTACTCTGTGTACAAGCAGGGTTTATATATTTTTTGGCCTGCCTTTGAGAACATTCTGGGGAAAACCTGTAAGAATTCGTTCCAGAATGTTCTCCCTCTTTCTATAGCATATTGCCAGTTTTGTCACCAAATGGGCGATTTCGTGCTCGATCTGGCAACCCTGCTTTCCTTTGACATTTTCTGGAAATCCTACTGTGGCTGGACATTTTGTAACACTGCCCTCTTCCAATGACTGCACGTCCCAGGCAGTCCAATCCTTGGTCAGAAGCCAAATTCAATATAAACAAAAGATAATAAAACAAACAAGTAAGATAAATAAAGATAAACAAATATTTACACTATTTACAAGTTGTATACGCAAATCACCCTCATAACAATTTAAAATTTTATAAAGTTCAGAATGAATTTCAGTCTCAGGCTTTTCATTAAGTTATACCGGGTCAAATACTCTTTTACTGCAGTTCTCAGATGTATTTCTGTTTTGCATATCACAGCCTTTCAGACTTTTCATCCACAGGAAGATCTGAAACAGTTTATTCACCACTCTGTATTATTCGAATCCTGTGTACAGTTTACTTCGGTACTTTTAGCAGTTGGTACATGCTTGTTTGACTCTATTTCCAAGCCAGTTCTGATGTTTGTATCAGAGTTATGAATAGAATCCGATCCTTTACAAACAAAAGTATCTTGGCTTAGAATCATGTTTGTGTCTCTACAACTTGTATTATGAAACACACAGTTTGTGAAGTGGATATATCTTCCTGCAATACTGGAACACTCTGCTTAAGCTGTACGACAGATTCTTTCATCTCTGCATCACACGAACTTTCAGATGGTTCAGTACTTGCTAACTGTGACCTCATAACTTCATTATCAGTTTCTACTAACATAACAGTCGCCATTTTCACTTTCTTTCACTTCTACTTCAGGCAGAGAATCAAAAGCTTCTTTTCGATCTTTTTTTTTTTCCATCTTTTCGTTTTCTGTCTTGAATCTCGTTAGATGTTTAATCCTTTATTTCTTGATCTTTTTCGGACACTTCACCACCTACTTCCTTTATTTCTTCATGCTTTGATTCTTCAGATGCCACTTCTGTCATTTCCACATTTTCTTTTATGGCTTCATTTATTCAGTAAGCTCCACTTTCATCTGTTGGAGTTGCTCTAGTAGCATTTCTTGGCCAGCTTTTATTTCTTCTTTCATCTCTTCTAGTCTGGCTTTTACAGCTGCTAAAAGGTCGGTGAACTTCATTTCCTCTGCCTTGGCTCTTTCCTGTAGGCAGATCACTTAGATTCACTCGCAAATCCCACTTCTCACACCAGTTGCATTTCTGTATGGGTTCTTGGATTTGGAGTGATTGAGGACAACTCTTGATGAAGAATGAAAACACAATTAATTAGCCTCAGCAACACATCTTTCAGGCTATCAGGCTATAAAGGTGAAGATAGCTTCACAGCAAAGCACTAGAGTATAGCTCCCAACTTGGTTCGGTCATTCGTACCAAGAACGGAACTCAACGTACTCTTGAGATGCTCCATGTTACAACTCGCAATGCACTCAACGATAGCCTCAATAATGCACACTCTCGATGCACCAACTAACGCTGATTATACACTGACAAGACACTCTTATGATGCATTAACTCACGATATGCTTGACACTAGACTAACTATACTCTCTCATTAGACCGCTGTTCTGTGTACAGGCAAGGTTTATATAGCTTTTGTACTGCCTTCGAAAATGTTCTGGGGCAAACCAGTAAGAATTTGTTCCAGAATGTTCTCCATATATCTACACCATATTGCCAGATGGTCAAGTTTGCTCCAAATCTGGCAACCCTGCCTTACCTTGGAATTTTCTGGAAACCCTAAACCTGCCTTGCGGGGAAGCTGTCTTACTGCAGCTGGGCATTTTGTAACAATATTAATAAAAGGAAGTTATTTTGTCTCATTGAAAACGATTTTTAAAAAGCATTCGATATGAAGTACTAAGACCTAAAAAATATATGGTTCTGCAGCCATTTTCTGTTATTAAGAGATAAGTAAGCAACCGGTTTTCACTCATTAATTTTAGAAAGAAGAGGGGAATAAAATTCGAAAATTGGTGGTTTCAGGGCATGATCCCCCATGCATCAAGGGATTAAGTTAGCAAAGCAAAGTATATGTAAAAAGGATTATAATTTATGTGTGTCTTCTGCATGCATTCCTATTTTAAAAAATTCTGTCCAGATTTTATTTTAGTACTATTTTTTTGTAAAAATTTTATTTTAGCATTTTATATCTCATGTTATACAAGTAAATTAGTTCAGATAGTTGAATATCCAGTATAATGACTGTTGTGCAGCTGCTCTTGTGCAGTAATAAATTATTTGATATCATGTTTAACATTTTTATTTTATTTTAATATTTTGAAAACAATGTTGTTAAAAATTTGATGGCAGCTGTTAAGAAAAAACGTTTTCTTTTTGAGTTGATGGAATTCAGATAATGTCCCTTTCTCTTTAGCTGAGTGTAAAAGGAGATAATATTCTTTCCATGTAAATAAATCTCTGCATTGATGTTAAGAAAATTCTTGTTCGTTTCAAGAAGAAGTGCATTAGATTTAACAGATAAGTGAACTATTTCTTTTGCATTTCATTAAGTAAAAACATTGATTATTACAGGTTCATAGATGGTTAGTCATGATATCTGAACAATTATGTTAATTTTTCTTTTGCCTTGACTTTAACAATGACCCTTGCTGCTTACCCAGATATTTATTATTTTCCTAATTTTAATTAAAAGATGTAACTTAAATTTGTTACAAATTTCTCAATGTTTATTAATAATTATTACAGGTGTCATATTTTACAGTATATGGTGGACCAACATTGGCACATGTTGTAAAAAATATTTTAAAGCACATTTTGACAGATGAACTTGCGAAAGAACACAATATGAAAGGTAGAGGGGAAAAGAAAGCATTTGAAAGCTATTCAAACATATGCACTATGATATATTGTAAGTTTGGTTGTATGAAGTTTATATTTAAGAAATCCAGCATTAAGTGTATGTAAAACTAACACAGTTTTAAAATTAATTAAAGAAATTTTAATCTTTTATTTTTAGTTTGATTTATTCAAATATTAGAAATTTCCTTTCATTATTCATTTCATTATGACTTTTGTATACTTTTATATGCCTGTGTATGTAGGCTGTAACAGGACTGATGCTCATATTTTTAAGGGGTCATAGAATATGGCAAAAGTAACAATTTTTACATTACAGTGCATGTTAGAATGTGAATGGGAAAACACAGTAAATATGAAGAAAATTGAAAATAAAATGTCCACATTCATGGATATTGATAAGAATCATAATTATGGATATTTACAAGAAATAATGTTTGATATTTACAAGAATTGTTCAAATAAATGACTACTAACTGCAAGACAAGCATCATAACAATGATGAAGTGCTTCTGTAGCAGTCATGAAAATTCTGGAAACAAGATCCTCAGAAGAGTCAATTTTCATCTTGTAAATGATACCTGTTGTCATTGTGATAAATGTACTGCAGCTGATCTTTCATTTTGGACACATCTTTTAAATATGATACATTATTTTTTGTATATATTTGTGATTAAAACAGCTCTTCATTCTCCATATTCTTTCCACTTGCCGTGTTTCAATGTTTACATTTTGTATGTTAAAAAAATTGTTGTTTTAGCCATGTTTTGTCATCCTTTAATGTTGTGATCATAAACCTGATACAATCAAAGCCAATTCATTCAACAAAATAGTGACTATAGCTAGCTTTGGCCAGTTTCTAGCATGTAATTAGGCTTATGGCCTTGCTTTTATACATATGCATGTGTTATATATATATATATATACATACATATGTGATTGTTTAAACAGATGGCACACTTAAATAGCTCTTGAACCTGTTATCCTTGTTTAAGAAACGAAACAACTTTCTTGGCTATGGCAGTGTGTATTGGGTTATGTGACCTTTTTTAGTAGAAATGTGTTACATTTATGTGACCTAGTTGCAGTGAAAATTCCACTAAGTAAGTTGTGGTTTATCCAAATAAAAGTCTTCTAGAAAAATAAAATGAAAATTGTTCCATAATTTGCAAAGTTGAAGAATTCAAGGTTTCAGTTCTCGAAATTTTGAGTTTAGGTTCCGAATTGGCTGTGTCATCAGCTATGCAAGCCATGTGACATAGATTAATCTAGAAATGGCAGAGTCCAGAAAAGTTAATATTTTTAGAATACAGGGAGGAAATACGCAAATTAGAAATGAGGAATTAAAAGACTCTTAGTAAATTAAATTATAAAGCTCATTTACATTTTTTTTTATCTTACACACACGCATGTATATGTATAGTCCTAAAAATTTTAACCCTCTTTTATGAGGACAATGGCTTTTAGATAAGAGTTGTGCTTGAAGAATTGACTAATTTGGCTATAGAAAAACATTTTCTAGTTGGCCATTTTTTTTCCTTTTAAATAGCCTATATAAAAATTTTAATTTGATAGATTTTTAATTAATATAGTCATTATTCAAATGACCAATATAGTCATAGGCCTAAATTATGTCATTAATTCTTAAACTTATACCATGGGCTTATGAATAATCTTTCAGGAGATACACAGTTGTGCAGTCATTCTGAAATACATTATATAAGTAGGATTCATAAGCTCAAGAAACTGAGCCATAATTTGTAATTTTTTATTAATAAAAAACTAAAATTTTTCAATCTTTAAATAGTTTTCATAGCAATTAACTTGTAAGTATTGCCGTATATATCTCTGAAGCTTAGTAAATATCTCTGTAATTTTACACTATCATATAGAGATGTTCAAAAAGCACTTCAAAAACCGAAAACACTTTAGAATTTTAGATTTTCAGAACATTTCAGGCTGTACCTCAATCAAGTAGTACTAGTAAATCTGCTCAGTATACATTTTCTTATATACAGCCAGTCCTAAACTTTCAGATCGTACAATTATATGTAGGTGGATGGAGAGTTGAAAACTGCAGCCATGAGTTTTAAGTGATAAAAATTATACTACTGAAACTTATTCATTTCCAAAATAAGACTCTTTCAAAGCAACACACTTCTGCTAATGCTTATATAAATCTTAAAAGCCCACTTCTAACCCATTATCCCCATTCTTAAAGCTGATTCTTAAAGTTTATTTCTAATAACAACTTTAGCCTTTGACTGTTCTTCATAAGCCCTTCTTTATTTAACCAACTTTGTAAATCTGAGCTCTTCTGTATTGTAGAACTGATGTCTCGTTAAGTCAGTATACCGTCTTAAGAAGCAGCATAGACCAGAGAAGAGGTGTATGGAAGGATAAAATTTCTTGATTTAACAAGAAAATCAGTAATTAGAAGTAACTTTTGAGCAAAATTGCTTTGCATCATAGATAATTAGATACTTATAAATGTATTACAGATACTTACAAATTTGATATGAAAAAGTATCTTTGATATCAAAAAGCACATATGGTGTATATTTTATAATTTGATATCAAAAAGCTAACCTTACCTTTGCTGTGATTTTGGTGGAATCTCTTCTTGGATGCTGCCCATTTTCTATGTGGGTTGAATGAAAAGCCCTACTTTCCATTTCTTATGATTTTGCTATGCTCCTCAGAGGTTTTATCAGTAATAACTATAAGACTATTTGCAATTTCCATACACAGAGCAAGCTTATTTTTCAATAACACACATGGAACCATGTTTTGACAGATCTAGAGCAAAGATCATGTGCATAGTTATGTTATCATTGATTTCTTTGTCGTGATGGCCTAAAAATCTTTTGTAAGGTACGGCAAAATGTTAAATGTTTAATGTTTTTTATCAGTGTTGAGAAACTATGCTAATTGCCTTTGATACCTTCTGTAAAACTAACAGAAATATCAATAACTTTTGAAAACTTTGAGCAGGTCAGAGTGTTTTTGCATAAATCTGCTTCGGTATTTCAAAGGTTACTCTTGAGTATTGTTCAGATACATGTCTTAAATTTTCATATCCAAAATTTTCAGACTATTTATAGTGCAGTAATTGTAAAATTCTAAATGATTTTATTTTTTAATTTTTTTTAAAGTTATTTAAGTATTTAATGTAATAATGAATAATTAATTATTAACTGCTCTAAAGCAAAATGATTGCTCTATTTACTTTGGGTTTAGATTGTGTTAATATTACAATATGTTTGTTTATCATAATTTTGCTGAAGTTTTATCTTGCAAGCTAATTTCAGTAGCTTGAATGTGAAAAACTCATATTTGAATTATTTTGATGTTTTTGTTAGGTACTACTATTAAAAATGCTCGATGCAAGAATGCCACTATTTCGGAAGTCATGAAGATTATTCAGCTGTGGCTACAGCATTCACCAGATCGTTTAAAACTAGCAGGAAAAATTTAAGGTTAGATTTTTTACATATCTGAAAAGAAAAGATAAATCTATTTATTTCTAATATTTGATATTAAAAACATGTAAGAATCACTGTCAGTTTTAAATGTTGTAAGCATTGTCACTTTTAGGAGAGAATATTATTTTTAATTTTAAATGAAAATCAGAGAAAATCAATATCTAATAAACAATGCTCATCATCTTGTGGTTAAGTTTAGATGTTATTTTTCATACATCATATATTTTTTTTTCTGAATTATTGCTGATGTTTGTAGGCTGAAACTTCTAAACACTACTTATTATTTTTTTTTCCACATGGGTAATAATTTTGGCTAATGGTCTCATTATGCACTGGTTTTACTGAAGTATTCACCAATATGCAAAAGTAACTGCAGAAAGGGGCTGGGGAATGAAACTGAAATCAAAAGTCATACTTAATGTTAATTTGAGCAAGTTCTCACGATGCATTTTATTGGCATTCTGATTGAAATTAATAATAACAAAAGAATTTCTGTTGTATTTATGAAATTGAAGTAAATGAAATTTTGATTTCATTGATTCTTTTATGGTGTTTGCTGTGAATAAGACTTTTAGCAGTTTTAATTTATCTAATACATATTAAAATTAAGATAGAATAACATGCCGAGCAAGTATATAACGCTGATTTTGCTGTTTGATGTCAAAATTATACATATTAAAATTATTAGATTATATATAATATTATAATTTCATATGCCTTGTGAAAATGGAGCATACTGTAGAATAATTTTTAAATTTAATGAAGAATTATGGGTACCACATCAAAATTTCCATCACAAATTTCTTCTCCCCTCTTGTGTATTGGCTATGGTGTACATCTATAATGAAATCGTAATGAAAAACATACATGAAAATTTACTGAGAAGTGTTTCAAAATACATTTGTACAGTTTTCATGTGATAAATTAAATTTTGTTCTTATTTCTGATTGAATTCATGACTGTTGTTCTGTTCATGTGATTCTTCAACACTTTTTAGTTTGATATGGGAGTCAAATATTTAGATGCTGTGTATTTTTATAAACAGTATTGATTTGTCATGAAATGATGTCAATGTTTGTGTGATAAATTCAATAAAATTGTTGTTAACAAACACCATAAACTATATGCATTTATATTTTATTATGGGACAAAAATTATGATACCAAAATATTTTCTTTATGTCTAAAACTTACATTTTAAATATACATGGTCTGTACCTTTACAGATATCTTATCAGTGGAATCAGTTAAAGAAATATACATGTTAGCTATGACATTAATAAAATGTCTCATCTGTATAATATGAAATATATTTTTTTCCTAAGATGAGTGTTAAACACTTTTCATATTAATGATTTCAAGGTAAGATTTACTGCAGTCAACACATTTTTATCAAAAGAAAAAGTATAAAAAATATTGAAAAAAAATTGGGTATTCTTCAAGTAGGCAACTATATTACTTAACTGTGTAGTTACTTTACAGATCGATAGGTGGCACCACTAAAATTGTTTTACACATTTTTCTTCTGCTATTTTATTGAAAATTGCCCGATCAGATTTATCATTATTTAATATTAATAATTTTTTATGTTTTACAAAATTTTTATTTCTTTTGCTGTGTTTTATGCTGCATATAAAAAAAACTTTGTGCAAATAAAAGGGGGATTTTTTTTTAATTAGATTAGCTGGTTTAAATATTTCAAAGAATTACTCGATATTAATATAACTAAAAGTGAGCCCCTAAATGTTATGGAAATAGATTATATCAAGAATTTCACGCATATAGTGAATGAAATAGATAAGAGGTAAGACAAAATACACCCAATTTTGTACTGCTATATTTAGTTGTTTCAAAACTATTTACAAACAATTTGTTGTAGTGCATTAAAAAAAAAGGATAACGATTTTAAGAGAGATAAATTAAACACTGTTGCTACTTAAAGTAACAGTTATTTCCTTTGCTTATTATTTTAATTCTTCGTAATGTAAACATGAAAAAAATAAATTTCTATTTGAGAGAAAATTGGTAACAAAGGTTCAAAGACAGTATTTTAAAAACTTTTCACAAATTCAATGGAAATATTGCATGTGAAAGAAACAATAAGCATAAACATTGCTTTTACAAACAAAATAGTCTGAAAAAGATGTGGCACCATCTAGCATAAAACTGATTAGCTAACTAACGAAATTCAGTTGATTGCCAATTGGGACAATACCAAAAATTGTAATAGATTCTGCAATTACTTTCAAATATTTCCCAAAATAGTTGGATTAATAAACATATTTGCTACCAAAGAAAAAATTTAATCTTTCTTTGATCTGAAAGTCAAAATTTTTATTTGTTCACATGCAAATTCATGTTACGGCTGTGTATGATAAAGGTCTGATTGACAGGTTGTGGATGGCATTTTCTTGGTGCATTAAAGGCTTAATTTTGTATCTAACTCTTAAAATATATCTCTGATTAAAAGCCATTGACATCTAGTTAAAATTATATCCTATAGTTCTTAATCATGATTTCAGTGTATGTCTGTATATAATAGTGCTTTATTTTAGATGGATCTACTGCATAGTAAACATTGTTTTGTTTCAATTTTTTCCCTCTTATTGGCAATTAATCACAATGTGATTTATAACAAAATCTTTCATTCTGCCTGATTTTGGTGTTCTGTGAAGATAGTTGCCTGAGGGAGGTGATGTTCCCTCAGGCAATTATCTACACAGAACATTCTTCAGGCAATCTGTGGTGGCTGCCATTAAGAGGTGATATTCAGCCTCTTCAGATAGTGGCCTTAGAGAATTTTGGAGGAATTTGAGGAGAGGTTTCACTCATCACAAGAAGTTTCACGTATTTTGATTTTCTAGTTACAATCCTTTTCATTAGACATTAGTATGATTTCAGTTACATGTTAAATTGGTAAGTAATTTATCAAGATAAAACACTTGAACCCTAGTCAACTGTTCTGAGTAGAAGGCATGTGTGGAAGACCTTTCTAAGGGAAATTGGAGTTAATTTACACTTGGGATGTAGGGCAGCTCATAAAAAACACTTGCAGCCAGAGAATGAAACTGACAAAAACTGATGTTGGAGTATCAAAAGAATTAAGAAAAGTACATAGAAAGAAACTGTGAACTGTCAGCATTTTGGTGGGTTCCTATATTATTTGATTTCTGTTGCAAATTTTGTTACAGATTTTATGATGCAACAACTAATAACTTTTATTTAATTAATGTGACATTATCTTATTAATTATCTCAAAGAAGGTATTATTGTTTTTGTTCTGAAAATTTCATATTATAATAAAATAGCTTATGAGAAATATTTTCTAGAAGCCTCGTGCAAAGAAAGTCAGAAAAAAAACTGCTATATTTTGAGTAAGTAAATCTTTTTTAAAAATGAAATATGGCAAAAATCTCCATATGCCATTCATTTATAGTATATTAGTATAAGGCCAAGGTGTTCCGCCTACCATTTATCATGGCTGTTTTGAAAAACTCAGTTAAAATAAGATGATTTAATGTTTTGTATCTTGAATTTTTAAATTTTAATGGTAAACTCTTCTTTGGGGCATTATATTGTAATCTAAATTTTTCAGATGCTGCCAAAATGAATTTAAGTGATTCCAAGTAGTTTTATTCTTACATGATAGTTTGAAGCAAGAATCATGCTCACTTTCAGAGAATATACAAAACCAATTTGATACCTCTTCTTTAATGGTTTCTTTTGAATGGAACTTGATAAAAGTGCCTCACTGTTAATTTATTAACAGATTGAGCCCTAACTCACCAAATGACCAAGGGTTTCACTTTAAAACACTGCCTTCCATGAGAAAGAGGTATTTTGTTGATTTTAATGCCAAAATGCTTCTGGTATTTTATACTTGGAATTTATTTACATTAAATATATTGCCTTAATTTCTTGGGCATATTTCAAAATGCATGTATGTATACATTTTTAAAGATAGTACTACAAAAAAATATTCTAGGACATATATGTATCTGGCCTGGCTGGTCAGAGGATTAATATACTGCTTATTTAGTGTACAATTGCACTACCTTATGTTTTCTGAAATAGGGCTAAAACAACAAAATAATGTAATTGAAGAAATTGATTGACTCTTTTATTATATCATTTTCATAATTTCGGCGAAAAATCAACTTTCAGAGAGTTCCACTATTGAGTTGTTTATATTAGAAAAACAGCATCCCCTAAAAAGATTAATTATAATGTAACTTAAAAGTAATATTACCCTGTATCAGCTTAATATATGCTTTTAAACTGTTTTAAAAGAAGGCATCTAGGAATTCTCATTTAGTGGTGAGAAAGATGTCTTCTGCTATTGATGATGCAAGTTCATTTTAGTTTGAAATTGCTATAAAATTTTCCTCTAAGTTTTGCACAGTTAATGTAGTTTTTTAAGTGTTCAAAATTTTTACTTCTGTAGCAAGTTTAGAAAATTCTGAATGGCTATTTCATATTGTATAATTTGATGTTTAAATAAATAATTAATAAATCCTTTAGTAAGATGGGAAAAAATATATTTACAGAGATTCATTTATTTTGCTTGTTTTTTATTTCAAATAAGACATTAATATGATGCGTTTATTAATAAATGGTCATTTTTGCCACTGAATCTAAATACAGAAACACAGTTAAATTGTTTGCTATATATTATTTTTAAATGTTTTTTGGAGGGGGCAGTTACACAAAATGTTTGATAACTTAAGACTATTGTAACTTAAGACTACTTTATCACAGTTTAAAGTTATTTGAGCCGCCCAACCGGAATAATGGTTATGGAATCTAACTACAGTACTGAAAGGCCTGGGTTTGAATCCCAAAGAAGGCATTGATACTTTGTAGATGTACAGTATCTGTGTGTTATGGGAGCTGTAAATATGCAGGGAGCAGAAAGTCCTCTTGAGAGGTTGGTGGGAAACCTTCGGACCCACCGGTCCAAGGTACTTACTTTCAAAATTGAAGGGGGGGAGGAAATGAGATAAATTCGGGCTGTCGCCTATATGGGGCTCAAGGTGGTTACCTATATGATGCCAATGAGAATTGCATATGATTCCTTGCCACAATTCATTTGTGAACTTATGGTTTACATAGCACTTATTTTAGATTTCTCAAGGAGAAAACTTTAAGTTGTTTTTATTGTTCAATTCCTCCTTTTCTTATGTTTAACAGTATTCATTCTCATGCAGTAATTTTTAAGTTGAGAGAGAAAAAACTTTTGTTAGAATTACAAGGTTTCAAACTGCCCACCTTTGTAGACGATGAAGCAAGGCATGCAGAAGATTGTTGGCAGAATTGACGACCATAACATCCAAGGAGAAATCTTTATAATTTTATGTTTTATGGCATCTTTGAATTCTAACAAATCCTGTGGATTTGGTGTGTACATCTTAGATTTTAGATAACACCAGAACCAGAGATTCATTGGAATGAGGTTAGGAGACTGTGGTGGCCATCAAACTACAAAGTTAAGGAAAACTCTGTCTTGAAACGTTGTACACACTGATAACTTGTCATTCCAATAAAAGTTCCCATCTCCTCTTCTGTTTTGTGTTATCATTGGTCCTTTACAATGCTCTTCTTTGCAAATATTTTTTCCCAGCAATTTTTGTTATACATCTCTCATTCCAATGCGATTTATGGTTCTTCAGTGCACTGATTAGTTTGTGCAAGAAAAAAGTAGGTGTTGCTATTCGAAAGTTTTGAAATTTTTTTCACTGTAACCGTAACTCTGAGAGTTATGTTGTCTTAAATCATCATAATCTTGAGCGTATACCTTCAAATAACAATAGCTGAAATTTCATCTCAATTGGTTGAGCGAATAGGCCGCTAGGGGTTCATATATTGGGGAAGTGTTTTTATGACCACCCTGTATGTATGATGCTTTAAAATTTAACATTTTCATTTCTATAGTCTAGAAAATAATTCTACAAAAATTCTGCAAAATAAACATTGAGTAGTATTTTAACTCTCTCTTTTACTGAAAAGCAAGGGTTTTCAAATGGTGGTATGAATTTAGGAATTTTGTAGAAGCCATGGGGAGTAAAACTAACATTCACGGTGCAGGGGTAATGTTTTACTACATCATTGTTGTAATTTGGAATTCTTAGCTGTGAGAGTCATAGTCTTTCATAACGATTTGATGATTTCTTCAATCATTTCGATTTTTACCTTCAATTCCATCAATACATTTTCTCCATTATGTTTCTTATCTTTATCTTCATTGAAGTCCATCATTTTATTTTTTTATCGAGTTACTTAAATAAACTATATAATGCATTAAAATATGCTTAAAATATCCATAAAGTTCGTTGATCTCTTTCTTTTATTTTGCATATTTTTCCAAAACATTGCAGATATATTTATGATACATGGATATAATTATTTCATATAAATTTATTGGGAGATCAGTGCTATTTATTACAAAGCATAAATCCTCGAATAGTACCATGGTCGTAAATGAATTAAATTATAAACATGACTTTATTGCTTTTTATTAAGCATCTCTTTTTACAGGTAATACTATGGCAAAGTGGGTTATACACAGTCCAGTCACATTAATGTGACCATCTGTCAAAAGCCAGAATAACCACCTTTCGCAGAGCGGACTGCTGCAAGACGTGCAGGAAGAGAGTCACATAGGTCCCTGAAGGTGTTCTCTGGGATGTTGAGCCATGCCGACTCTAATGCCGTGGCCAGCTGCGCTAGATTACGCGGTTGAGGATCCATGGCACGAACAACTCGATCGAGATGGTCCCACAGATGCTCGATTGGGTTTAAGTCAGGTGAGTTTGCTGGCCAGGGGAGGACGGTAAACTCATCCTGGTGCTCTTCGAACCACGCACGTACACTGGCAGCTGTATGGCACCTCGCATTGTCCTGCTGGAAGATGCCATCATCCTGAGGAAAAACAATGCGCATGTAGGGGTGAACATGGTCCGCAAGGACAGATGCGTACTTGTATTGATCCATTGTGCCTTCCACAATGATCAGTGAACCTAGAGAATGCCAGGAAAACATTCCCCAGACCATAATGCTCCCGCCTCCAGCTTGGACCGTTCCGGCAATGGTTGCAGGGTGGTTCCTTTCAGAGGTTTCACGCCTTATACGCCAACGTCCATCTGTCCGATGGAGCATAAAACGCGATTCATCCGAAAACGCAACCTGTCGCCACTCAGTGGACGTCCAGCTGCTGTACTGGCGTGCAAATTCTAGCCTTCGCCGTCGATGAACAGCAGTCAGCATAGGTGCACGAACCAGGCGTCTGCTTCGGAGGCCCAGACGCAGCAATGTTCGCTGAATAGTACTTTGGGAGACACTTTTGGTAGCCCCTTGGTTCATTTTGGTGGTCAGTTGCTCAACGGTAGCCCGTCTATCTGCCCGAACGCATCTCCGCAACCGTCGTTCGCCTCTGTCATCTATGGCCCGTGGTGCACCACATTTGCCACGTCGCTGATTTTGGACAGTCCCATTTTGCCATGCACGGTACACTTTTACCACGGCGGCACGCGAACAGTTCACAAACTCAGCCGTTTCGGAAATGCTTCCACCCTTGGCCCGAAAGCCAATGATCATGCCCTTTTGGAAGTCGGATAAATCGCTTCGTTTCTGCATTACGCCAACGATTGAAATGTTTTCCGAAGCCCTCACACACCCTTTATATACGCTCAACTGCACTGTGCTGCCACCTGCCTTCTGTGATTGGTTATTTAACTCTGACATGGAAAGTACGTGGTGGTCACATTAATGTGACTGGACTGTGTATTTATCGTGCTTTTATTTAAAAAAATACCTCGATCTTGCATCTTGAATAAGAAAATCATCACTAATTACATTTAAAATTTTTTATAGATTTTTATTCATGAAGGATGATTGGCAGCTTCATCGAACTTTAGGTTATATAACTATGTCAAAGCCACGAGAGATATTTTCCTAAGTGGAGTGATGCTTTCGTGGGGGACATTCTGAGGAAACTCGCTCGTATTCAGGTTATATGTAAGGAAGAACCATGGAGACAACCGGTTTGCCTTAGGTGAGACCCAAAACAGATCAAAGTAACGGTATTCACCGATCTTTTCCACTTGGCCACTTGTGGGCTCAGGATTTCATTGAAAATGAAAATAATTGAAATTTCTTTTTACTTATTAGTCCAAAGGGGCTTTGTCCCTGAAGGACTATTGTTTTCGTTTTGAAGAATCTGCATAAATGTATGTATATTTCTCCAAATGTGATAAAACAACGGTACCTAGAGCCATCCAATTTTGAATAACGTACGTTTTCACCTGAATATGTGCATCTGGAAGCCCAAATTTGGAATTTGTTTTATTATCTATTTCATATTTTGTAAAACTTTAACGAATTTTTTATGTACAAACTCAACGATTTAAAAGCGAGCAATGGCAGCACTTTATGGAGGGAAAAAAAACCTTTTTATCTCCAGTGTGCGGAACTGTATATCAGAAATTCTAAAGATATGCTCATTTTAAAATTATTTTGCAATATTGCTGTTGACCTGAATTTTATGGTTAAAGTGCTAAGAACATGATATTTAATAAATAAAAGTAACACACAAAATGTTAACAAAACACCCTTTTGGACATAATTTAAAATCTGAAACCTTTCAGACTTTTCTTTCTTTCTTTCTTTTTTCCCCCCTGTTGTTGTTTTTGTTGGGGTTGACTTGTTTGTTGTAATTATTTTAGTTGTGAATCATTTATACACTGTTATAATCTGACACTGTTGTACACTGTTATAATTTTATTTATACACTGTTATAATCTGAAAACAGATGGTATGGTAATAGAGGTGCTGACAGAGGGCTCAGAGAGAGTAATAATGTGAGAGGGCGAAGTACATGTAATGGAGTGTGGTTTCAATGGCTGAGCATGTGGCTGGATGTATATACATAATATGAAAATGTGACAATAAATTAAAATATAAGAAATATTAGTGTGTGAAGCTAACAACAAGCTCACCTATGTGACAGTTAAACAGTTACATTCCAGTAGTGTTTAACTCATAGCACTGTTAGTAATGAATATTTTAACATTTCAGTAGCTTTATATAAACAAAATTTCAACAGAATTTTTTAAAATATTTAATAATAGAACATTTTTTTTTTTTGCTTCATGAACTACATGCAAAGCAAACTTACGATTTGATAATTGCATAACATTTTCTATTAGTGATTATCATCTTCATTACTTAAACAATAATTCATTGAAAATAACTCCAGATAAATGTGGCAGGTTCATAAAATGAATGAAAAACACAGCACATCAGTTTTAGGAAGTTATACACAGGTTGCTGAAACTAATTTTATAAAAACTTCCACATTTATTCCTGACTAGACAAATAGCAGTTTATACGTCCATTCTTTTGTTTACATGAAACAGACACTTTCTTACAGTCTTAAGAAAAAAAAAAAAAAAATGTGATGGTATTTCGATTCCTGAAACTTTAGGATCTTAAAACTTTCAGAACAGTTATTATGTAAACAAAATATGAATGGAAGTTGTTCAAATATTTTTTTTTAGAAAGATGACCATGTACATGATGTTTGTGATTTCAGTTTTCAAAATGTTTTTCCTTAGCATTTTACTCATACATTTCCAATACCTTACTCATACCTTGATATTTCCAATACCTTTACTCATACCTTGATACATCTCAGAATTAAAATGTATAGGTTTTTAATAAACACTCTCACATATGATTTAATAAGCATATACTCAATGACTGCACTGCTTATGTGAATAATCTTCTGTTAAGTATCTGAAAGGAAATTCATGTTTAGAAACTTTCCAGTATTCTTTAAGCTCTAATCACGTTCAACAACATTTGAGGCAATTCTGAGCGAGATGTAACTTTTCCTTCTAATGTTCAGAATGACTGAAAAAACAACAAGTGTAATAGTTCACTCAAGTGATTGAGAAAGTTGCTCTTACAGAGTGCTGCATGATTCACAGCCACTCAGGAAGACAGAGGATGACAGGAGTTCTGTTTCACCACTGTGAGCCCTAATAGATTTCCACTTAACTCTAGCTTCTAAGTCAATCCACCAATTACAGACAGTAATTTAACTACTCAAAAATATAGTTGTAAAAAAAATTCTGTGTAGCTTCGAGTTGCCCACAATTGCTGTTGAAGCCTTTAGATTTCCTCAAGAATATCAGTCTTATAGATCCGTCATATGGCCCGTATATTCTCGTCTAGGTTTATTGTGTGGAAACGTCTGAACAATATTCTCTGCTGCTGTGGTTAATTCTTTCTCTAAATTATCTGTTTCTGTAATATCAGGCAATGAGACTGTAGTTAATTTTGTGTCGTTAGGG
The DNA here is from genome assembly GCA_000611955.2 of Stegodyphus mimosarum. Taxonomy (NCBI): domain Eukaryota; kingdom Metazoa; phylum Arthropoda; class Arachnida; order Araneae; family Eresidae; genus Stegodyphus; species Stegodyphus mimosarum. The sequence goes on along the minus strand of KK112544.1, from coordinate 749,764 downwards.
CTTTGTGTACTTGCCAAAGATGTGTCGATAAATTCTTCATTTTCTTCTTTAATCGTCTGCACGACTGTATCTTTATCATCTGTTCTGCATGGTTCATATTTTGTAGTTTTGCCATTTGTTGTTCTGAGAGAGCTGAACATGACTTTAATGTCCTGCTTCGTCCAGCTAGAAGATACACCTTCTTGACTGCCATCCTTTTCATCGTTCTTCTTCTCCTGAAAATAAAAATAAGGAGCATTTTACATTTTGAAGTATTATATATGGTATTGGAAATAAATCTCTGATTCTGTATAAATTTAATTGCAAAATACATCATTTCTTTAATAGAAAAGTTTACCTATTTAATCAGTAAATCCATAAAAGTTCCAACAATAAATTTATTAGTTCTACAATTTTGTTTCACTACACATACACTCACGTTTGTGAAAATTGCAACACCATGAAGGACTTACGCGAGTGAGCTGAAATTTTCAGGAAATGCAAAGTAGCGCATGATATGCAAATGATTAGAATTGCAAATCCGTAGCGCATGCGTATGCTGAGCAGCGCCCTCTGAACGGCTGATGGATCCGAATAAATAGACGGCTGTAGCGAGGCGTGTATGGTTATCGGTGGTTATCTGCTAGTGGTAAACGTTAACTCAATCTGTACTTATGCCTCGTCGACGAAAGAGAGCGAGATTTGAACAACTTACAGAGTTTGAACGAGGGAGAATCATCGGCCTTCGTGAAGCTGGATTGTCGTATCGTGCAGTAGCCTCTCGTGTGCAGCGTAACAGCAGCACAGTGATGCGCGTTTGGAAGCAGTGGACGGACGAGTGTCGGACAACTCGGAAATCCGGGAGTGGACCCCGAAATGTGACGTCAGCTCGCGATGATAGACACCTGGTCCGCATGGCGCGGACGGACCGTACAGCTTCCTCTAGACAATTGGCAGCACTGTGGTCAATAGCTACAGGTGTTTCATTGTGTGCTTCATCAATTCGTAGACGTCTGCTGCAGTGTGGACTGCGCGCACGGACTCCTTTATACAGGATCCCCCTAACGCACGACCATCGCCGCCTGCGGCTACAATGGGCCAATCAGCATAGAGACTGGCGTGCTGATTGGCAGCATGTCGTGTTTTCTGACGAATCCCGCTTTAATTTGTGGTACCATGATGGCCGCATTCGTGTCAGACGCTATGCCGGTGAACGCCACCTTCCGGAGTGCATTATCGAACGCCACAGTGGACGAACACCCGGAGTTATGGTCTGGGGCGCCATAGCATATCATAGACGATCTCAATTGCTACGAATTGTGGGCAATCTGAACAGCAACCGGTATATCCGTGAAGTTCTACAGCCCGAAGCTGTTCCCTTCCTTCAAAGCTTGCCAGGCGCTGTATTTCAACAGGACAATGCCCGCCCTCATACTGCTCGGATTGTTAAATCCTTCTTTGCAGCGCAGCAGGTACAGCTTCTTCCTTGGCCTGCGTGTTCCCCGGATATGTCGCCAATTGAACATGTGTGGGATGTCATTGGTCGGCGTCTTGCTCGTGATCCTCGTCCTGTTGCGTCTGCAGACGAACTTTGGGTACGCGTACAAACGATATGGAATGCTCTTCCTCAGTCAGACATTCAAACTTTGTTTGACTCCATGCCACGTCGTGTAGCAGCACTTATTGCGGCGCGTGGTGGCCACACAAAATACTGATTCTGATCTCTTGTTCTTGTTTGTTTGCTTTGAACATTTAATCATTTATTTGTACCACTACCACTCAACTGTGTATTAAATTGCATTCAATTATGACGATTCCTTCTTGGTGTTGCAATTTTCACAAACGTGAGTGTATTATTGGCATTTTTGGAAATTTAGGTATTCATTACAAATGCTGGAATTTTCGGGTTCCCTTTTTCGCATAACACAGTGTACTTACTGAGCCTTACGCACATAATCAAATATTAAAAACCCCAATTAGAGAACAAAGAACAGAATAAAAATATTAGAGAATATTTGAATGTCATTGAAACATTATTATTAGTTGATACAAAAATGTCTATACATCAGTCAATCAATACAATACATCCATCAATGGCTAAAACTAACAAATGAATCAAAATACAAATTTTGATTAGCATAAGGCCAATTGGTTCAGTTGGTTGAAAAACCAATTGGACATCCTCTTGATAAAAACGTCATAAAGATACGAGTTCAGTGTTATAAAAATTAAAGATTAATTTTAATTTTCAGACTATAAATTAAATTTATTTATCGTCTTGTGGCTAAAAAGCATTGCATTTACGAAATTAAAAAAAATATCACAATTCTACTACGAAGCGTGCAAATTTTTAGAATTCTGTGTATTTCTTTCAGTTGATTTTTGAAAATGGTACAGAAGAAGCTGCTTAATATGGTCGTGGTTAGTTTTATCATTCCAGATATTATTATCAGTTTGCCAAAATCTCGCCCGTGTGTATACGAAAACCTGAAAAATATATCGCTTCTTGTGATCAACAATTAGGTTAATATTGTTGCGTTCTATGGGTTCATGGATAACACAGTTTATTCGCCAATAAGTACTAGGACAGTTCCAAAGACACGTTTATACTCATCGAAAAGCTACGACAAAGACGCTGATACAATCAGCAACACAGCCTTTGGGCTATAAGAAGACAGCTTCACGGCAAAGCACTAAGTACAGCTCTCGACTTGATCAATCACTTTTAATATGTGAACTCAAGACACTTCTTTCTCCCATACATGCAGCATACACATAACTTTGACCTACCTTTGAAAATATTTGCGAGAAAACTGCTAAAAATGTGTTCTAGAATGCTCTCGCTTCATCTATGACATATCGCCAATTTTGTCGCCGAATATTGCCAAATTGGGCAATATCTGGCTCATCCTTTCCTTGCTACTTTTTGGCAACCCATAACAACATAGCTAACATTCAAGAGACTCCATTCAATAAGATTTTCATGCATTTTGACATCATTCATGCGTATTTAACGTTCTGTATGGGCGTATCAAACATAATAATGTGGGTCACCAGTGATGCTTCACTCCCGTATCACATGATGCGATGGACCCATGGAGGAAAACTAAATCTGTCTTTAACCTACCTTCGAGAATATTCCAGAGAAAACTGCTAAAAATGTGTTCTAGAATGTTCTCGCTTTGGCTATTATACATTGTCAATTTTGTTGCCAGGTGGGCAATTTCGTGCCAAATCTGGCAAACCTGCCTTCCTTACCACTCTCTGACAACCCTAAGCCAACTATTGACTCATGCAGCTCAGCTGCAAACTTCTTTTTCCATTTCATTTTCGAAACTCTTTGCGGGAAAGCATATAAGAAAAATGTACACTGCTAGTACAATGGCTTCAATTTGGACAGTAACAATCCAGATAACCATCACCATTAATTCCGGCTACACTGTTGATATCACTAGGTCTGAAATTTGCTTTACTAACATTTTTTGTAGTAGTTTTTTTTAGTTTGCAGTATGACTTCTGTTTTGCAAATTATTGCCACTGAATTTCTGACTCATTTGAAAATGAGATAATGGAATCATTAGATGACACTGTTACAATAAGAAGTAATTTGAAAAATAGGTAAGATATCAACAAATGGATGCACAAATTTGCTCAGAAAACAAATACATTGGAAAACCAGAACTTCAGATCCAAATTGTGAGCATCTTATTTGTTCGTAAGTACATAATCGTTATTTATTCATTTGGTTAGTTTCACGAATTTAAGCGTACCTAAATCATTATGCTGTTGATACATAATATATTGTAACTTAATTTGCATAATTATGTAACACTTATGATTATATATAATTGTAATTTATTGGATTAAGATATGATTAAGTAATTTAACAGTAAACAGATTAAGTTTTCTAAAATCTTTAATTTAAATATTAATATATTAAAAATAAGTATTATATATAAAAGAATGTATAACTTTTATTTTTACTTTTGAATTTGTGTTTAAAGTGAGAGTGTCAGGGAATATTGTTTCTAAAGTAACTTGTTTAGTTATGTTCTTAACGAGTAACTTAAATTGAAAAGATTATCCTACTAATTTTGTTTATGACAGTTCTTTTGGCTTAAATGGATTAATTGAGTATTGTTCGAGACTTATGATCTAGCTCTACCAGAATAATAATTTGGTGCTTACTTGGAAAAAAGACAAAACACTCTCACTTATTTTAGTTATTATTAATTGATAGTAAATTGGTTTGTTTCCCTTGAGAAGTGAATTAATCCGCAGTCAATAACTAGTTTTTCAATACTTAAAATTTTTAATATTTAAAATTTCTTGTAATAATTCACATTTTAAATTTAATTTCTGTTCTTTAGAGAAAATATAAGAAAAACTTTTTCTAGAAATAAATTTTATATATATATATAAACCAATAATTCAAAATAAATTATAATAAGTAAACTGTCCATATACCATATCCAAGGAACAGGAATTCAATTTAAAATCATCATCGAAAAGGTATTTGTCAGAATTTTAAAAAGAATTTAAAAATAGAATTTTCTAGTCCTCCTTTAAAAACAGTTAAGGAAAAACTTAAATAGCAAAAAAGCCAAAATCAAAAGTAAACCTTATTTAAGTATTGAAAAACCAGTTATTGTTGTTGATAGCAGATTAATCGACTTATCAAGGGGATAAACCAATCTACCAGCAATTAACAACAACTAAAATACGAGAGAGTGTTTCATCTTACTTCCAAGTAAGCATAAGATTATTTGCTAGATTCAAATCATAATTCACAATTGATGCTCAATCAAAATAAGGATATTAGTCCACTGAAACCAAAAGAATCCTGTTAAAAAGCAAATAATCTTTAAGTCTCTCACTATTTTCTTATTAATTTACTTTTAATTACTTTTATATTGAATTTATATATATATGTATATATATATAACAATAAATTTTTATTAATAACTATTATTCTTAGTATAAATAACTACTACAATTTTATACAGTATATTAATATATTATTAATGATTTATAATAATTATACATAATTTACTAATATTTTATCTTCAATAAATTAATATAAAATCTGTATTGTTTTCTTTATTTAACATTACTGATCGCTGGGAATTGCAGAAACTGAAGATACTTAAACTGATAATCCCAATATTTTTGGAAAGCAATTTGTATGCCATCATAGTTTTCACAGGAAAGTTGGTGGAAAAATCAGCGGAAACAGTGACTCAGAAAGTGCAGATTGTAAAGCTTTTGTGGAAATAATGATTAAGAAATACACAAGATATGTAAGATGCAAGGATGAATTTGCCAAAGTAAGTTACGTAGAGATATAAGTTTGCTTATATAAGCATAAAAGTTGCGTTTGTTAATATTAAGTTTTCCTTATCCACAGCCAACTGTCAAATGAAGAAGTATGAAAACTTATGAATGGTAATTAAAATCAAGAAAAAATAAGTACCTTAATTTGGCATAAATTTTTAATAAAACTATATCAGCTGCAGTTGAGCACTCAGACAGTCTTGTCTTTTTGAGGAGCAAAAAAGTTTTGCTTCTTGCTTCTTCAAAAGGTCTTGCTTTTTACATTGGCATGTTTCTGTTCCATTTGATATAATAACTTACATAAGCATACATAAATTTATATTAACCTACAACATCTTACTGTAGTTTTATGCACATAAAAGTTAGGTTGTTTTATATTTTGTGTTTTGTTTACTTGTATAATACATGCATATATGTGCAAATGTATAAGTACATATTTCTTACAATAACACTACTGAATCATCTGCCTGGAAAAACATTAGTAAGCCTGTTTGGGAAGCATCTTTTCCAATAAAGTGATGTTAATTAGGTGTTGTATTTCACTATACATAGCCCGTTCATAGACCATACATAGCCCATTCTCACCAACTGACTGGATCTAATTTTGTATTGGAACAGTAGAGTAATCCTTAATATTACAAAACAAACATTGAATTGTTATACACATTTATATATAAACACTCCAAAAAACTAAATGTACCCCAAAAAACTAAGTGTACATTCAAGGAATACACTTTGCAACAGCAGAATATAAACAGATGTCAGTAGTGTAACATCATTCATGTGGGTGAAGTTAATGGTGACCCTCATCTGGACTGTCATTGGCCAAATTCAAGCCGTTGTCCTATCAGTGTACATTTTGCTTATATGCTGCGGGGAAGCTATCTCACCGGGCAGTCGCTTGGTATTTCACAACAATGTGATCCAGCTGTTACAGAAAAAAAATTTAACTGAAATAAAGTCGCTAAATAAAAGATAAACTTTCCAAATCAAGTCGAAAGACATTTCAAAAATTGCCAAGTAGGATATAAATGTTGCCAAGTGAGAGGTAAAATCGCCAAATAACTTGGTTTCAATTTCAGTTTACTATTTAAAATTAGGCAAAAAAGCAACATCAGCTTGATGTAGATTTTGAGGGCAATCAGATACATGTATTTCTGCTTCAGAAGCCCAATAAATAAACAATCTGAAAACATTTAAAAATTTCCTTAAAACTTTTATGATAAACTAAGGTTGCTTTTCTGCAAAATTTAAAATTTTACATTGGCATGTTCTCTTTCATTAAAGAAGGCCCTCTGAGAATGAGGTTAAAAGTACAGTATCAGTCAAATAATTTCCAGAAATGTTATGATGTCTTTTGTCTTATGTCTTTGCGTTCTTGTTCTTATGTCTTATGTTTCTTGTTCTTATGTCTTTTGCGTCTAAAGAGTACGAATCGTTCATAAACAGACTTTTGCATTTTCCTAATTTAAGTGCTGTGAAAATACTATCATGTGTGTATGGCTTCGTAATGAATTGAATGCACACAGAACCAACAATAGCTTGATGAAAATTATTTTCCCAAAAAACTTTACATGTCTGAAACTCACTGCACAAAAAATCACGTTACAGCTGTTCTAGAACACAACCAGTAATTACCACTTCAGACTACTAAGAACGTTGAACACAAGGCAATACAAAAAGCCGTGACTTCACACAGTGATCTCTCAATACCCTCAATACTCTAAGCTAAACTCTCGACTCAACTCTGAACTAAACTGAAAACTCCAACTTATATACATATTGTCAGAACTATTACACGTTCATGTAATTTTGCCAGCTGCATGATAAATAAGCCCTCAGGCAGATGATAATAAAAAGTTCCTGGCATGGTAATCTGGCAAAAGGAAAAAATGGAGGCTAGGAGGTGGCTAAAAAGCAGAACATCAGAGAAGCAATCTGAAAGATAAAAGAAGTAGAATCTGATTGGACTGCAGGGGTGGGAAACAAAGTGTAAAATCTTGCAACACGAGTGAAAATAAAAATTCAAATTATAGTTCCAAACACACACACACACAAAAAGGCAGAAAATCACATATTAATACAAAAATTGGAGAGAAAAACAAAATGAGTAAATACAATTCAAAGAAAAACAATATACATAAGATTCAATCCACAGTGTGATCAGTAAGGTGATTAAGTGGTGAAATAGTGATCATTATCAATGATACGGTGAGATGCCAGAGGTCTGGTATATCTCTATCTTCATGTAAGATTTTGTAATTGAAAATAAACTGAAAACTGATGCTTTATCCAGTCTTATACAGTTCTTGCTAAAAGGCATATACAATTACAGTTACATGGGGATTGGACCAAAATATCGCCAAATATTTGCCAAGTTTGGCAACTGTTCGTGAATCTTATCAAATTTGGCGACAAAAATTAGTTGCCATCGCCAGCTTAGCGCTATCTCTCCAGACCTCAGTGTTATATAGAATTGCGCATGTGACCCTGTTTTTTCGGCAACGCTTTGCCCTCATAAGGCTTTCATGTTACGGTATACAAAAGATACTGCAGTTAACATATAATTCACAAAATTATTCAAATATATACAAAATTCATAACAATTATACATATATTTCTAGTTAGGGCATTAGCCCAGAAGGATTATTAATTTCATTCTGGCATTTTGCATTGAAAACTTTAAATGTGGGTTCACTTTTCAAATTGCTGCCACCAAATATTATTGTTACATTTAAAGAAATTAAATAATGAAGAATCTACATAAATGTATGAATGTTTCTCGCATTGTGATAAAACAACGGTACCTAGAGCCATCCAATTCTGAATAACGTAATTTTCCACCAAATATGGGCATCTGGAAGCCTTAATTTGAAATAGGAAATTTGTTTTATTATCAATTTCATATTTTGTAGCACTTCAATGAAGTTTTGATTAACAAACTCACTGATTTCAAAGTGAGCAATGGTAAAACTGTACAGGAAAGAAACATTTTTATCTACAATGCGAGACTTTGTATCGGAAATTCTAAAGATATGCTTATTTAAAAATTATTTTGCGATTTGCTGTTGAATTGAGGTTTGCGGCTTAAGTGCAAAGAACATTTAATAAATAAACACAAAAGGTTAAAAAAAGGTCTCTTTGGGCGTAATGTAAAATCTGAAAGCTTTCAGAATTTTTATTATTTTTTATTTGTAGATTGAACAAATGAAAGAATGTAGAAATTCTTATATATTTACTCATGTGACTGTTCATCAACCTATTCTTTGTGAACTAAGAAGCAATAATAAATGGGACTTATTCAGCTGGACGTTCAAGTGCATTTTATGGAGTACTAATAGTAGATTACCTTACGTAGTACTTACAGTAGATTACCTCACGTAATCTACTATAAGAAAACGGAACAAATATAGTTGGTTTAGGCATTAAGACCTGTTTGAAGCTACTACTACTTCTTTATCAGCTGGTAAGTAAAGGTCCATTTCCTTTATTAATAATTCAACTAGTTTCATAGTAAAACTCAGTCATATAATACTATAGTCAAACAACACTGTAGTCAAAATATTTTATTTATAGAAACTACACATTATTATTACGTTTAATGTAAAAATTTAGTTTTGTCTTCAGTATTATATTTTTGTGAAAAAATCTTTAGAGGTTCTTGAAATGTAAGATTTCAGATACATGATCACATTTAGGTACACATTCACCATTTTCGGCTAATCTTTGGAATATGGTAACGGGTAGTTTGGCGACATTTTGGCTAGGCGTAACTAAGATTTTAAGCTAATTTTTATTAATTTAATGTATATGTTTATTTATATTTTAATTAGTGTTTTTAATGTATATGTTTATTTATATTTTAATTAGTGTTTTTTTAATTTATTTATATTTTAATTAAATAATAGTCATTTTGTGCATTCTGCGTTTGTAGCATTTTGCAATCCATTCAGTACAAGTAAACCTGCATGGAAATAAGTTAAATATTTGACACTAAGTATTTGCAACCATTTTTAATGTTTGCCTTATAAATTCGCAGGTGACTTTTATAATGGATAATTTAGAGGGAAAAGAAAATTAATGTTATTTCTTGCATGTGCAAATGTTCATCATTGGAAAGGGTATATGCAAGCTGAACATATAAAAGCTTGCATAGTATGCATACTTTTTAGAGATCAGGTAATTTCATACATGTCCTTTTTTACCGACTTCAAAGATTCACAAAATTTTCCTGCATTTTCGTGCCACTTAGAAACAATTTTGCACCTAATCTTCGTCATGATTAAGCACTTTTGTTCCATAAAAATTCTAGCGAAAGCGTAATTCGGCTAGCAGATTGTTGGAAATATTGAAG
>KK112544.1:681225-738228 GCA_000611955.2 Stegodyphus mimosarum | reverse complement strand
CGTCCAAAGGGGCAATTTGCCCAGAAGGACTATTAATTTCGTTTTGGCATTATGCTTGATTCACTAAAAGCGTTCTTCCACTTTTCAAAATGTTGCCCCCTAATATTAGCGCCCTGTAATATATTTAAAGAAATTAAATAATGAAGAATATGCATAAATGTATATATGTTTCTCGCACTGTGCTAAAACGACGGTACCTAGAGTCGTCATATTTTGAATATTGAACGTTTCCATCGGAATATGGGCATCTGGAAGGCCACATTTAAAATTTGTTTTATTATCGATTTCATATTTTGTAAAACTTTAACGAATTTTTGATTAACAAACTCAAGGATTTCAAAGAGAGCAATGGCAATGTTGTACAGAAAAAAACGTTTTTATCTCCAGCGCCTGAGACTGTGTATGGGAAATTCCAAAGATATGCTCATTTTAAAATTATTTTGGAAAATTACTCTTGAACTGAATTTTATGGTTTAAGTGCGAAAAACATAATATTTAATAAAAAAGGGTAACACACAAAATGTTAAAAAAAGGACCGTTTGGGCAGAATTTAAAATCTAAATCCTTTCAGATTTATTTATTTATTTATTTATTTTTAGAAAAGAGATATACCAGTCGTAATTTATATCTGTAATCTTAATTTGCTTGTGTTTTATACGAAAAATCTAACCATATTACATACTTTTGCAATCAGCAATATTCATTTTATTTTTTTAAAATTAATTTTGAAAAATCGGTTCTTGAAGGTTAATGTGATACTTTCCTTAAATTTCTACAGTATAAGGGCGATAATCTAATATAATATACATTTAATATAATATAATATCATAATACATATAAAATAGTATAATACATAGAAAACTGTTTATTAATATACCCCGCTTTCTATATTGTTGCGAAAAATTCGGCGGTTGCGCCTGTATGTAAGCTTTACGGCATAGCACTAGGGTTGCCATAAAATAGTGTATGGTCGGGTTGCCAGATTGGCGACTTTATCGCCCATTTGGCGACCAAATCGGCGATGTCCCATGGTCCAATCGGGAAGCTTCTAGAATAACTTCCTGTCGAGATATTTCTCGAAACGTGTGGAACTTAAAGAAAGCTATATAAACCCTTGCGTTTCTGAGAGCAGTAGTTGAGAGTAGTGTGATTAGGTGTGAGCATAGTGAGAATTGTGTGAGAATAGCTGCATACTGTGAGTGCTAAGCTATGCGAGAGTTTTGTGAACGGAAAGCGATCGAGATAGTGCTTTGCCATGAAGCTACCTTTACAGTATAGCTTGTCAGTGTATTGGTGATTGTTCCACGGTGTTTATTATAAGTTTAGTGTTGCCGTGAAGCTACCTTTACAGTTACAACCTGAAGCTGTGCTGCTGATTGTTTCAGCGTATTTATTGTAGATTTTCGACGCTTTTAAAGGTAATTTTGGAACTGTGATGTAAATAGTGATTCTTGTAAATAAATTGTGCTTTTTATTGTTCTGCATCGTGTTTTCATCGGATACTCTCAAATCTACGAACCCGTATAACGCAACAATATATTTCTATAGCAAACTTTTTTTCTTAAAAAAAAAGCTCACAATTTTTTTTTAGTGTTGCTACCTGTACCAGTGCAATTGTTTATAATTTTCCGAGAAATTTGATTTGTCATTTACCCCCACTTGATACTCAAATAAAATTTTTTCACGACAAAGGTGACATCATGTGAGTCACGTGCACACTTACATGTAGTGAAATTATATCTTCGTAAAAATACCTTTTAATATTTTCTTTGTATGCACCTGCAACCATGATTTAGTTTTATGTATATATCATTTACTTATGTTTTTATATCGTATTATTAAGTCACTGTAACACTACTGAAGATGAAACGCTATATTGCTTAGATCTGCGATTTCTAGATCCCCTTCTACGTCTTCAACGTCTTTCTCCTTGGAAAACTTCCGTTCCAGAATTCTCACTGTCATAGGCCCATCGGGCACCTTCTCGGCTAATAGTGGAACTTGGAGCTTGGATTGATATGTCAAAATTGTTAGCATTTTTTTAGTAAAATCTCACTTTCATTTCAACCACTCATCGTCATTTTAACCAAATAGAACCAGCCTGTATGTGACTTGTATCACAGACGTTAAAGGAACACGATAAGACAGGTTACGTGATCTGTAAATAAGACATTTACTGCAAATTTTCTTTTTTTTGTTTGAACATCCACCACAGAGTCCGGGAATAGCGTACTGGAATGTTGAATTGACGGACAGTGTTTAAGCAAACCTTTTCTACACCTGCTACATTTGCAAATCAAATTCTGAGTCACGGCTTCTCTAAATTACGCATTTCAGCCATTCGTGTTTGAACAGCCTTTCCTCATTTTCTCTGTGTAACATTCGAAACTTAATAAAACAAAAATAATATACAGATATGTTCTTCCGATTATGTGAAGTAACTTATTTGGAAAGAATCACCATTAGAGTTGGTGGTGATGCTACAAAATTTGTAAATGGACTCAGTTTTGACTACTTTAATACTACTGCGTTAAAAGATGTTGGTTTGATTTATTTAATTACGGCAAAGCACTAGAGGGCTAGCTGCTTAAGGAAAGCGATGCCTTCGTGAAGGATTTTCTAAGGGAAAATGGCTCGCATACATGTTACGCATGGAGAACTCCTATGCAGCAAGCCTGTTCGCCGGGATTCGAATCTCAGACCGAACTACCAGTGAATTCAAAGAGGAATTAGCTTTATAAGAAACACTTTTAAACTAGCTTATTTTAATTCCTTATAATATATTCTACTCATTCTTTTGTAAGCCGTATCGAAGGTCATTCGAACTATACAGAAACGATTTTGTTAATTCATTTTTATGTATAAAGGGTGGTATTTGCATCTGTCTGATAGTTTTTATAGTGTTGATTGTAGCTCAAATTTTCCGTAAAATAATGTTACGGATTTCGTATTTATTTAGAATTGTAATTAAAATTGTTTTATTTTCCCCGTGCAACGCAGACGATTTTTGACGAGAAAGCTACGTCGGAAAAGTAAAAATAAAAGAGAACGTGCATTTAATATTTAATAAATAAATATCTCGTAATTGCTGTTCCCATCCACAAAAATCGAGAAAATAGGTTTTACCAGAATATTGTAGTGAATAATTAAAAAATTTATAAAAGCCGAATTAAAACACCTCAGCTCAGTTGTAGCTGTTTTAAGCGAATTGTTGTTTACCTAATGCTTTTATTGATTATAGCGAATTCGCTGTGAGATTGGATTAACTTTCTCTATTTTGAATTGAGTTCTGTTTAAAGTTTGAGATATTGTACGAATATCTGAGGAAATATTTCAGCATTTTGTTTTATTTCGTGTCAAAAGAATAAATTTTATTAATTTTTGAACGACTTGTGCATTCAATCTATTACGAACCCGTACGCACGCAACAATTTTTGGTGTCAGAAGAGGAGGGGTTTGAATGCCATTCACTAGAGCTATAGAGGAACAATTGAGACTAGAGCTATAGAGGAACAATTGAGACTAGAGCTATAGAGGAACAATTGAGACAGCTCGTGTCTGCCTTTGCTGCATTCCAAGAAAAGATGGAAGGGGACGTCAACTCGGTAAAAGAAGAGATGAGAGCTGGCAAAGATTCCGTTAAAGAGATGAAAGCAGGTCAAGAAAGGATAGAAGATGGTCAAACATCTGTTAAAGATGAAATGAAGGCTGTTCAAGAAAAGATTGAAGCAGGTCAAGAGGAAATGAAAAAAAAGAAATTACCTACGTAATAGAAAAATTCGAAGCTATGGAAGGCAGAATTGACGCTGTTGAAAATAAAGTTGAGCACATTGATTTTTTGTCATCTGTAACAGAACTCAATTCAAAACAGTGAAAGTTAATCCAATCTCACAGCGAATTCGCTAGAATCGATAACAGCATTAGGTAAACAACAGTTCGCTTAAAAACAACAGTAACTGAGCTGAGGTGTTTTAATTCGGCTTTTATAAGCTTTTTAATTATTCACTAGAACATTCTGGTAAAACCTATTATCTCGATTTTTGTGAATGGCAACAGTAATTACGAGATATTTATTTATTAAATATTAAATGCACACGCTCTTTTATTTTTACTTTTTCCGACGTAGCTTTCTCTTAAAATCGTCTGCGTTGCACGGGAAAATAAAACAATTTTACTTACAGTTCTAAATAAAGAGCTAAATAAATACGAAATCCGTAACACTGCCCCCTTCCCAACGACTGCACGTCCCGGGCAGTACGATCCCTGGACAGGAAGCGAAACTTACAACTAAGCAATAATAAACATTACATTACAATAACAAAATAAACAATAATTGCAATAAGGAATTTTCAGCATATCAAATACTAAATCCGTTTAACAGTAAATACTTTCTTAGCACAGTCATATCAGTTGTATCCCCTTCTTCTTGGGCCGTCCTCCAAGTTCGTTCATTATTCATGGATGTCATTTTTTTAAGGCTTGTAAGAAAGAGAAAGTGCAGAAGTCCACAGGAGACACGCCAGATCATTCTACAGGCATTTTATTAAATGTGATAATTTTTTTTTTTTTTTTTTCTTTTTAGTCCAAAGGGATGTAGTCCCGAAGGACTATTACTTTCGTTTGGGCATTTTGCGTCGTTTCACAAAAATGACCGATTCACTTTTCAATTTAGTGCTTATGTTTCTTTGTTGGTAATTGAAGTTGCATTGGGTTGGCTATTGGAATTTTTGGAATCGTACTATGTTGGTTATTGGGTCTGTACTGGATGGATTAATGGAATTGTATTGGGTTGACTATTGCAATTATATTGGGTTGGTTTTTGTGTTCGTATTGGGTTTAGTTTAATGTTTGTTTCGTTCGACAAGTTATTATATTATTAAGCAAGATCCCTTTGGACGTAATATAAAATCTGAATCCTTTCAGATTTTTTTTTTTGCCGTTTCTGGTTCTTTCTTTGGTAGATAAGTGGCAGTTAACTTAGATGTGTGACGTAAAGGTACCTCTGAGAGTCATTTTTAATACACTTAGTATTTTTGAACACTTTTGACACATGAGTTTTTGGTTGTGACACCATAGTGTAGATTTGATTCCTATATTGAAAGACAAACAACTGTAACTTCGACATTTGCTCAGCCATTTGAAATTATTCTTGTTGATTAATGTAATTCGCAGAACATTGTTTTAATGCGATGTAATATAGCAGAGGTACCCAAATTTTATGTCAAGTGAGAGCCGCATGATGGAATTCAGGAAAGTTCGAGAGCCGTAGCTAGATTTTCCAAAAGCCACAAATCTATATTGATACGAAATGTGCAGGCGCGGTAAGATAGCTTCTCCGCAAAGCAGGCTTAAGGTTGCCAGAAAATGGCAATGGGCGTCAGGGTCGCCACATTTGGCGAGAAATCGCCCATATAGGCGATATGTCATAGACGGATGGAGAACCTTCTGGAACGAATTCTTACTGGTTTAGCCCAGAATGTTCTCGAACACGAGCCAAAAGTTATGTAAACCGTTCTGGTACGCAGAGAGACGAATCAGTGCCTAGTCTGCCGAGTTGATAGTTAGTGAGCGACTGTCTTGTAGCCGGAGCTGGTCGTCGAATGCATCGAGAGAGTTTCTTAGTGTATTAGTGCATTGTCGAGTTTCATCTTAGAGTCTGTTGAGCTCCGAGAATGACCGAATCGAGTCGCGAGCTGTACTCTAGTGCATCGCGAGTTTTTACGTGGAGAGTCTCGAGAGTACGTAAGGTTCCGAGAACGACCGAGCAGAGTCGGAAGCTATACTCTGGTGCTTTGCCGTGAAGCTGTCTCCACCGTTATAGCCTGATAGCGTGAAGGCTGTGTCGCTGATTATCTCAGCGTGTTTATAGTAGTTCTTCGACGACTGTAAGCGTGATTTTGGAGTTGTCTGGAAAAGTACTGGCCAATAAAGTGTGTTTTGATATTTCATCAAGTGTCGTCGTCGTTATTCACTCCAAATCCATGAACCCTTTAACGTACATACGAAGAAGGGAAAAAAAGTAACAATATGTACATTTTAAAAGTTAAGCAACGTATTTCAGATAGAAAGAGGACTCTGATTCTAAACAAAAATTCGTGACAGTTTGCCTTCAGCATGTGATGATGCCACAAACACAGCGAGAAGTTTTGTGGTCCTTCGTTTTTTTCTAATTACAACTTAATGCGGTAAAAAGAACTTTTTTTTTCAGTTTTTAAATCTTCCGATTCTGTCGCTATGCTTCTTGGCAAACGCTGATTTATCACAGCTTTCTAATGATCGTGAAACTTCGAATTCTTCTTAAATCCGCGACACAGCAACTCAAGTCGTTTTTCCGCTACCTCAAAATTATCCTCTAATTGCCTTGCATGTTTGTTACACGGCAAGAAAGCGATATATTCGTTGTCCTCAAATATTGGGGATTCTCGAAATTTTCTAACGGTAACATCGTCTTCTAAGCTGTAACTGTCATTTGATTTGTTAGAAATACCCGAAGCTTCTAACTGCCATAAATTACTAATCAATTCCAATGTCGAATCAACTTCTAAATTATTTTTAACTTGTATTAAATTCTGTATGAAATTAAATGTTTGTAATGCAGAGCAGAAATTGTGTCGGAACCCGGCAGAGATATTTGTAATGTAATGTAATACATTACGATATTTGTAATGTAATGTAATACATTACGATATTTGTAATGTAATGTAATACATTACGAGTAAAATGTTCTATTCTCGGAAGAACTAAAAGTAATTACCTTGGTCATGCACTTCCAGCGCTAGTGTTCTTTCACTGTAGAGTTCTTACAAACTTTACGGGGGACAAAAATTGTCACTTGCGCCAATTTACACCTGTCCGAGTGACCCGTAGCGAGCCACTCTCTGCGACTACTTTAACAATATAAACGCTCACTTCGTCCGAATAGAAAAGTAGAGGAGATGAGTCAGCGAGTCCGTTTCTACTTTGAACCAGTTGAAAATTTATCCGGGCAGTAACTCCGAGCAGTGTTCGCAGAGACACCGTGCCCAATCTTTTCGTCATATCGAAAATGCCGAGATGGACCGATAATCTAACTATGACATTTTTTAATGTATATGTATCTTGTGAAGTATTATAGGATACTTCACTACCTGAATATTACGACCATTGTTTACTAATACCTAAATACGTATTACTTAGATAGATCAGAATGAATTTAGGTTTTTGATATTGTAGAAAAAACATAGAAGAAAATTAAATAACGGCATCGGATTCAAAAGATCATCGGATTCATCGGATTGCACAACAGTGTATATATATATACACTGGTGTGCAAAAATTAAGGACGAAGTCGAAAAATTAGCATATCAGATGAACGAAGAGGCAGAGCGGACAGAAAGACCAATCAGGTGATTAAGTAAGGTGATGTACGGTAGCAGATATGCAGGTAGACGTAATGGGGGAGTGTGAGTAGTATAAAGCATGTTGTCGGTCTAAGATCAGTATTTCTGGCAAAGAGATTGCACGCCGTATAGTAGTTAAAATCACACCGAGTTGCTGCCTCAGCGACAAATGGCGAATAATCAATCTGTTAGACGACATCTGGATGCCGGGGGTTTAGTAGTGGTCGTCCACGAGGAACCGCACCCGCAGATGACCGGTATATTGCCTTACAGGCCAGAAGAAACAGGCGGCAGACAGCGGGAGAAATCGCTAGACACACGACACAGGCGACTGGACGACCGATATCGCGTTTTACCGTGGCCAGAAGACTGCACGGTGGTGGTCTGTTTGCACGACGCCCTGTACGGTGTGTACCTCTAACGCCTGCCCATCGGAGAAGGCGTTCTCTGTGGTGCCGGGAACACCGGAATTGGAGAGACAATGAATGGGGACGAGTACTCTTTACAGATGAGAGCAGATTTAGTCTGAGTTGCGATTCTAGAGACATACACATCTGGACAGAGCGGGGAACACGCAATAACCCCTTCAACATCATCAAAAGGGACTGTTTTGGAGGTCGCGGAGTTCTCGTTCGAGCAGACATAATGCTTGGTAGCCGGACCGACCTTCATATCTCCCAAGGAGGTTCGTCACCTGGGACTGCTATTGTAACGAGGTTCTTCTTCCTTACATGCGTCTTTTCACAAGGGCTATGGGTCCTCAGTTCCTCTTCATGGACGACAACGCTCCACCTCATCGCACAGTTACTGTCGAAGAGCTGTTGGAGAGTGAAGATATTGAACACATGGATTGGTCGGCAAGGTCTCTGGATCTAAATCCCGTCAAGCATGTACGGAACTTACTAGGGAGACCCGTGGCAGCACGTAACTTATCGCCAGTAACGATTCCGAAACTGCGATTGGTGCTACAAGAGGAACGAGCAGCAGTGTCTCAACAGCTCATTAACAACCACATATCCAGCATGCACAAATGATGTGAAACCTGCCTAGCAGTCAGGGGAGATCATATCCCCTATTAAAGACCGGATGTTTCTTGCTGGACACCCATCACAGGGATGTTTCGGCCTTCAGTCGCATTGCGCTCCATGCTACTTTTTCAATAAAGCTTCTTTTTATCCCTCTGATTTCTCTTTTAGTAAGTGTTGCTTACATTACTCATGTCCTTACGTATTGGGGATCTTACGGTATTAAATGTGTTGATTTGGAAAGTTTTTGTACAAAGTTATATTGAAAAAACCTTAATTTTTGCACACAAGTGTATATATATATTCATAATGTAATATGGAGAGTTTTCTTTTTATAATTTATGCTGAATTATTGCTTTATTACTTTGCAGCTTTAGCGCAAGTAAGTTAATTATTATAAAATTAAAAGACTTATTAATTTACTTTTAATTACTTTCATTGTGAATATAAATTCAAACTAATAGCAGCTTTAGCGCTATTTTAATAACAGCCTGCTCTCTGTGTATTATATCTCCAAGAAACTTTATAGTTTTGTCGCCAATTTAGGCTAAACTTTCTTCAATAGAATACTACTTATTACGACAACCCTTTTGCTTCCATCACTTAATACGTACTTGCATTCCAGTCATTTGGTTTTAAAATTTCGAAGGCAAGTTGGTTAATTTTTGCTTAAATTTCTTTTTTGCTACAGTTTTTAACTTTAATTTTATAGATTTCTTTTAATCTTCTTATTTTTTAAAATTTGTTCTTGAATCTACTTTTGTTTTTACTTTTGTATTTGAAATAAAAAGAGAGTGTAGGGGATATGTCTTCTAAAGTAAGCATCTCGTTCAGATTAATTGTGTTCTTAGTATCTGATTTTAATCTTAAAGATTATTTGCTTTTTAACAGGATTCTTTTGGTTTAGTGACTAATATCTTTATTTTGATTGAGTATCAATTAGTGATTTGAATCTAGCAAATAATTTGATGCTTACTTGGAAGGAAGATAAAACATTCTCTCTTATTTTAGTTACTGTTAATTGATGTAGATTGGTTTATCCCCTTGATAAGTCGATTAATCTGCTATCAATAGCAATAACTGGTTTTTCAATACTTAAAAAGTTTACTTTTGATTTTAGCATTTTTGCGATTTAGTTTTTCCTTAACTGTGTTTAAAGCAAGGAGGACTGAAAATTCTATAAAGTTTTTTAAATTCTGAAAAATACCTTTTCAATAATGTTTTTAAATTGAATTTCCGTTGCTTGGAGGTGTAATATGGAGAGTTTTCTGTTTATAATTTATAGTGAAATATTGCTATTACTTTGCAGCTTTAGCGCAAGTCTTTGGCTTATTAATTTACTTTTAATTACTTTCATTATCAGTATTTTTATAATTTATATATATATATGTATATATAGAATAAAAGCAGATAATTAAGTTAAAATGAATGAAGTAACTGGACTGAAAAAGATACATGGTAGTAGTCTCGTAAAAACCTGTCGAAGCATCAGCGTTTGCGAAACAAAAAGAGAAAGAGCAAAAATAGTTTATACTCAGTATTTTTACTCACTAAAAAGTAGCTGAATTAAAAATAAACCCAGAAATTTAAATAAAGTTGAGAGTAAATGAATTCGTAATTCTAACATTTGACCTGATTTTTATACTTTTATTTCAAACACTAAGCACTGTTGTCAATTAAATTAACTCAATGGTGTCTCAAAACCATCAGCAACATGATTCCTTTTTACTTCATTGTATTGTAATCGCGAAAAATTTCGGGTACCTTATTTCAACGAAAATATCTATTTCGACCGCTATCCAATGCAATTTAACGATGTTTTTGAGTAACATTCGTACGTAACATTCGTACGTTTTTGAGTAACATTCGTAATAATATATTATATTAGTTTTATATATACATTTTATATTTAAATTGGATTCTGAAGAGATTTTTTCGTGAAGTCTGTGCGTACGTACGTACGTATGTATGTACTTCGCATAACTCAAAAATGAGTAGCCTCAGAACGTTGAAATTTCGTATATAGGACTGCTATAACATGTAGATGTGCACCTCCTATTTTATTTGCAATCGGCCTCACTAAAAGTATATAAATTTATGCATATATATATCCACTCTGTTACTCGGCTCAATGAACTCAGTTTTTTAATCTTATATGTTGGTAAATTTTGTTTTAAAAATGATTGAATTATGTTGTTCTTATCTTCCGTTTAAGGTTTTTATGCCGTTAGTAAATCTGCATGCAAGATTTGTAGAATTAGCAACAATTTAAAAGTGTTTAAGTGAGGCTAAGCCTAATCATTTTTCTCCTGGCGGACATATTTGTTTACATTTGAAACCTAGGAGAATATTGGATTTGTTGCCAATCTATAGAAACTTCGCAACAACAAAGATAACGCCTTCTTTTATTATTGCGAATTAAATCATGCTTAATCCACTGCGGAATTTATTCGAAGAAATATGTGTTTAAGATTTACTTCGTAATTTTTTAATATAGATATTTTGAGTTTTTATGTATTTTCGCCTTGTCGCGAAGTGAGGACTGAACTAACTGAACGAGAAATACTGAATCGTCTGCAAAATTCTTTCTTTCTTTCTTTTTTTTTTTGTTTTATTTTGTTTGTTCAATTTCTTTTAGACATCGTTTTAGATTTATTATAGTATTTGAATAGAACATGTAGCAACGATTAGGTAATTCTCCAGATGATATACATATTTTTTTGCATTCTTGATGAGTTATAAAATGAATGAGATGTGACGCTGTTAAGTGAAGCTAGCTCCAGAGTGTCGCTGTGATAAACAAATATAGTGAATTTTAAAGAGTGCATTTATTCTATTGTGAAGTAGATTTAATTATAAGATTTAATTATCGCTATCGATGAAGTAGATTTAATTCAATCCAATAAGTTTAAATAAAATGCAGGAAAATTGCGTATAATTTAATATTCTGTACAAGGAAGTCCTGTGGTGTACACATCAGATTTTTTAATTAGAGAACACATTATATGAATAATAAGTAACGAGAACGCTGTTTTCGTCTTTGGAAATTACTAATTGAAGTTACAGGAAGCCAAGGTCATAATAATATACAAGGACGTCATGAACAAAACACTCGCTTGATTACTTGACGTCTAGTGATTTCACATGTAACAAGCAAGCATAAGAAAATGATTTTTCCCATTAAAAAAATTAATAAAAAATGGCAAATAATATCAACCCTCCATGTAATCTTACCAGCTATTTTCCTCATTGAAACCAGTTACTGTTGATGGTTTACTTTGTTTAGCTTGTATCTCGTGTGTAAAAAATAAACGGGGAAAATATTTTTTTTTAAAACATCAATCTAGTACTAGACTTTTCCTGTGACATGGCGGGAAAAAGTATTTTTAGCTTCAAGTGTTTTTCGCTCACGTCATTTGTTTAACAAAAGTAATAATAAAATAAAATAAAAAATCTGAAAGCTTTCAACTTTCATATTAGGCCCAAAGCGGCGTTCTTTTCATTTACGCATACGTACACGTTTCGAGAGAATTTGGGCTAAAAATATTAAAAAACAGCATATCTTTAGAATTTCAGATAGACAATCTCGCGCGAGACTGAAAATAAATAGATTTATTAAAAAATATTTCATTCCATACAGTGTGTTGCCACTTTGAAATCGTCGAGTTTCTTAACAAAAAATTTGTTAAAGTTTAAAAAATATTAAATAGATAATAAAACAAATTCGAAATTCAAGATTCTGGCTTCCAGGTACCCATATTCGGGTGGAGGACTGCGTTATTCAAAATTGTATGGCTCTAGGTATCGTTGTTTTTTCACAGGGCGAAAAACACCGATACATTCATGCAGATTCTTCATTATTTAATTTCTTTAAATGAAATTCAGGGCGTTAATATTTGATGGCAACGATTTGAAAAGTAATAAAGCCGTTTATAGTGATTCGATTCAAAGTGCTGTTTTGAGACTAGTAGCCCTTCAGGGCTAACGCCCATTTGTCTAAAAAATCTACATGTTCGAAATTCGAAAAACTATTAACTAATTCTACCATCGGTGTCATAAATGTGTTGTTTACAACTAACATTTGAATCACAAGATACGTTCAATTAACTAAATTTAATGAAACTGAATGAAATTATTTTTTTTTAGATTAAATGATTTGTTTATCAATAAATTTTGATAAAATGCTTCCAATTAAGCCGTCTTCAAGCTTAGGCGACAAGGGCAGGAGCCTAGGGCAAAAGCTAAGTTATCCATAAGTCATAATTCAAGAAAAATGTATTTTATTTTGATGGTTTAGTTTATTTGATTTTAGCAAAGCATTCAAGGGCTATCTGCTTAAGGGGAGGCACGCCTTCGTGGAGGATTTTATGAGGGGAACTGACACGTATACACGTAACACATGGGGAAAGCTACGAAAACGCCCATGCAGTAAACCCGTTCGTCGGGATTCGAGCCCTGGATCGAACTACCAGTGTTCAGCGACTGGTAATCAACAAAATACAATTCACCGCTCTGTCGCTCGTGGGCCCGCGCTTTGTTTTGAAGCATTAAGGCGTTTTATTTACATTCTTTTGCAAAAAAATCGAAGCAATAAGAAGGATTTTTGCGATCGTGACGAAATTTGGTATGCAAAAACATCTTGATCGAACATGCAAATGATGAAAGTTTCAAGGCAAATGAACAGGAATTGCGATCATAGGCAAAGTATAAAACCAGTAACAGAGGCGGAAAATTTATCTTTTTTCATTGCTGCCATTGTAATTCCGTAAAGATGCAACTAAAGATGCCATTACGACGAACATCTTACAGACAACTAAACGACTTCGAACGTAGTCGTATTGTAGGGTTGCGTGGAGCTGGGTGGTCATACCGGCAATAGGCCGCCACCTGCAGCGTACAGACACTGCTGTGCAAAGATGTTGGCGGCAATGGTTGCTATAAGGAAACTGCCGACGAAATGAAGGCTGTGGAAGGCCAAGGAGCACAAATGCGAGGCAAGATAGGATGATTGTTCGCCAGGCCCGAACCGCCCCAGCGGTATCATTGTTGACTATTCAGCCATTACAGCCAGGGCTATACCTCCCGTGGTACCGTCTACCATCTCACGGCGCTTGTCTGAGGCGAGGTTACGCTTACAGAGGCCTTTAAGACGTTTGCCTTTCACCCCACAACATCGGCGGTGACGTCTGGAGTAGTGTCGCAGCCGGTCATCAGGCATCGTATAATGTTCAGCGATGAATTCTGCTTCACTCTTGAAGCAGACGACCACCATGTTCATGACTGGAGAGGTCGGAGCCAGCGATCCCAATCAGCCTTTGTTTTACAAAGGCATACAGCCATAACCCCTGGTGTGATGGTGTGGGGGGCTATTTCTTGTGACAGCAGGTCATCTTTAGCCATCCTCCGTACATTTTTAACAGTTCAACGATATGTTGATACCATCCTGAGGCTTGTTGTACTACCCTTCATGGCACATCATCCTGGGGTCATTTTCCAACAAGATAATGCCAGACCACATACTGCTCTCATATCTCTGGACTGTGTTAGTGCGGTTGATACTCTTCTTTGGCCAACAAGGTCACTAAACGTTTCACCAATCGAGCATGTCTGAGACATGGTAGACCGCCAGATTGGGTCACCACAAAATATCGCAGATCTGGAGCGACAACTGATGAATGCATGGTAGAATGTGTCGCAGGATAACATTAGGAACCTCTACCACACCTTGCCTCGACGAATTCAAGCATGCATTTTCGCCAGGGGCGGTTCGACCAACTATTAATTTGAACACTCAATGGGTGATTGTGAGCCGTGAACAGGTACTATGACCTTGATTTTTTAATCATTTTATTATCTGTGTATGAGCTATACATATTGTTACCTTTTTTTCTTCTTCTTTTTACGTACGTTAAAGGGTTCGCGGATTTGGAGTGAATAACGATGACACTGGATGGAGAATGGAAATACACTTTATTGGCCAGTATTTTTCAAGACGGCTCCAAAATCACGTTTACAGTCGTCGAAGAACAACTATTAATATAATAATCGACAACACAGACTTCAGAATAGACAGCTTCACCGGGCGGATGGGCGATTTCTCGCCAAATGTGGCAACCCTGCCGTGCATTGCCATTTTCTGACAATCCTAAGCCTGCTTTGTGGAGAAGCTATCTTACAGCAGCTGGATATTTCGTAACAATATATTCAATTTCATCAAAAACAACCACTTCCTTCATGGTGCTTCGATTTTTTTGCAAAAGAGTGTACATAAGGCGCCTAGCGTGTTGAACAACTAGGGTGCCGAAAATGATGTATCCGACTTGCTTCAAACAGTACCAATTATATGCCTCAAGTTTTTTACCAGTGGAAAGACGTATGCCTAATTTTCATGAAAAACAAAACAAAGCACGTATTGAAATTACAAGGTCTTAAGTATATGAGTAGTTATTATTGGGCATTTCACTGTCTGCTTTTATAATAACACCTCAAATTTCAATACCCAAACACGATGTGTTATTAAACTCGCAGTACCTCCAAAAAATGAGGATCGGATTTTGTTCCAATCCATCACAAGGAAATACAGAAAATAAATAATAAATAAAAGAATATTTGAAAGATTTCAGATTTTAACATCGCGCCAGAAGATTTGAGGTTTTTTATGGCCTTCCTGAGCTCGGAGCTTATCAATCTGCTCTCAGACTCACTCGTGGTAACACTTTTTTTTTTTTTTTTTTTTGTCTTTTAACTTTGCTACTAAATACCACTTTCTTCACACTTAGCCACATAAAATTCAACGGAAAAATCACATGTAAAACCAGAATATGTTTAAAAATTCCCATATAATATTAAGTTCTGCCATTAATTTTTTTTTTTAAATCCTTTCTCAGGCAGTCATACCATTGTTCAATTTTCTTAACAAGATGACTTACATCAGTGATCTCAAACTGGCAGTCCGCGGGTCGCATCCGGCCCACGAATATATTTCAATTATATATTTGCTGTAACGGTTTTAAGATATATATTTTTTTTTTAAATTCGAGTTTACATCATTTTTATTACAATTAAAAATTAACATGAATAACACACAAGAAAATTTATAAATGAACTTAATTAATTTACAGTGTTATATAAATCTTATTCAAAGATTTAAAGAAACAGATTCGATTAAATTTTATGCGTACTTATCAAAAACTAAATAGGCTCAGTTACGAATATTTGGACTAAAAATAACCGCTTTGTTTGGGAATACATTTACTGAATAGCTTTTTCTTGTTTAAAAATTATACGAAAAGAATCCAATTCGCAGATCAACATCTACAATCCGTGATGGAGAGAATTTCTAGTAATTCTTCTCCGAGGCTACGAACTTTATCAGAATCAAGTGTCAAGCATAATGCAAATTAGTTTTCAAGTGAAGCATTTTAGACTTCAGAGAGTAGATATAGCCTATATCTATATTCAACGGACTACTGCTAAATTAAAATTAGTAATTTTCTTTTATATTTGATATCTTACACACATATTTGAACACAATGTGTGCATACACAACAAAAATTTAGAAATTTCAAATTAAATTCATAAATTCATAAATTATTAAAGTCGTGCAGTATGCTGCGAATTTGATTAAATAATCAAGAGACAATAATTAAATTGCAAATTAAATTAAGAAAGAGGTCAAACGTCCAATCGGAAGTATACACATCAAAACTCACGCAAAAGAATGCAATAAAACAGCGTAATAAAACTAATGTAATTAATATAACATAATAAAATTAATATAAAATTGTTGAAAATGCAAAATCAATATAAAATTGTTGAAAATACCTTCGGCATTTTCAAGGAACAGTCGAAGAATTTTCAACAGAGCCACGTTTCTGAATTATATATGAATACCCGAAACAAAAGAAAGTTATAAAGTAAAAATTAATTAAATATTAAATTTATAAGGTATTTCTCCCGCCTTCTTCCCATGTCTTCATGGTGTAGTGATCAACACGCTCGACGCGTAACCGAGAGGTCCGTGGTTCGATTCCCAGCGAAGGCGTTGCTCATTTTTCAATATTCCTGCTTCCAAATACCTAATGTCTCTACGAGCGGCGCCCGAACTAAAAGGTGGTGGATGATGATTCTCCACCACCACGATTTGGCGGTTGGGGCCCCTAATCCCCAGTCGCCCTTTAAAAGGAGTATAAAAGGTATTTCTCCCGCCTTCTTCGCATGCCTTCGTGGTGTAGTAGTCAGCATGCTCGACACGTAACCGAGAGATCCGTGGTTCGATTCCCGGCGAAGGTGTTGCTCATTTTTCATTCTTCTGCTCCCCAAAATGTACTAATTACTAAAGTGGCGCCTGAACTAAAAGGTGGTGGATGATGATTCTCCACCGCCACTATTTGGCGACTGGAGTCCCCAAAACTCCAGTCGTCCTTTAAAAGGAGTACCACGGACCTCTGAAATACCGGCTCAGTGTGCTGACCATTACACCACGAAGGCACGCTAAGAATGTGGGAGATATACCTTATATACTCCCCTTTTTAAAGGGCGACTAGGGTTTTAGGGGACCTAGTCGCCAAATCCTGGGTGTGGAGAGTCATCATCCACAACCCTTTTAGTTCGGGCGCCACTGTAGAGACATTAGGTTTTTTTTTTGGAAACAGGAACGATGAAAAATATGCACTGCCTTCGCCGGGGATCGAACCGCGGACCTCTGAAATACCGGCTCAGTGTGCTGACCATTACACCACGAAGGCACGCTAAGCATGTGGGAGATATACCTCATAACTCTACAAACTGAAGTCCTTTAAAAGTGCAATATAGTGAGATTTCTTTTAACTTCTTAAATTTTAATTAATCATCAAGATATAATCTGCTTCGACGTGACCCTAGAAAAATAAACATTAAAAAGATTACAAAAAGAATTCTGTAGTAAGAAACCAGATTAATCATGGAGTAAATTAACAGCAATGTGTTAAATAAATATTAATTAAATTTTGAAAGAAAGAAAAAGCATGTAGAGTCATTAGGGTTGTAGGAATTTATATTTATTTTAAATAACCAGTTAAATTTAATTTGAAAATCTTTCCTATACTCCTTCATTCCCCTAAGTGTGACTGCCAGAACATTTAAATTTGGTAGCGCGCGTAAGGAATGCAAATTCTACCTGTGGAAGAAAAAATTTAAATATAGAGTTCTAGAAGGGAAAGTTAGAGAGTTTGGGAAAAATCTGTGCGTGTTTGTAACGCAAGCTTCGGCTTAGCATTTATTGCTGGTTAGACGTGGCTTAAGCAGCTATTGTCTTTCCGCTACTAAACTCATCTACGCGCTGTAGGATACAGGATTGACTGACCCCTGCAGTTTAATTCTACTACTTGTTAATATGTTGAATTTTTGTGTTTTGATTTTACTGTTTCAGTTACCGCCCAAGCAAAGGCGTAGTCTGTTAGCGTCGAGTTGATGCATTGTAAATAATTTAAAGGTTATAATAAAGGGTAGCTTTAACCCTTCTTCTGTGCAGTCACTATTTTCCAGATTTCATACAAGAGTTAGGACAATAGAACCTTATAGAGTTTTTCATGCAGAAAATGTGCAATGCCCTCGTCCAGACTGGAATCCTAGACCTCTCTGATACGCGTCGAGCCCACCACTTTTTTTTAGTTCGGGCGCCACTGTGGAGTCGTTAAGTTTTTTTTTAAGACGTGAAAAATGTGCAGTGCCTTTTCCGGGACTCGAACCTGGACCTCTGGAATACGCGCCAAAGGTACTTCCAGTTACACCACGAAGGTATACGGAAAGGAGGGAGGACCATGAGACTAAATTGTTTGGTTACGTGGGTCGGCCTGCGCTCACTTCTGGTACCACATATCGGGGCTGTTCAGTAGTAACTTTCAGGTGCTGTTGTGTGCTAACCGCTTCACACGGCAATCATTTAGCTGCCCCTTTTAAAGGAGGACGAGTAAGGATTAAGAGACCAAATCACCAAATCCTGATTGCCCGACATCTTTCAGTTCGGACGCCACACTAGAGTTATTAGGTTATTTCATGCTGGAGACGTGAAAAATGTGCAGCGCCCTCGCTTGGGCTCGAACCCTAGACCTCTCGAACAGGCACCGAGTGTGGTTCCAGTTACACCACGAAGGCATGCGGAAAGGAGGGAGAAAGTAATTTACAAGCAGAACTGCTAAAACATTTTACAAATCTAAAGCAGCTATTGTGAAACAAAAGCAAAAATATGTTAAGCCAAAATTTTGATGAAACGAATTTTTTTACAAGGCATGTAATATGCACACATATGAGAAATATATTATTATTTCTTCCTACATATTTTGCAATGGTAAAATATGTGGAATTTTTTATTTTTATCCTTGAACGTATTTTTGCGTCATCGATCAAATGATTCATATGTACAATGCGGTTCGAAATTTTAATGAAGATGGGGGAAAGACCATTAAATTCTGTTTTTCTTGTATTCATTTTCATTCTTATTCACGGCTGTGAAAAATATTTACCAAGAAAAATAAAGTCATTATTCAAGGAAACAAAGTGTTGCGAAATATGAGTTTTTCTTTTATCGTGTTTCAGCATTCTAGTGATGTGATATAAACAGGAAAATGGAGATAGTAAAAGATCAGAAGCGGAAAAAAATTGTGGCATTAAAACGTTAAACTTTTTTTTTTAACCAAAACATATAAAAAAAACCAATAAAAAAAATCTGAAAGATTTCAGATTTTAAATTACGTCCAAAGGCGCGTTTTTTTAACGTTTCGTGTGCTACCTTTTTTTATTAAATATCATGTACTACGTACTCAAACCATAAAATTCAGTTCAAAATCAATATCGCAAAATCATTTTAAAATGAACATATCTTTAGAATTTCCGTAAGTCTCGTGCGCTGGAGATAAAAATGTTTTTCTTTTTCCGTACAGTGTTGCCATTGCTCGCTTTGAAATCATTTAGTTTGTTAATCAGAAATTCGTTGAAATGTTACAAAACATAAAATCGATAATAAAGCAAATTTCAAATTCAAAATTAGGGCTTCCAGATGCCCATATTCGCAGTAGGATTACGTCATTCAAAATTCGATGGCTCTAGGTTTTATCACATTGCGAAAAACATGCATACATTTATGCAGATTTTTCATTTTTTAAAATTTAATGCAGAGCGATAACATTTAGTGGCAACAATTTGAAAAGTGAAACGGGCATTCAGAGTGATTCAACGCAAAATCGCAAAACGAAAGTAATAGTCCTTCGGGACTAAATCCCTTTGGACTAATAACAACAACATTTCTTGCATAGTCAAAAAACATAAACTAAGTGGAAAATAATATGAAAGGTGTTGAAAGGTACCTAAAGAAAGATAAGAATGAAAAAAAAAATCTGTTAAAAACTTTCGCAAACTTTAATCAGGGGGAAAGACTTCAGATAAATTATTTTCTGTTACTAAATTATATATGCCATGTTAAAAATATTATGATATACCAATTCACGCCATATTACAAGGCCCAATATGTGTCTTGTTACTTATATACAGACATCTCCCATACAACACTATATATAACTCTGAAACACGGTTTCGCTCTTAGAGTGGTTATATATATATAAAGCCCAAACAGCAAAGAAG
The DNA here is from genome assembly GCA_000611955.2 of Stegodyphus mimosarum. Classification (NCBI taxonomy): domain Eukaryota; kingdom Metazoa; phylum Arthropoda; class Arachnida; order Araneae; family Eresidae; genus Stegodyphus; species Stegodyphus mimosarum. Next base: position 718,208 of record KK112544.1, on the reverse strand, counting down.
GGCTATTAATTTCGTTTTGGCATTTTGTGGGGTTTCAGTTTTCAAATTTTTGCCACCAAATATTATCGCCTTGTATTATACAGGGTGTTTATAAAGTGTCTGTACATTTTTAAGAAATAGGGTCTAATTCCAATTTCTTTGGAGGCGATCTGAAAGAATGCTGTCAACAGAGGAATGAATAGCCATTGTTTGCGTCCGTACACGTGGATTAACGTACCAACATGTGCAGGAGGACTTCGTCCGCAAATTCAGGAAACAAGCCCCTACCAGAGCAGCTATTAAAACCTTGATAAACATATTCAAGCGAACTGGTTGTGTTAAAGATGAAGACCGCTCCGGGAGACCTTCGATAACGCCGCAAGTTAAGAAAAGTTAAGCGATTACGCGCAGCCCCTAGGGCATCTATACGAAGACTCAGCCGGAAACTCGGTATTTCTCATACTACTGTTTGGAAAACTGTATGCTGTCATTTAAACAAGGATGCCTACCACATTCAAACTGTGCATAAGCTTGAAACCGAGGACTATGCAGCTCAGCAAGTCATGTGTTATGATTTGTTGGAAGCTGTGGAGAATGCGAACTTAATGGAGAATAATGGGCTGATGAACAGCCAAATGAACGAAAACGGACTATTGTTTGGACTAAAAAAATAATAATTTTTATTTTTATTCCAAGAATAATTAACTAAACAAGAATTTCTAAATTCATTGGTGCGAGGTTGAGTTAAGTTCCCCGGGCTAATGTGTATTTCGAAGTTAGCAAGTCTCATATTCTGTACAATGTTAAAATAAGTATAAATATTTAATCTGAAATTAATTTCAAGGCAGACGGGAAAGAAGTAAATGAAACAGCATTTCTTGAGCAAAAGTTAAACATAAAATATCGCAACTTAATGAGTTTACCTCTTTTCAGAATATAATTTGGTATCGGTTGCATTGTTTATTTATCATGAATTTTCAAAATGCAGGGTGGATATCATTAAAGTTATTTAGACTTACGTAGATCCATTCTGGTAGAGCTATTTCTTTGAAATTTGGTATATACGTCATCATAAGGATCATGGGGAAAGAAATTTGAGATAAAAATTAATAGTTCGTATTTTTATCAACAGATGGCGCTTTTCGTGGAATGTGGAAAAGAAGTTATGCAAATTTGGAGCTTTTTGAAAAGTCAGTATGGCTTTTCAAATCAGTACTTACAGTCATTCTTCACCATGCCTTTAGAGAAGAATGATCGAGTTTTACTGATCTGTCTTATCGGAACAACAGTAATGTTTCAAATGCACTACGAGAATACCAACGCTTGAAAGGCTTACAAAAATGACTTATCTGGAGGCAGGATTTGAAAAAGATGATTACTAAATTTCAAGAGACTAGGGCGTTTAGTGTGCTGCGAGGAAGGGGAGGAAAACGGATTTCAAATAAAACTGTGGAAGAAGTCGCTTTTGCCGTGGTCGAATTCCAGTTCCCAATATTCTTCGGCAAATGCTCGGGCGGTGTCACGTGACTTGTCTGTCACTTGATCGACACTACGAAATGTTCTGCAATCCACTGTAAAGTAATATCCAGCTTTTGCAAGAGCTACAACCTGCTCACTCGGACAAAAGCACTGATATTGCTAGTCTTCTTTTGGCCAGAATAGCCTAACAATGCATGGCCTTAGACCATTTTATGGTCAGACAAATCGCACTTTACTCTAAACGGAGCAGTTGACACTCAGAATTGTCGCATATGTGGTACTGCAAGTCTTAATTTGCGCATGAACGGTCTTTTCATTCTGATGACATTACAGTATTGTGTGGTTTTACCACTGATTTCATTCTTGATCCTTTTTTCTTCAAGAGAACACTCCTCAAAGCCCCAAAAGTGTTCCAACACGAGTGCCTTACTCGAACTTCTTCAGCAGCAAGTCTTTCTTGCCTTATAAGAATGATAGATAGTATTTAGAGACTACTGTCTTCGTGTAAGATGGTGCACCAGCTTATATTGTCGAACCAGTGAAAGCTCTGCTTCGTGCTGACTTAGGAGAAGCTCGGGTCATTTCAAGAAGTTTTCTGACTGCCTGGCCTCCTCCTTCTCTGGATTTGAATCCCTGTGATTTTTGGTTGTGGAGATTATTGAAAGATCGTGTCTACGGACTGTTCCTGAATTGAAAGCAAGCGTAACACATCATCCTGCTCCAATTGACCGAGAAACCTTCGCGCTACTCTTGAACACGCTTTAAACGTGTGATTGACGCAAATGGAATGCATATTGAATGAATGCTGTGATGAAATAAAGTTTTGCATTTCCAATTTGTGTTTTTTGTTGTTTATGCACCCGCTTTTCACCTGGTGCTCGAAATCTGAACTATTATTTTTCATTCAGGTTTCTTTCCCCCATTCGTAACCTTAATTATAACTACCCTGTATATTTTACACCAGAACCACTTACAGAAAGTTCAGTATTCTGAATCATGCATTATAAAGTGAATTCGAGTAAGTGTGCAGTTCTTTCGAAATGGCGTCGTCGCGGAAGCGGAAGGCGAAAATTTTTCGGAAACTTCGAATTTGCGGTTCGTCCGACAGCCTTCTGAGTTTTTATATTTCAAGGATTGCAGCTACGGTGTTCCTTCTGTGAGTGCTTTTGAGACCAAATATCCTCATGCATTACATTAGAAACGATTGTTTATCATAATAACGTATCACTGCCTGAAGTTGAGAAAGATTTTAAGAATTATATTTGTCTGCTTTAAAAGCACACTACTCATTTTAAATACAGGCATTTTTAATGCTTGTTTTCTTGCTGTTTTACATATTTTATTTGTCATTCAGTTTTAGCATAAATTATAAATCCATGCTGGTGTTAGGCCTAAAATAGCCTATTCGTATTATTATCTTGATTTTTCCAGACGGTAGTATAAAACAATTATGCTAATATCATTCCCCATCTGTACTAATACGATATTTTCTCGTGTATAATCTGCACTTTTTTTTTTTGCAAAAAGCAGATGAAAATCAAAGGTGCGATTGATTAGAAATAGATACATAAAAATATGTGGCAACACAGCAGCGCCTGTAATATAGCACCGTGAATTTAAGATTAAATATAAAATCCATTGGTTTTGGAGGAAGGTTACATAGTCGCGAAACGTCATGTTGTGACGTCACGACTTATCTTAGGCGCTACCATAGACGAGCTTCTGACTGGTTCTAATTTTAATACTTATCATAAATGATTAACATAAATGATAATACATAATAACATCAACCTTGATGTTTTAAGAAAAGGACTTTTATCTTGGAAATCGAGATGTAATATGATAGTTCAGCAAAAGGGCTATCAGACTGAACATATTAGAAAATAAAATTCTAAGGTTTGTTTATATATATTGTTAAGGATTTCATATTTATTTGGCTATTTATTTAGAATTGTAATTAAAATTGCTTTATATTTTGCAACGCAGACGATGAAAAAAAAAAAAAAAAACTACGTCGGGATAAAAAAAAAGAAAAGAAAAATAAAAGAGCGCGTGCATTTAATGTTTAATAAATAAATATCTCATAATTACTGTTGCCATCCAGGAAAATCGAGATTGTTCTAGTGAATTAAAAAGCTTATAAAAGCCGAATTGAAACACCTCATCTTAGTTCTTGCAGTTGTTGTTGTTGTAGTTGTAGCTGTAAAAAGCGAACTGCTGTTTGTTTACTGTAGCGATTTCGCTGTGCGATAGAATTATTTTATCTGTTTAGAACTGAGTTTTTGCTAAACGTTTTGAGATATTGTGATATTGTGCGAATATCTCTCAAGAAATACTTTAGCATTTTGATTTATTTCTTGTGGAAAGAATAAATTTTGTTAACTTTTCAACGACTTGTGCATTCAATATATAACGAACCCGTACGCACGTAACAATTTTTGGTGTCAGAAGTGGGATTTTTGAATGCCATTAACTAAAGCAATGAAAGAACAATTAAGGCAATTTATGGCAGCATTTGCTGCATTTAAAGACGAGATGAAAGATTCTGTTAAAGAAGAGATGAAATTCGTTAAAGAAAAGATGGAAGCTTGTCGAGAGGAGATGACAGCTGGTCAAGCATCTGTTAAAGATGAAATGAAAACTGTTAAAGAAGAGATTGCTTGTGTAATAGAAAACAAATTCGAAGCTATGGAAAGCAGAATTGAACACATCCAAAAAAAAGTTTCTTCTGTAAAAGAACAAATAGAAGAAAGAGTTGATTCTGTAAAAAAACAAATAGAAGGAAAACTTTCTGCCGTGGAGCAACGCATCGAAGGAAGGGTCTCTGTCGTGCAACAAATTGATGACAGGGTTTCTGCAGTTGCCAAAGAAGTTGACAATTTAAAGAAATTCGTAGCGACGGCAGGGAGCAATAGTGATGGTTTTAAATCCTTACCAATGCCTGCTCGTCCCTCATTGAAGCTATCGACATATGATGGGAAGACCTCCTGGCAAGTGTATAAGACACATTTTTCTATAGTTGCGGAAGCTAATGGATGGGATTCCCAAGCTAAGGCCTGTCATCTTGCCGCTTCTCTGAGAGCAGACGCAGCTGATATCCTTCAGACTCTTCCCGAATACAAAAGGCTAGATTTCGAAGCTCTGTCCGGCACATTGGAGCTGCGTTTTAGAGAGAAGTGTTTAAAAGATTACAGCAGGCTTCAGTTAAAATCCCGTAAACAGAAGCCTACGGGAACACTCCAGGATCTCGCCACGGATGTTGAAAAGCTGTCCCACCTCGCCTTTTCGGAGTGCCCGACAAAAACAAGGGATATCCTGTCCCTGCAATACTTCATCGACGGCATCCGGGATCCTGAATTACAGAAAGGACTGCGAATGACAGATGTGAAGGCTATAAAAAGCGCTCTAGTGTACGCCATGAAATTCGAGGTAGCTCAGCAAGCAACTCGTAAAAGTCACACCCCCCCCCCCAGTGAGAGCTGTGCGACTCCACAAGCCAGTGGATTAGTTGATGGCTCGTTTAGATGATTTAACAAGACAAATGAATGCCTTGCAGCGGAATATTGGTGATAAGAAACTGACCGTAAAGTGCTGGAACTGCGCTACTTTAGGGCACATGCGAAGGAACTGCCGAATATTAAAGAGTTCGGAAAATAAGACGGACGATATAAACAGACAATTAAATGCCATAAACGTGTGACAAGAAACGGAAGTGCTGGAACTGCGGAAGTAAAGGCCACCTACGAAGGAACTGTAGAACACCCCAGAGCACGGAAAGTAAGATCATTTCCCAGTAACGACATAAGAAGCAAATTAATGATCATATCGCGGAGCAGAGTTTGAGCGATAGTGAACAACCCCGTTTTAAAGCGCTCAAGATTTCTGCAGTGTATGGCAAGAGTAATGGATTATCCATCAATGGGCATATCCATGGAGTTCCTTGCAATAAGATCATTGATACAGGAGCTAGTGTTACCATCATTCGAAAAGATTTAGCTGAACAATTCAAGGATAAACTGATTTGGACGCCATCCTGTGTTACCCTCGAGACTACGTCCGGTGAGAAAATCGACATTGAAGGAAAGTTAAACGTGAACATCACCTTTGGAAGCGCCGCCTACCATCACACAGCATATGTGGCGGATATTACAGATCCTTGCATACTCGGATTGGACTTTTTAAGGAAATACAATTTTTCCTTAGACTTCAAAAACAACAAACTGCTTTCAGCATCTGAGGACATGACTATCGATCAACAGAAGGGATCCTCAGCTGGAAACGCCAAAGTCTCGTCTGAAAGACCCTGCTCAGAAAGCTACCGAAATCATACTAGGGTCGAAGAGAAACCCAAGACTACCAGCAATTCTCCATCCTAGATGCTCATCGGTCGTGATCTTCGTCTGCCTTGTGATCCCTTGTTTGGCCGCCCTGCAGATGCGCCTAATCGCCTGAGGTACAGATCCAAGATGTCCAGGCCCGGTTTGAAGTAAAGCACCGTTCTGCACGAAAGCGAGTCAACTCGGCGACGAAGAAGATGAAGACACGTTACGACATGAGAGCTACTGGCCGTCGTTTCCACGAACGAGACAAGGTGTCCGACTCGACGGAATAGACTTTCTCCGAAACTACAGTCACTTTGCATTGGTCCTTACACAGTCCTAATCAGGCTGAAGGATGTCGTGGTTCGAATCCGTAAGTCATCGAACTCTAAACCTGAAGTCGTTCATTACGACAGGTTAGTTCATTACTATGACCTTAGTACGTAGTGTATGTTAATTGTAAATAGTAATGTACGTAGTATAAGACCATGGTCCTATTTTTATTTAGTATTTGATTTGTATTTGTTTAGTATTTGATACATATTTATATTTGATAGCATTCGTATTCGATAGTATTTGTACTTAGCATTTTATAGTATTTGAACTATATTTAGCGTTGGATAGAATTTAATTTGTTGAAAGTGACTTATTGCAATTATTGTTTATTTTGTTATTGTAAAGTAACGTTTATTATAGCACTGATGCCTTAGTTGTAAGTTTGGCTTCCTGTCCAGGGATTGTACTGCCCGGAACGTGCAGTCCTTGGGAAGGGGGCAATGTTACGGATTTCATATTTATTTGGCTATTTATTTAGAATTGTAATTAAAATTGCTTTATATCTCCCATGCAACGCAGACGATTTAAAAAAAAAAAGAGAAAGCTACATCGGAGAGAAAAAAAAAAGGAAAAGAAAAGAAAAATAAAAGAACGCGTGCATGTAATGTTTAATAAATTAAATATTTCGTAATTACTGTTGCCATCCAGGAAAATGTAGAAAAATCGAGATTGTTCTAGTGAATTAAAAAGCTTTTAAAAGCCGAATTTAAACACCTTATCTTAGTTGTTGCAGTTGTTGTTGTAGTTGTAGCTGTAAAAAGCGAACTGCTGTCGCTGTGCGATAGAATTATTTTATCTGTTTAGAACTGAGTTTTTGCTAAACGTTTTGAGATATTGTGATATTGTGCGAATATCTCTGAAGAAATACTTTAGCATTTTGATTTATTTCTTGTGGAAAGAATAAATTTTGTTAACTTTTCAACGACTTGTGCATTCAATATATAACGAACCCAACCCGTACGCACGTAACAATATATTACCAGCAAAGTATGAAACGTTGGCATTCTATAGAATCTAGTCATTGTATATAATGCCGGACGTTTTAAGGCAAAGTATGAAATATGAAAGTTATTACGTACTTTTCCTGAGCATTGTATATAATACCCAGGCATTCTGTAGAATGACAAATGCTCTTTAGCAAAGTATGAAAAAAGGTTATGATAAGGCCATTATTTAAAAGACGTTTATTCCTCAAAAAATACAAATGTTATTTTGAAAAATTAAGCCCCTTTTTTAATACCCCCCTTTTTTTTGGCAGGGTTCACAAAGGTGGTTGTACAGTTCAATATCATTACGTGTAACGATTTTGTATTTGGGTGGAAATTCTTCCAACACTCTGTCACGTCGTTCGTGGGCAGCACTCGAATGAGTTTTCGGGAAATACGAAAAATAACTCAGCGTCCGTGACACAACACTGTATAATACTGACGCTTTCTTTAACGGGGTAAATGAATGTACTTTTGCTTTTACAAACATCACATCTTAGGAATTCAGCATCCGGTAGCCCCGTGGTTCCTTCCGAGTAGTTATTTTGCCTTTTTTACGTCATTTACTAACTTCTGGTAAGTAGTTTCGTTTCTTCGAAACGAATCGGAAATGCATTTTATACTTTGCATTTTTGTCTTTTGCCATTCTATAGAATGCCTGCTTGAAATACGAATGGTTTCATACATTGCCGGCTAGTTTTAGGCATTATATACAATGCCTAGGCATTCTATAGAATACCGCATTTCAAATTTTGCTCGTAACATATAAACCTTTGCAAAATCGTTACAAAAATGTGTGAGCACCCTCTGTATATAGTTGGTTAGGTTAGGTTAGGTTATTCAATTATAGCAAAGCACACAAGGGCTATCTGCTTAAAGGGAGGGATGCCTTCGTGGAGGACTTTCTAAGGGAAACTGGCTTGTATACACGTTGCACATGAAGAAAACCACGAAAACGCCCATGCAGCCAGCCCGTTCGCGGGATTCCAACCTCGGACCGAACTATCAGTGTTCAGCGTCTTTACCGCTCGGCCGCTGGTGGGCCGTATATACACTCACGTTTGTGAAAATTGCAACACCAAGAAGAAATCGTCATAATTGAATGCAATTTAATACACAGTTGAGTGGTAGTGGTACAAATAAATGATTAAATGTTCAAAGCAAACAAACAAGAACAAGAGATCAGAATCAGTATTTTGTGTGGCCACCACGCGCCGCAATAAGTGCTGCTACACGACGTGGCATGGAGTCAAACAAAGTTTGAATGTCTGACTGAGGAAGAGCATTCCATATCGTTTGTACGCGTACCCAAAGTTCGTCTGCAGACGCAACAGGACGAGGATCACGAGCAAGACGCCGACCAATGACATCCCACACATGTTCAATTGGCGACATATCCGGGGAACACGCAGGCCAAGGAAGAAGCTGTACCTGCTGCGCTGCAAAGAAGGATTTAACAATCCGAGCAGTATGAGGGCGGGCATTGTCCTGTTGAAATACAGCGCCTGGCAAGCTTTGAAGGAAGGGAACAGCTTCGGGCTGTAGAACTTCACGGATATACCGGTTGCTGTTCAGATTGCCCACAATTCGTAGCAATTGAGATCGTCTATGATATGCTATGGCGCCCCAGACCATAACTCCGGGTGTTCGTCCACTGTGGCGTTCGATAATGCACTCCGGAAGGTGGCGTTCACCGGCATAGCGTCTGACACGAATGCGGCCATCATGGTACCACAAATTAAAGCGGGATTCGTCAGAAAACACGACATGCTGCCAATCAGCACGCCAGTCTCTATGCTGATTGGCCCATTGTAGCCGCAGGCGGCGATGGTCGTGCGTTAGGGGGATCCTGTATAAAGGAGTCCGTGCGCGCAGTCCACACTGCAGCAGACGTCTACGAATTGATGAAGCACACAATGAAACACCTGTAGCTATTGACCACAGTGCTGCCAATTGTCTAGAGGAAGCTGTACGGTCCGTCCGCGCCATGCGGACCAGGTGTCTATCATCGCGAGCTGACGTCACATTTCGGGGTCCACTCCCGGATTTCCGAGTTGTCCGACACTCGTCCGTCCACTGCTTCCAAACGCGCATCACTGTGCTGCTGTTACGCTGCACACGAGAGGCTACTGCACGATACGACAATCCAGCTTCACGAAGGCCGATGATTCTCCCTCGTTCAAACTCTGTAAGTTGTTCAAATCTCGCTCTCTTTCTTCGACGAGGCATAAGTACAGATTGAGTTAACGTTTACCACTAGCAGATAACCACCGATAACCATACACGCCTCGCTACAGCCGTCTATTTATTCGGATCCATCAGCCGTTCAGAGGGCTCTGCTCAGCATACGCATGCGCTACGGATTTGCAATTCCTGAAAATTTCAGCTCACTCGCGTAAGTCCTTCATGGTGTTGCAATTTTCACAAACGTGAGTGTAGTTGGAGAAAGGCAAAAAAGATTTAAAAAGTAAAAACCTTTTGTTCTGAAATGACGGATATACGAAAAATATGCCTGATTTCTCATAATCATATTGAATTTCACTTCTTATTGGTTATACATTATCTCCACATTGTTATGTTATATTTTCTTGAACGTAGTAACTCACCTCGTTTTCTGATTTCAAGTTCCTCCAGGTTACTTTGCACAAATAAGTTTCAAAATAGTTAAATGTAAAGTAAAACAGAAAAGAATATTTTCACAAATTTTCACCAAGTTGCCACTGAAATACATTAAATTGTTGAAATTCAAATCAATTTCACATTAAGCAATTAAATGGAACTGATGCTTTTCTTGCGGGGTTCCAGCCTTTTATTTAACAGTTAAATGTAGGAACCCTTTTACACCGATAAGCGAATAATCGCTTGAGTGTGTGCACAGAGACGTAAGGCTCAAGAAGGGTTAATTACCCTTTATTTCTCAAAATAAAGATCAACACAGTCGGCTCCTGTCTCAGAGCATACAGCAAAGCCTCCACTTGGGCTTGAACTCAAATTAATAAGAATTAAAACTTAAGTAATGCTTATCTAAAAAGATATAGCCGAAGCTATCAGGATTCTAAGTAGTTGGCCCCTGAATATCAATTAAGTAGGCGAAGCTATCAAGGGTCTGAAGTACGGCCGAGCGTAGTAATAGCTTTAAAGAAAGACGTAGCCCGAAAGCAAACGCGCGCCAGTCAGAAACTCTGACTCTCTAACGAAGTCAGTGAAACATCGACTTAAATACTACTCTTACTCACTTGCATTAAACGCGTTTCTGAAAATACATTCTTGTAGGAAATTGTAAGCTGAAATTAGGAGAGACAGGAAAGTGTAACAAATTTAAAGTAACTGCTATAAACTTAGGATAAACCTTTGTAGGGATTTATATTTATTTTAAATAGCCAGTTAATTTTAATTTTAAGTTACTTTCCTATAAGCCTTCATTCCACTAATTGTCAGTGCCAGAATATTTAAATTTGGTAGCGCGCGCAAGAAATGCAAATTCTAGCAGTGGAAGAATAAGTTAACTATCGACGTTCCAGTGGAGAAAAGAGAGAGTCCGGGAAATTGCCGTGCGTGCTTATACGCAAACTTCTGTTTAGCAGTTACTGGTGGTTTGGACGTGGCTTAAGCGCTATTATCTTGCTGCCACTAGACTCATTTGCGCGCTGTAGGCTACAGGATTATATGAGCCCTGTAGGGTTAATTCTACTATTTGTGAATATCTCTTATTTTAAGTTTGATTCTACTGTTTCAGTTACCGCCCCAGTTGAGGCATAGTATGTTAGCGTCAAGTTGACGCATTGTAAATAAGTTAAAGAGTTTAATAAAGGGCAGTTTTAACCCTTCGTCAGTGAAATCATCATTTCTCAAGATTCTACACAACAGAAGGAGAGTAGAACGTTACACTTTATATACTGAAAAAATGTACTTACCGGATCTTTACTTTTCCTTATGTGGCGGCATAGGACGAATATCGCAAATAATAGAATTCCGAGAAGGAAAATGGCACCTATGATTATGCCAGAAACTAATGCCATATCCACATCATTTTTGACAGGCAATTTTATATATCTAGTTTTATTGTAGAAATCCGAAAGCATGGCATCCAGGCCTTTGTAAAAATTGCCGTTTGTAAAATGAAACTTGTTTTCCAAGAACACACTGTGAGCCTCATCTCTAGACACATAATTCGATGTTGCTTTCCCGACATCTGTGTACGACTGAAAAGTAAAGAAAAATATGCTGATGTTTTGCTTTAACTGTGGCAACGACTGAATGGTTTTAAAAATATTAATCAATTAATTAATCGACATTTAAATTAAGGATAACTACGATAGAAGATGTAGTAGCTCTTATTAAAATTTTCTGCGAGCGTTTTTTTTTCATTAAAAATAATTTTATTTTTAAAACTACTTAGAATTTACTGTAAGGACTTTTCTCTATATTAACTCCAAATTCGAGCAATAATATTATGCACTACGCCAAGGGGGGCTGTTCTATATCTGCCGTTCTACTGGGCCGACTGGCAACATTCAAATTGCGTTTTTCAAGCCTCGAAAGCGCGACTTAGGATATATATCTATATATATTAGATTTATATATAGCATTGTTCTAATATAGGAATTTTGACCTAAAATCGGACTTTTTCTTAAATGACATGCCAATTTTTTCCATAGTTCGCATCTACTACTCAAATTATGCCTAAATATTAAATTTGGTAAAATTTGCGTAATTTACGGAGAAATTCAAAAATTTATCTTGGCGCATTTTTTTTCAGTTTCCTTCAAGAATAATTTACTTGAAGAACTTCTTAACTTATAGCAACCTATTTTCATTTCCTTTTTTTTTTCATTGTACACGAACGGAAAAAAGTCATCTTTTTTTTTTCAAATAATTTTAACAAAGTGTACAAACAACATTTTTGTTAATATTTTTCATAACAAATATGCGAAATTTCAAAATGCGCCAATATGTAAATTCACATATATCCTAGGAAATTTTGAATAAAAAACTCTAAATTTTTGCAAGTATGCTTAGAAATACGTTTACTTTAAGACGATGGTAAAACTTTTATAGATTATAATTCAAAATTTTTTTCCAAAAATTTATAAAAAGTATTTAAGACTATAAATTAAAAAAAAATCATAAAAGAAGAGCGAATTTTATTTGAAATGAACTTAAATTTCGAATTTTATTTGGAATGAACCTAAATTTGGAAATATGAAAGAAGGAATCAAGTAAGTTTAATAAAAAAGGAGATATTAATAAATATATATCAAATTCAATTAACAGTGAGGAGCTAAAATTTTGAGAGCTAATTTTTGAAAAACTCTTCGTGCGATTTCTACAAAACTTGGCAGTTTGGTATAATTTGAGTCGTAGAATCCAAATATGGAAAAATACTGGCATGTCATTTCAGAAAAAGTTCAATTATGTGTCAAAAGTACCTATGTTAGATGCTATATATAACAATGCTATATATATATATCTAATACACATCCTAATTTGCACTTTCGCGACATGAGAAATGCAAGTTAAATTCGTCAATCGGCCCAGTAGAACGGGAGATATGCAACTGTCCCCCGCCTTTTTTTACGCGCAGTGTACATATAGCTCGAAGTCTTTATATTGTTACGTTTTCCTTTTCTTCTTACGCACGTTAAGGGTTCGTGGATTTGGAGTGATTAACGACGACACTTGATGAAATATCGAAGCACACTTTATTAGCCAATATTTTTCAAGACAGCTCCAAAATCACGTTTACAGTCATCGAAAAAACACGCTGAATAAACAGGCTGAGACAATCAGCGACACAGCCTTGAGGCTATCAGGCTATAACGGTGGAGACAGCTTCACAGCAAAGCACCAGAGTACAGCTCCCGACTCTGCTCGGTCGTTCCCGGTTGTACGTACTCTCGAGACTCTCGACGCTACAAGTCGCGATGCACTCGACGATACACTAATTACTACAGAGTACAGCAGCTCCAGACTCGGTTCGGTCGTTCTCGGATCTCAACACACTCTAAGATGCACTAACTCTCGATACCCTAAGAGATTATCTTGATGCACTCGACGACCAACTCGACACTTAGACTACGAGACACTCGCTCACTGACTGAGTCGGTAGACTACGCATTGACTAACTCTCATTGTATCAGCAGGGGTTATATAGTTTTTGGCTTGTGTTCGGGAACGTTCGGGGCTAAACCAGTAAGAATTTGTTGCAGAAGGTTCTCCATGCGTCTATAGCATATCGCCAATTCTGTCGCCAAATGGGCGATTTCTCGCCGAATATGGCAACCCTGTCTTCCTTTGCCATTTTCTGGCAACCCCAAACCTGCTTTGCGTGGAAGCTATCTTACCGCGTCTGGACATTTCGTAACAATATTATTCGAAAAGTCTATGTAAGTGTTTGTTAAATCTTGCTCTGATATTCATTGCCTTGAAAAGAGGGGCAGAGGAAGTTAATTTAAGCATTTTGGGCCCGCTCCCTTAAGAATATGAAAGAGAAAGATAGATATCGATGGTTGAACTCAAAGTCTACCGCTAAGTTGTTATCGGAGTTGAAAATATTTGATGCAAGGATGGATGAATGACGTTTGGTAATGTTCTGTTGAAGTACTGATGCAAAGTTATTTTGCCCAGACTCGACTATCTGCGCCCAGTGATAGTGTTGCTACACATATTTGTTAACGATGTGAGATGACCATTGGTAATATGTTGGTGTCCGGCATACTTATTCTTGTTTCGTCCTATCCTGCTTAACTGATGAGACTAAGAACGCCTGTGAAGGCATAAGATATCTTAAGTATCGTGTGATACGAGTTTTAATCATCGTAAGCAGAGTTCACACTAAAAATTCTTCGGGAATTAAGGTCTAAGCCTGTGGTTCGTAACCTGACGTACGGGTATACTGAAAAAGGAAGTAGCCCAAAAGCGACGTAATCCAAAGGGTCCAACACATACCTTTTAGGGGGGGGATCGTCTTTTACGATATAAGGTACGCGATGACTTAGTCAGGGATACGTTAGAAAGTAACTGTTAAGTTTTAAAATGTTTTTATACCTTATTTTATCCTTCACTATAAGATGAATCACTATAAGGTCCTCGCGCCAAATGTTTTTTACTGAACAGTTGCTTGATTGACTTATGTCATTACGGCAAAACCTCCAGGGCTATCTGCCTAAGGGGAGGAATGCCTTCGTGGAGGGCTTTCTAAGGGAAACTGGCTTGTATACACTTTATATATGGGAAAAACTACAAAAATGCCCATGCAGCCAACCCGTTCGCGGGATTTCAAACCTCGGACCGAAATAGCAGTGTTCAGCGACCACTCAGCACAGTCCTGTCTAGGGGTAAGTTCTGCTTCCTCCACTGGCGCGTTGTGTCAGTTAAAGGTTTATTCAACTGGAGAATTGGGGGGGGGGCGCCACAAATTTCCCAAACTGCGTTGTAAGAAAATTTCCGCGTTTTTCCAACCACGTTGAAGAGTGAAAACGCGTTGTAGGAGGCCTACCCGTATACATAAATAATCAGAATTCAGCGTGAAAATAACAACTGCAAGCAGAGAAGTTGAGTAACTGCAATCCTTCTTCGCCTGCGCGAAAATTAATTTTAATAAAATTAAACAGTGTTAAACATTCCTGTGTATAATAATGAAAACAGGAGCTTTTACACAGAAGAATCAAAATGTAAACAACAACAACGGTTGCCCCTTTAAATGAGCGTCGATGATATATTTCCCAATATAAATTACACTCTATAACAAAAAAATCGATGCACTAAGAAGGAATCATCCGATTGCTTTGAAAATTTTGGATGCATAAATGTTTTGATGAAATATGCAAATGATTAAAATTTGGTGTCCAATGAATGAATAGTGCGATCTCCAGCGCATCGGAACTGTTTACAAGGAACATCCAGCAGCTGTTTATAAGGAACTGTTCTTGAATTGCTGTTAAACATTTTTGTTGCATTGCAATTTAGGATACCTTTTAACGACTGAAAAAATGCCTCGCCGCAGTATTCGAGCTCATTACGAGCAACTATCAGAGTTTGAAAGAGGTAGTATCATTGAATTGAAAGAGGCAGGCTGGGCAAACTGGAGAATCGCTCATCATATGAGTCGAAGCGATGCGGCGATTAGAAGATGCTGGCAAGAATGCGTGGACAATAGCAGATTTCAGCGTCATGATGGTAGTGATCGACCTAGGGCCACAACACACCGGGAGGACAGAGCGATTGTGAGATTAGCTGTCACATCGCTATCAACCATCAGACGTGCGACCCGCACGCGAGTTTACACCATGACCATTCATAGACTGTTGATAGAGCGAAATCTACACTCGTACTGACCGTTATGCCATCTGCCACTCACGCCTGCACACTGTCGAGCCAGATTACAATGGCGCTTGGATCGATCAGGTTGAAATGATGCTGACTGGGGACGTATAGGCTTTAGCGACGAATCCCACTTCCAACTTTGTCGTGACGATCATCGAAGACGTGTCTGGAGACGTCCAGAGCAGCGTGCCAATCCTGCTTTCACTATTGTATGCCACACAGGCCCGCAACCAGGAGTTATGGTCTGAGGTATCATTTCTCTTGACAGCCGGACCCTTTGGTCGTCATTAGAGGCACATTTACAGCACAGAGGTACGTCGACGACATTCTGAGACCTGTTTTGCTACCGTTCCTTTTGCAGTACCCTAGCCTTATTTTTCAGCAAGATAATGCCAGTCCACATACGGCACGTGTTGCTATGAATTGTCTTACAGCTTGTCAAACATTTCCTTGCCCAGCCAGATCTCTCTCCCATCGAGCATGTCTTTGATATAATGGGAAGGCGACTGTATCTACCAGGGAATGTCGATGACCTAGCCCGACAACTGGAGAAAATTTGGCAAGAAATACGACAGGAGACCATTCGGGAGCTTTATCACGCCGTGTGGCAGCTTGCATCCAGGCTAGAGGTGGGTCAACACCTTATTGAACTCATTATTTTGTAACTACGTAACCCCGAAATAAATTATTTAATTGTTCTGGAATTTTAATCATTTTCTATTCTGTACATAATCTTCCTATCCACCAATTTTTGTCTCCATCGGACAGCTCCTTCTTGGTGCGTCGATTTTTTTGTTATAGAGTGTAGTATAATTCAAGAAATAATGTGGATTTTTCGTAAAATGAACCGTTCAGAACGGTTTATATATTCGTAAAATGTAATATTTTGAAAATCGATTTTTTTAATTCTTTTTAAGAATGCTAGCCAGGAAATACATACATAAGAACGGTACTGATGTGCTTCATGACTAGAAGACAATAAAAATTTGCTTAAATAATCGAGAGAAAGAGACTCGTGGCTGAATGGCATGTTTAGAGACAGCGTAAGAAAGTGGCATTAATTAAACTCTAGATGATAAAATACAAGAATGAATGAATGATACTAAAAATACGTTCTAGAAGGTAAACTTAGTTGTGATCGATACTGTAGTGGCCCAGTTATTGCATGAGTAATAATTATTTTTTATTTCAAGTATTTTATATTTTTTGTATGTGTTTAATTATTTCATAAAATTAACTTTTAACGTTTCTGTTAATATTTATATTTCTTTTGTGCTGAATGACAACAAGTAATTATTCATATTTATATTTATATTTCTTTTACGCTGAATGGCAACGAGTAGTGATTCATGATTACTTTGTTTTTCAAATGTTGTTATTCTTGTAGCAGCTCATTTTCATAGTTGAAAAATAAAAGCAATAAGCGTAACTATTTGTTTGTAATTTTTGCTGTTTCTAATCATACTTTAGTATGAACATCAGTAGACAAGGCTACAATACTACTTATCTGAATGATTTTAGCCCTTACTGAATAATTACCATTATTAAGTGAATTAAGACATATTGATAATTCAAAGGTCATGCAAAAGTATTATCATTTACTTAAATATCATACCAATCTGTCAATTACAGCAACCACGATGAGAATATCATTGTCACATTTTCCAAGCTTCCACTTAGATCGCAATTTCTCCGCAAACGTACGAATTGTCTGTGGCGGACGTTCGCTGTAAAAATACGTATAATTAATCACCTTATTTTTTTAGTTTAATATAATTGATAAATAAATCATAATAAAACAATACAATAAACTGTAAATCAATAAAATGTGAAAGCTTTCAGATTTTATATTACACCCAAAGCGCCTTTTTTTTACACCAAAGCCGCTTTTTTTAACTTTTTGTGTGTTACCTTTATTTATTAAACATTATGTTCTTCGCACTTAAACCATAAAATTCAATTCAATATTAATATCACAAAATATTTAAAAACCGCATGTCTAGAATTTCCGATAGACAGTCTTGCGCGCTGGAGACAAAAACGTTTTTTCCCGTACAGTGTTGCTATTGCTCGTTTGACCTTCAAATACACTCATTTGTAAAAATATCGAAGCACCATGAAGGAAGTGGCTGTTTTTGATGAATTGAATATGCGTATACCTCATACACAGATAATAAAATGATTAAAAAATCCATGTTCACGGTTCACAATCACCCATCGAGTGTTCAAATTAGTAGTTGGCCGAACCGCCCCTGGCGGCAATGCATGCTTGAATTCCTAGATTGAAGGAGTGGTAGAGGTTCTTAATGTCATCCTGCAGCACATTCTGCCGGGCATTCATTAGTTGTCGTTCCAGATCTGCGAAATTTTGTTGCACGCGAATCTGGCGGCCTACCATGTCCCAGATATACTCGATTGGTGAAAGGTCTGATGACCTTGCTGTCCAAGGAAAAGTATCAACCGCACGGACGGTCCAGAGATTTGCAAGCGGTATGTGGCCTTGCATTATCATGTTGGAAAATGGCCCCAGGATGACGTGCCATGAAGGGTAATGCAACCGGCCGCGGGATAGTATCAACATATCGTTGAGCTGTTAAAGATGTACGGAGGATGACTAAAGATGACCTGCTGTCACAAGAAATAGCGCCCCACACCATCACACCAGGGGTTATGGTTATGGTTACCAAAGTTTTCAGATTTTTTAATGTTCTTATTATATATTTTATTATTTTTTTTTATTCTAGAACTTTATGGTTAGTTCTGAGTAGAAAGGATGTTTTAGGGAATCTCGAATTTATAGTTCAAAGAGATCAGTTCAAGGCGTTAGCGTTTGATTGAACTGATTCTTCTAATACCACTGCTTCTCAGGTTCTTTTTGTTCTTGGTTCGCTAAACGTTCCCGATCTCACTACTTGTTTGCTCTTCCCTCCATCCTCGCTATCCGCTCTTGATTCACTCTTCGTTCCCGAACTTTTTCTGTGATGTCTTGTTGTTAATGAGCGGTAAGTTATAAAAATGAACCGATTGATTTCAGTGAGCAAACGGTTCTGATCCGATTCCATAAAAACAGAGGTTTTGTTCATCCCTAGGTTGCATTGGCGTTTACGTTGTTTCCCCATGTGGAACGTAAATACGAATCAGTTTGCATTAGAAAGATATTTCCTTCAGGCAGATAATCCTA
Source organism: Stegodyphus mimosarum (assembly GCA_000611955.2). Taxonomy (NCBI): domain Eukaryota; kingdom Metazoa; phylum Arthropoda; class Arachnida; order Araneae; family Eresidae; genus Stegodyphus; species Stegodyphus mimosarum. Next base: position 699,603 of record KK112544.1, on the reverse strand, counting down.
GTGTCTGTTATCAAATAATGCAATCTATCGGCTCCTTAGGCAGCTAGCTATGAATGTTGCCTAAGCTGTCTTAATGGATATATGTGAAACTGAACGTAAATAATTTGCGTACTAGAACTACAACAGAGAGGTACTGTCAGTTTTCAGCTGCATGTTACAGTGAAAGTGGCAAGTACTATATCGACGATCAAATGCACGTCACTGCATTCGCCATTATTGTTTAATACTGTTGCGTGCGTACGGCTTCGTAGTGGATTGAATGCACAAGTCGATAAGAAGTTAATACAATGTATTCTTTTCACAAGAAATAAAATAAAATGCTGAAATATCTTCTCAGGGATATTCGTACAATATCACAATATCTCAAACGTTAAACGGAACTCAATTCAAAACAGAGAAAGTTAATCCAATCTCACAGCGAATTCACTACAATCAATAACAGCGCTAAGTAAACATACAGTTCGCTTAAAACAAAAGCAACTGAGCTGAGGTGTTTTAATTCGGCTTTTAAAAGCTTTTTAATTATTCACGGGAACATTCTGGTAAAATCTATTTTCTCTATTTTTTCTGGATGGCAACAGCAATTACAAAATATTTATTTATTAAATATTAAATGCACGCGCCCTTGTATTTTTACTTTTCCGACGTAGCTTTCTCTTCAAGTTCGTCTGCGTTACACGGGAAAATAAAACAATTTTAATTACATTTCTAAATAAATAGCTAAATAAATACAAAATCCCTAACAATACTAATCTGATAACATCTTTTTTTTTTTCTTTTCAGCTACTTAATTCGCATTACGTACGTAAGGGTAAATTTATTCATTGGATAAATGTGTGAATTAAATCCCATGAGGATTTCTTTGAAATGGCATAATAAAAACGGCTTAGAAAATGATTTCCTGCATCCTGTACAGATTTGCTTAAACAGAACCATAAATAATTTAGGAATGAGAACAGTGACTTACTTATAGGGCCGAAACAAGTTGTTCAACAAGGCGATGCCTACCACGATGCCCCCATCATTAGCATTACATACATCGCAAATGCACGCTGAATCCTTATACAGTGTTTGGACGGCCACTTCTAATTTATTAACTGAAAGAAAATAAGGTTACACATAAATACTTTTAAATAGTTCGATTTAGAAAGTAAATAAAATCGACAAATAGGAATCACACTTTAAATTTTACCTATCCCTAAATATCGAGATTCTCTAAAAGTAATTACTGTATAGCTGGGCGTATCATGCGTGTTTTTAATATTAAAGATCGAAATTTACGTGTGCGCTTTATACTTCGGATATAAAAATGATGGATTTAAAAATTAAGAAAAAAGGATTTCAAATTACGTTCAAAGGGGCGTTTTTTTTAACATTTTGTGTGTTACCTTATATTTATTAAACTAGCGGAAGTACCCGATGCCAGTTAAGTTAGATTGAGAGAATCTAACAACAAAGAGAACGATACTTTTGTAATCCTTCTCTAATAACGATGCAAAAAATAAGATTCATAGTCATACATTTTTCAGTCGGATGTGATATGGAACCCCACATAAAAAATTTCGATAGAAAAATAATCTAATTTTCTCTCATTATATCAGCAACAACGGCATGCCGTTTTTAATAATTTCCGTGTTTCTAATCAAATGGCCGTAAAAGCTCCAATTTTATCCAATATTTCACCTATACTCAATTTTAGTCGATTAAATGTGGCAAAAAATGGATCATAATTGATCGGAAATCAATAACGCAAACAAAACAAACAAACACACAAACAGATATTCTTCTTTATATGCATAGATTTTGTAAAACTTAGAAATTTTTGATTAACAAACTTTACGATTTGAAAAGCCAGCAGTAGCAGCACTTTTCGAAATAAAGCATTTTTATATCCAACGCGCCAAACTGTTGCCACTCGGAAAAATGAGTGCGAAAATTAGCGGTTTCAGAGTTCTTAATTAATATTTCGGCTGATTAGAAGCATCGCACGAAGATAGGAATAATCGAAATGGCTTCCCAGAATTTTTGGAATCGGGAATAATGTACAGAGGCTGTTCGCACATTTTTTAGACCATGTATGTTGTATTCACAGAACTAAATTACATAAAATTCTTGTGTTTTAAATGTTCTGTTTGACATCCTTTATTCTGAACTATCTTTCGACACCGCAATTTCAAGGATAATAATGCCTTTTGAAGTGTCAGAAGAGGTATTCTATCCCATTCCTCCCGAACAGCTTTCCAGAGTCCTGTTAGGGTTTTGGGACAACGTTTGGATAATGCAGTTTTTAAAAGTCCGAAAGCACAAAAATCCATAGGTGACACATCGGAGATTTAGCAGGGATATCAGTGAAGGGTATAGCCTTGATACTAGTTTTTTGTTCCATTTCTTTTAGGAAATTTACGGTGGATTTTGATGTGTGACTGCTAGCTTTGTCCTGATGGAGTCTCACAGATGGATGACACTGTGAGTAAAGCGATGGTATTTCATTCAGAAAAATGGGCGATAAAATATGTTCCTGATAGTATTTGGAGTTAATCTTGACATTTTTTTGCACTCTCTTTATTTTTAACTTCCCATTATAAGAAAATCCAGCAACAATCATGAATCCCTTAGAAAAACTTTCTTTCGATTCTTTGAACCATGTACTTAAATTTTTTTCTCCCCTTTTATGATAATTAATGGCTCTTGTTTTGTTACAATCATTTAAATACACCCATGCTTCATCTATTGTGACAATTGTTTTTCATTTTTTTTCGGATAAGTGTTTCTCATATAGAATTCTGCAGCGTGTCCTGCGTCGAGCGATATGCTTTGGAAGAAGACGATGCACATTGCGTTTTTTCGCTTCCTCGTGATTTAAATCAACGTTTATCATTTTGTTTACAGTGGACACCGAGCATTTTAATGATTTTGCAACTGTCCTTTGACTAGGGGGTTTTCGTTTAACATTAAACAACGTACCTTTGCAATAGTCGAAGATGTCCGTTTTTTCCTTGGATACAGGTTTGGAATTTTTGTCCCACTTGAGGCTCCAATTTGACGTTTGTTTCCTTTCTGGTTGATAATATTACCCATTGACGCTTTAGATATCACAAAAGCATGGCTCTCACATCGTTTTTGGATAACGGAGTATGCATATTTCTCTTCGGAAAGAGCGTAAATGTAGCTTTCGAAACACTGCTTTGTTAAATTCGCCATTTTGAATAAAAACAAAACTTTCAAGCCACAGACGATAATTTTGACTTTTAAAAACATAGTACAATTACAATTACTTCTTTTGCACCAAACGATTTTTTATTACCGCTTACCAATATCGTCTAAAAAATGTGCGAACAGCATGTGTATTTAATGTTTGCAATGCTATTTTTATTTCATCGTAAAACTTAGAAATTTTTTATTAACGAACTCTAGGATTTGAAAGCGAGCAGTGGCAACAACTTTCGAAATGAAACAGATTTTCATCTCCACCTTGAGAGACTGTTGCCACTCGGAAAAATGAGGGCAAAAATTATCGTTTTTCCGATTTTTTAATATTCTGATTTTAGCTACTTTTTTTTTTCAAAAAAATGGACGTCGACCTTTTCCAGGACCCTGAAAAGAATTGTAGAAAGTTTGGTGACGATAGCTGTAGTAGTGACTAAGTTATTAGAGGACAAACCAACAAACTTTCTTCTTTATATATATAGATATCATGTTCTTCGCACTTAAACCATAACATTATGTTCAAGAGCAATATCGCAAAATAATTTTAAATTGATCATATATTTAGAGTTTCCGATTCACAGTCTCGCGCGCTGGAGATAAAAATGTTTTCTCTGTACCACGTTGCCATTGGTCACTTTGATATCCTCGAGTTTGTTAATCAAAAATTCTCAATGTTTTACAAAATATGAAATCGACAATAAAGCAAATTTCAAATTTGGGCTTCCAGATGCCCATATTCGCAGTAAGATTACGTTATTCAAAATTGGATGGCTCTAGGTACCGTTGTTTTATCACAGTGAGAGAAACATACATACATTTATGCACATTCTTCATTAGTGAACTTCTTCAAATATAATACAGGGTGATAATATTTGATGGCAACAACTTGCAGAGTGAAACGGGTAATCAGAGTGATTCGACGCAAAATCGCAAAACGAAAACAATAGTCCTTCAGGGACAAAGCCCCTTTGGACTAAAAAGATGAGCAAACAAAGTAAATTTCTGTATGTATCTAAATGCTGTTTAGTTAAAAGAAATGATATACCTTATTGAATTTAAAATTTTTTATTATCGGATAACATGAAAATTTCGTCATATTCGTCCTTAAAAATTTTTATTATCGGATAACTTGAAAATTTCGTCATATTCGTCTTCCATTATACCTTCAGGCACACAATCGAAATCTGTTTCATCTTCACCATCACTATTATTCTAATTTACAAATAAATAATCATCTTCCGTTACATCTAGCTTATTAGAAACAGTACATTTTTAAATGACTTTTGAATTACGTCAGGTTTCATTTGAATCCATGCTTTTATTAGCCATTCGCACACTATTTCTAGTCCGGCATGAGGCATTCGGTCTCCTCTTGTGAATGTTTTTCCACCCTCTTAATCCACGTACAGTCAGTCTATCATAAGTAAAGCTCTCGCCAGTTAGTCTGCAGCTGTTGCCGTAGAGACGAGCCTTGACCCATTTTCTGTAGGGGTGCCTTGAAAATTTACTTTTCAGTTTGCCATGCTGGCGCATTTAAAGATGAATTGGTGACCCTTGGTTCGCCTCTATTTGAAATATTCTAGCCCTGTTGCTATAGCGACCGCCACCCGACAGACACTGTGGTGGGAGCTATTCTTCTCGTAGACAGACAGTATTACACTCTTCCAACAATTTTTTCGTATCGTTCGCTAGATGGAATCTGAACAACGCTCCAAACTAAAAGACTTTCTGGATTCTTTAAGGGAGCGAGACACTTTTGCCAAATATTTCTTATTCACAATTATCGTCCTTCCATACTTTCTCGTGAAGACGAATGAAAAAACCGTTTGGGAAGTTATATTTATTATAAAAGATAACAGCACCGCACATGCATCTTTCAAGTTTCTTCGTAAAGAAAAGGGAGCGCGTTATACGCTGAATATACCTAGAAATTAAAGAATGAAGTTTGAAATTGTAAGTGTTGTGTTATACGCCGTAATAATATGCGGTAATTTACTCACTAATGCCATTAAATTCGTACACCAATCATTTCTTGTTGCGTTTCATATCTGTGAGATATATTTCTGAATCGAACTGGAAATATCGGGTATTTCAGTTTAGTGTATTCGGGAACCCTAAGGAAGGCCGTCAGGAAAGATAAACAAAATAAAATTGATGCAATAACAAATACTGAATAATAAAATTAAATAAAATGTAAAGAAATTAGTAAATTAATTATAGATATTAAAACAGTAAATTAAAATATCGTTTGCCTGGAGTATACGTTTTTATTGTGGCAACAATTGGAATATGGAAAGCATTTATCTGTGTTCAATAGCTGGTGGCAAGGCATTATGGGATTGTTCGGCGTTATGTATAGTATTAGACGCAAATAGTAGCATTTATGCGTAGAGCTTTACTTCTAAGTGATCAACAAGAGAATAAAAAAATGTTTTCCAAATTAGCATGAGTACACAGTGCGGCAGAAGCACGTCGAAATGATATGTAAGCATATCTGACAATCAATATTCTATCAGACAATCATATTCTATCATCTAAGACATATGCCAGTATTGCTTTCAGCATTTGAGCCAATGGTGCGTAATCCTTCGTACCACTTTAACCAGTCGAGAAATTATTTAAAAACTCCGAAAACGCTAATTTTCGCACTTATTGTATTGAGTGGCAACAATCTTCCGCGCTGGAGATAAAAAAAATGATTTAGTTCGGAGTGTTGCCACTGCTCGCTTTCAAATCTTGTTAGTAAATTAATAAAAAATTTGTTAAGTTTTACAAAATATGGAATAAAAATAGCATTGCCAAACATTAAATATATTATTATTACGGGTATATGAGGTCATATTGCGACGTTGAAGAAAGCACGCGATTGCATGTGAGGTCACTGTATGCAGAAAATGTTTCGTTAATGTCAGCATTTTAAATAAATAGCTGCTGTTCGGCAACTTTTTTGTTTCAGATTAGGATTATTCACATGATATGTTATTGCCACGTTAATTCTTTTATTGATATTGAAAAAAAGTTGTTATATCACATTAAATTTAAATCATGACATCATGTATTAACCTGAGTATTAACCTGAAGTGTAAAAAGTTTTTGTTTCCTCATTTGGCAACAGAAAAAATATTTCCGAATTGGTTGTTGCTTGGAAAGAATTCGAAAGAATGGCCTGATTTCATTCATACTTAAATGCTTTTATGTACTTTCTTTTTCAGGTATGCATAGAACTCATACGTTTTGCTTTGGCCCATGGAGGTAAGAATAAAAGAAGGCGCCAACCCTTCAGTAAGACTGAAGCAGTTTCCAAGCTTTGGTCTCCAGAGGGGATGTTTTTTTGTTTACATCACAGCATCCTTGACAGTGCTTTGGATAGTATTTCTACACACGACAGTTCCACAGAAATTGAAAAGCGGAGACACTTCCGTATAGCAAGTTGTATAGTTTAGTGGCATTTATGCAAAAATCACATCTTGGTTGTTTTCTGGTAATTTGCAATAGCGATTTGGATTATGAATTTGTTTTATAAAATTCTAAGCTACTGGGCTACAAAAAAATAAATTTTGGCAAAAAATGTTGTATCGTCTTATTAGTTTAGTCAGCATAAAATGTAAACCCTACTGAAAACGAGATAGCGAATCCTCGCCAAGTCTTGAAAACAGATAACTGCCGATGAAGGTTACAACTATATTGAACAGAATATGCACACATTCGGTGCTTACAAACTAACCACCACTTACGGCAAAGTAATTTAAAATGTACAATCAGAATGAATCAAATTTCAACTACAAGACTGGCTCCTACTTCAATTTAAATCAGAATTATCGGCTGCACACAGCAAAGCCGAGTTTAAAATATCAAATAATCTAAAAGTAAATGGCTAGCACGTAATAATCTAAAAGTAAATGGCTAGATTTTGCATTTACGTCACTTGAATTTGCATTCTGGCAAGAAATTGAAAGTTTCTCAAAATAAAAATAATTGATTAGTACAAAATAAGGTCTTTACATTGTTATTCGTAAAAATGAAAATTAGCTTAAAAATGTAAAAATATCTCAAAAATATAACACACTTTAAACTTCAGTTTCCTTATAACTAAGTGGTATAAGCGTAAAAATTTGTATACTTCTTTCGATATCCTTGATAGAGTATTTGCTACTTTTATTTTATGTTTGAAACATCAAAATGTTTTAAAAAACGTACGTTTCTGTCATCCACATACTATTATAACATGCATTTTTTTAGAGAAAAAAATTAAGGAAGAGGTTTAATAGTTGCTTATTTTAAAGTCATCATTGTATTTTTATATAATTGAAAAAACGTTTTGGGTTTACATAGCTTAACTGAAACGAAATTACCACGAAATCCTATAATCCTCGTCAAAATTAATAAATATATAGACAGATATGCTAATAAGTTAACTTTTCCTTCATTTTTGTAAAACTGTATATGGAAACACTTGTCAAAACGTACCACATCATCAAGACAGCATGAATGCATTAAATTTTCATTTAATTTCTATTTATACATATTATTTTCATTCAATTTAGATGTATACATTTCATTCAATTTATATTTATACATAAAAAATTCTGATATAGCTAAATTATCGTAAATTACTTTACTCCAAAAATATAGTGAATACACAGAAATTAAAGATTTGCACACGCCGAAAATGAAAAGTATTTAATATACACTCATGTCCATAAATTAAGGATAATTCGGAGTCACGCGGAAATCGAACTCTAAAATAAATATATCACCTGTAAAATCACTACACACATCTTCAAGAATCATATGCAAATTTCAGGAAGTAACCAGATGACACCGATGGTACGTCACAATGACGAGAGTGTAAGAGAGTGATATATAAGGAATACAGGCAAAGAAGTAAAATTGTTCGCAGGCGCTTTATAAGCATTTCAGTGCAATAACCGAATAGTTATGACACAAAGGACGCATTTGGATGATTTTTTACGTGGTAGAATTATCGGCCGTCTGGAATGTGGGCGTACCCAACTGGAAGTATCAGACGAACTTGGAATTGCCCAGAGTGTCATCTCCAGGCTTTGGCGACGATTCCAAGATGATGGTAATGTGAGTAGACGTTACAGCACAGGTCGCCCCAGAGTTACAACGCCGAATGAGGACCGGTATTTGGCAGTTACTGCCAAAAGAAACAGGCGGAGCACAGCCTCAGACCTGTCTCGTCAGCTCTCTTCAGCCACTGGTACGACAATTTCAAGGCAGACCGTGTACAGACGCTTAGGGCAGATTGGTCTATATGCTCGTAGACCTGTCAGATGCGTTCCACTTACTGCAACTCACTGTCGCCTGCGGTTAGCCTGGAGTAGAGAGCATGCATTGTGGACACCGCAACAGTGGGCTTGTGTGATGTTTTCCGACGAGTCCAGGTTTAGCTTGCAGTCTGATTCTCGCCGGACTTTCATATGGAGAGCTCCAGGTACCCGTTACCACCAAGAAAACATCATTGAACGACACCGTTACGGTGGTGCAGGAGTGCTCGTTTGGGGTGGAATTATTCTGGGTTCCAGAACTGACCTGCATGTTCAAATTGGAACCATGACAAGCCAAATCTATCGGGACGTCATTCTGGAACAACATGTACGTTTGTTTCGGGGCGCCATGGGCGCACAATTTATGTTTATGGATGACAACGCCCGTCCTCACCGTGCAAACATCGTAAGCGAATGCCTTCAATCGGAGGATATCACCCGTATGGACTGGCCAGCATTCTCACCGGACTTGAATCCAGTAGAGCACGTGTGGGACATGCTTGGCCGACGAGTTGCAGCCCGTCAACCTCCTCTTACATGTCTACCGGAACTTCGGAGAGCATTGCTTTTTGAGTGGTGTAATATCCCCCAAGATCAGATCGATAATTTGATACTCAGCATGCTTAGGCGTTGTACGGACTGTATTGCATCGTCTGGGAGACATACAATGTATTAACAACCATGCCAACCATGTAATATTGGTTTTTTGTAAATAGGTTTTTTTTTGTAATTTGCTCCAGGGAGAAAAAATCGCTAATTGTTTTAATAATATCAAACATATAGCATCTGTTTTTGCTCTTTACCTTTTGTTTAATAAATAAGCTTTACAAATAAAACAAATTTGTTTTGCTTCTAACTCTGCCTTTGCCTGATTTTGCATTATCCTTAATTTATGGACATGAGTGTATATGGGCATTTACGTATATCCTTGTAAAAAGCGTGTACTTGCCTTTAACAAAATATGTAAATATTTATTAAATTAGTTATACAAGTTTTTGGAAATGAAGGATTCATTTATTCATAAACTCCTGTGAATGTTACTGTGAAAAAAATTTAATTGCTAATGTATTTAAATTTATAATAATTACAAATATTATCTAAATATATAATAACCTTTAACATTTAATTGTAAGCATAATTTGAAATTCTGTCGACAAATATGTTTATAAAACTAATTCAGCAAGAATTGTTCTTATTGGAAAGCAATCTGTTAAAAGGTGTTGTAAAGCAAAGTCTATGAGATGCGTACTTAAGAAAGTAGTGAAGAAGAATTTTTAGAATGTGTATTATTGAAATTAAAGGTAAAAAGAATTTGTTAAGTATTAAAAAAATATTTCCTTACATTTTATAATAACTCAGTTACAAATTTTTAATAATATATATAAAACTTTTTTAATTCCCCTTCAGAAATATTCATAGAAATTTAAGTACATGGAAATCAGCAGCAATATTTAACGAATTTCACTATTAAAATAAAAGGTGCTTTAATTTGAAATGAATCTAACAAATAATTAATTATAAAGTGACTCTGATTTTTGATTTAAAAGATGCCTCAAAAACTGAAAAATCGTGTTATATTTGAGAAAGAAGCTCAGTAAATAGGAAAGAAATAATGCGTAATATTAATATTGTTGCGAAAAATTCGGCGGTTGCGCCTGTATGTAAGCTTTCCGGCATAGCACTAGGGTTGCCATAAAATAGTGTATGGTAGGATTGCCAGATTGGCGACTTTATCGCCCATTTGGCGACCAAATATGCGATATCCCATGGTCCAATCGGGAAGCTTCTAGAATAACTTCCTGTCGAGATATTTCTCGAAACCTGTGGAACTTAAGGAAAAGCTATATAAACCCTTGCGTTTCGGAGAGCCGGCGTTGCGAGCAGTGTGATTAGTTGCGAGAGTTGTGAGAATAGCTGCTTACTGTGAATACTAAGCTACGCGAGAGTTTTGTGAACGGAAAGCGATCGAGATAGTGCTTTGCCGTGAAGCTACCTTTACAGTATAGCTTGACAGTGTATTGGTGATTGTTCCACGGTGTTTATTATAAATTTACTGTTGCCGTGAAGCTACCTTTACAGTTATAGCCTGAAGCTGTGTTGCTGATTGTTTCAGCGTATTTATTGTAGATTTTCGACGCTTTTTAAGGTAATTTTGGAACTGTGCTGTAAATAGTTGTAAATAAATTGTGCTTTTTATTGTTCTGCATCGTGTTTTCATCGGATACTCTCAAATCCACGAACCCGTATAACGCAACAATATTAATAATACAATACACTTTGATCTCAATTTTTGTAATCCTTAACCGTATAAAATCGAATTACCATAATTTTTTTTTCTAATGTAATTAACGAGAACTTGTGAAAATATTTCATTCAAATTAAACTGATCTGAGAAAATATATAGCATTTAACTCTGTTCAGAACGAAATATTTTTTTAAAAAATGTATTCTTTTCACATACTTAGGGCTCTGAAATACTGTAGAAAAAGAAAATATGTATACTGCGGGGGGAGGAAGTTCTATATCTCCCGTTCTTACTGGGCCGATTGACGAAATTCAAATTGCGTTTTTCACGTTTCGAAAGCGCGACTTAGGATATCTATTAGATTTATAGCATTGTTCAAATATAGGTATTTTGACATAAAATCGGACTCTTTCTGAAATATCATGCCAAGTTTTTTCCATATTTCGATTCTACGACTCAAATTATGCCAAACTCCCAAGTTTTGTAAAAATCCGACGAGTAGTTTTTTAAAAATTAGCTCTCAAAATTTTAGCTCCTGTATGTTAACTCAGTTTGGTATGCATTTATTAATACAGTTAAATACCAAAAATCCGCCGAACTGAAATCCGCCAACTCCTGAAATTCTCACAATATAAACATTGAATTTATAGGTTCCAGAAACCGCAGAGTGGAGAATGAAATACCGAAGAAAAAATTTTTATCCAATAATTATGTCAGAATTACGGAATAATAATGATTCTGTGTTAGTGGCAAAAAAAGATCTTAGCCCGGAAGAGGTTTTCAGTATGGATGATGTGTTCAGATGAGCCAACACTGGAATATCAGATAACTGATGATGAAATCATTGGCTCTGTTTTGAACTCACCACAGCAAGAAAAAGATTCCGACACCGACACAGATAATGAATTTGATAGGAGTGAGAAAATATATTTTAATGAGGGTTTGGAACATGGTGAAAAATACGTAAAATATTTAGAACAACAGATCTGTCTCACAGAGCAAGAGATTATGACCCTGTAGAATTAAAAAAAAAAAACTTACTCTGGAGCACCTACAGTTTTAAAATAAACCTTTATCAGAAAACAGATCTGTCTCACAGAGCAAGAGATTATGACCCTGTAGAATTTAAAAAAAAAAAAAAAATTCCTTTCTACACTGTTCGAAATTTAAGTTCGTTCCAAATAAAATTCACCCATTTTTATGATTTATTTTTAACATTTGTATTTTTAAATAATTTTCATAAATTTTTCGGAAAAAAATTTGAATTATAACCTATAAAAGTTTTACAATCATCTTAAAGTACATGTATTTCTAAGCATACCTGCAAAAAATTAGAGCTTTTTATTGAAAATTTCCCAAGATATACGTGAATTCACATTTTGGCGCGTTTTGAAGTTTGACATATTTATTGAAAGCGATAGCAACGAAAATGTGGTTTACGCACTTTGTTAAAATTTTTTGAAAGTAGGAACGATGTGACTTTTTTTCCGCTCATCCACAATGTAGAAAGGTAGGAACAATGTGACTTTTTTTCCGCTCCTGCACAATGGAAGGGTAAGGAAGATAGGTTGCCACATATATAGAAGTTCGCCAAGTGAATTATTCTTGGCTCAAACTGAAAACGATGCGCCAAGTTAAATTTTTGAATTTCTCCGTAAATTTCGCACCAAATTTTACAAAATTTAATATTTAGGCATAACCTGAGTCGCAGAATCGAGATATGGGAAAAAACTGGTATGTTATTTTATTAAAAAGTCTCATTTTGTGTCAAAATATCTATATTACAATAAAGATATATATAAATCTAATATATATCCTAAGTCGCGCTTTCGAGACATGGAAAACGCAATTTGAATTTCATCAATCGGCCCAGTAAAAGCGGGAGATATAGAACTGTCCCCCCCTTTTTTTGCGCAGTGTACATCTTTACGTATATTTACGACGTAATTACAAAACGTTTACCTCCGATCATGTCAAAACCCATTGATCTTAAAGGTAACTCACTCAACGTTTTATCTCCACGAGAGATGTGCCTTTGCTTCAAGACAGTGCATGGGAAAAACCAGTTAGGGTCTCCCCGGTTACTTTTACCTCCATGATTTTGCCGCAAATAGCAACTTTGTGTACAGTACATTAAATTAATAGTTGAGATTAAGGGATTGCATTTGAAGATGGAAGTAGTATAGTAAAAGAAAACTTCTCGTAAAATAAATTCGAAATGTTAGCCTTTTACGTTAGACATTTCAAGACCATTTTTGTCTTCCATACTATGTCTTATAACCATGGCAACGAGTGCTGCGGAAAAAAGGTTGAACAGGGTTGCCACTGAAACAGGAGAATGAAATTCCCTGCCTTTTCCGGGTTTTCCAGGTGTGTTTTAAGAAAATTCCTGTCTATCTGCGTAATGCACTTTGGCTGTGCTAAGAGGTAAATTAATTATGGTACCACTTGAAAACACAAAATTTTGCCAATTAGATATGACTTATATATAATCTCCAAAGATTACTATTATATTGATAATAGGAGTTGTTTTCTCCACTGAAAATTGAGATCAGAATCTGCCCAATGTGGATAAAAAATGTCTTTTTTTTTTCAGACATTTTGCAGGTAAACGAAAGAAAGAAATCTATTTAATGATATTTTTAAATATATTCAGGTATTTTACATTTATTTAGCGGCCTACATAAGCAAAAAACATGTGCATTAAATTTCGTGATGGTATGTCATCATAGTGCTAGAATTAGTTTCAAGATTATGCCAGAGAAAATTTCTTGAAATCTGAAAGTATTATTTACTAATAATAAATAAATTAGAGGGAAGAAACAACATTAAATGATATGAATAACATTAAAATAATTAAAAACTGAATTACAATAATCAACGATATTCTAGTATACGCTGCGGCCATGCCACGATTTTGAAAATTGCCGCGAACACCAAAATAACCCGTTTACTGCTCATCATAATGTCGACAAATCCCGTATGTACCGTACATGGAGGCTATACTAACCTCCATGGTACTGTATACTAGGATTAAACCCATTTTGTTTTATACAAGAATACGTATTTCTTAGCTCAACATGCACTGCACATGCGCATGCGAGTGTTTCGATTCTCGAGGTTACCGGAACCAAAGTTACTGCAAACTGGTTTTGCCTTTCTAAAAGACAATCTGTTTGGAGTTGCAAAAATTGGCTCTATGCCAGCTGCCCGAGTTACACTAATGTGCGCCAAGAAAGTAATCGCTTCCAACGTTGGCGTAAAACTCGCTTTTTTTGGAGGATCGCTGTATGAAATTCCCTGACTTTTCCAGATTTAGAATAAATATTTAAATTCCCTGAATTTTTTGCTCAATTGTCGAATTCCCTGACTTTTCCCGGTTTTCCAGGTAGCGTGACAACCCTGGTTGAATCTACTAATTTGGTAAAATCCCCTAACTAATGATGAGGATACAAGTTACAGTCGTAAATGAGGGGAGGATCACTACGACCTTGAAGTGCCTATTTTAACGTACCAGACTATAGAGAGATTCCTAATCGCTGCATTGTGACTGCAGATCCTAGGATGAAGAATATGATGACTTACCTCGCGACTGCTCGTGAATTTAGATTTTTTTTTCCCTAACGATGAAATTGCTTTCCTAATTATGATATTTATTTTCAGGTTTCCTAATCCTAATCAAGTTGGGTTTGCTAATCACCAGACTAGCAAATAACTCCCTCATTAACTTCAAAATAAGTGTAATAAACAGTTCTGAATAATCCTAATGAATGGATTTGAATCTTTAATGAAACAGAAGTAACTTACGCTCCTCCTTCTTCAGTACAGAGTCAGGATCACATATAGTCGAGGGTTTAATCCTGTTGCAGTACGGAGGATTTTCTCTCGGATGAGGATAAGCTTCCACATTCCAGCGATAAATCTCAGTCTCCTCATTGAAATCGTAGCCTTCAGAGTAATCTTCTTCATAATGATCGTCTACAGGAAAGTTATCGGGTGGTATAGGACTCCTATCGGCATACCGTTGACAAGTTGTGAGGTGAACGTGGAAGATAAACAAAGTAACGACTAGATAACGGAACATATTCTAGAAAATAACTCTCTACATCATCCAAAAGACATCAGATACTTCATTTATTGTTTCCTGAAAATGCAAGGCAAAATTTAAAATTTTTTTTTTGGAAAACTCTACAAGGTGACAAATTTCGATACTTTAGAAAGAAACAATTTTAACTATTATAATTAAAACCGTTTTACAAATTTGTCGGATATAAGACATTCCCTCGCCTGAAAACAAACGCAACTATAATTAGAGAGCCTCAAATGCGTCCAGTGTTCTAATTTCAAGCAGAAGTAAGATTTCTTATTTTATTTCTCAGTCCATTTCCAATTTCAACTGAATATTAACCTTTAAATAAAATTAAAACTCGACTAAAAAAATTCAATTTTGAAAATTCTGGCGTTTGTTTCTAAAAATTCGCGTTTTGATAGTTAAGAAAAAATAAGTTTATACAGATATGTAAAATAAAAAGCATAAAACAAAATTCTAATTCAAATTAGTAATAACCCCTTAATTTTCCATTTTAATTTGTGTAGTTCCCCTCTCTGTTCTATAAACAGTAATAACTATTTCTGGACTGCGCCATTTATAGATTAACTCTATCATATTGTTACCGATTTTGAATTTATTTAGAATTGTAACTAAAATTGTTTTATTTTCCCGTGCAACGCAGACGAATTTGAAGAGAAAGCTACATCGGAAAAATAAAAATATAAGTGCGCGTGCGTTTAATATTTAATAAATAAATATCTCGCAATTGCTGTTGCCATCCACGAAAATCGAGAAAATAGATTTTATCAGAAGGGTCTCTTGAATAATTAAAAAGTCTATAAAAGCCGAATTAAAACACTTCAGCTCAGTTGCTTTTGTTTTAAGCGAACTGTATGTTACTTAGCGCTGTTATTGATTGTAGCGAATTCACTGTGAGATTGGATTAACTTTCTTTGTTTTGAATTAAGTTCTGTTTAACGTTTGAGATATTGTGATACTGTGCGAATATCTCTGAGGAAGTATTTCAGCATTTTGTTTTATTTCTTATGAAAAGAATAAACTTTATTAACTTTTTATGGACTTGAGCATTCAATCCATTACGAACCCGCACGTACGCAACAATATGATATTTACAAAACGATGATAATGTAGCTAACTCGAACTTAACTCAAAATTTCGATAACCGAAACGTATGGGCGCACATAAGCAGCAAGGACGTCATCTCTATAAACCTGACCATTCACGGTTTCCCTTGGAAAGATATGGAGGTCTGTGTGTCCACCCAAAGAGATGCCACCCCAAACACAGACACTGCCTCTTCCGTATGCATCTCGTTCACGGATGTTTGACGGATGATAACGGGTTCCAGGTTTTCTCCATATCAAATAACGCCTACTATCGCTTTCTAGACTAAACCTGGAATCATCCGTAAAGATAACAGCCCTCCATTGATCAGGAGTGCAGTGGACATGTTGTCGTGCCCACTGCAAACGGTCCCTCCTATGGCGTGACGTCAGCGGCACGCAAATGGCTGGTCGCCTCGCACACAGATTACCTTCGTGAAGCCTTCTAAGCACAGTTGACGTTGACACCAACCTTACTGTGGCTGCAGCAAGGGAGGATCTAAGAAGAGTCGGAGAAGGGGTTTTATTCCTGCGTGCGCGTAATGTCTAATATCGGTGATCGGCGCTCCTCGTAGCGGTTGGCCGTCCTTGGCTGAGCCTCCTAGATGCCGAATCTGTGCTTTGAAATTCCCTCCAAAGTCTATGAACCACAGAACGACTCACATTTAGCCATGGGGCCACTTCTGTTTGACTTTGTCCTGCCTCTGGTCTCCCAATGGCTCTCCATCGTAGTTCTGCAGGCAAATGATGCCTGGAGGTCATTGTTACGAATTGACTATCCCAGATTTCTGATGTCACTATCACAGTGAAATATGTGGGCTTGCTCTCACACATGGACTTTTATGCTCCTCGCAGATGACGTATTTCCTTAATTTATTGTTACGAAAAATTCGGCGGTTGCGCCTGTATGTAAGCTTTCCGGCATAGCACTAGGGTTGTCATAAAATAGTGTATGGTAGGGTTGCCAGATTGGCGACTTTATCGCCCATTTGGCGACCAAATCGGCGATATCCCATGGTCCAATCGGGAAGCTTCTAGAATAACTTCCTGTCGAGATATTTCTCGAAACGTGTCGAACTTAAAGAAAAGCTATATAAACCCTTGCGTTTCCGAGAGCTAGTTAGTTGTTGCAGAGTTGAAGTTAGTTGTTACGAGTTGGTTGCGAGTTAGTTGCGAGCATTGTGAAGTGTTGCGAGCAGTGTGATTAGTTGTGAGAATAGCTGCTACGCGAGAGTTCTGTGAACGGAAAGCAATCGAGATAGTGCTTTGCCGTGAAGCTATCTTTACAGTATAGCTTGAAAGTGGATTAGTGATTGTTCCACGGTGTTTTATTATAAGTTTAGTGTTGCCGTGAAGCTACCTGTTCAGTTACAGCCTGAAGCTGTGTTGCTGATTGTTTCAGCGTATTTATTGTAGATTTTCGACGCTTTTAAAGCTAATTTTGGAACTGTGCTGTAAATAGTGATTCCTGTAAATAAATCGTGCTTTTTATTGTTCTGCATCGTGTTTTCATCGGATACTCTCAAATCCACGAACCCGTATAAACGCAACATTATGATAACCAGTGTATTTGTGGCCATAAATGTCACGTGAAATGAAAATGAATATTTAATCTGTCTCGGCTGCTTAGTTTCCTCTTCATTATAGTTCAATATCTACGCTATTAGTGCTTCAACAACATTATTACACACACACACACACACACATATATATATTACATTCATAGATATATTATGTATATCATTATATTGTATTTTTTATGCAGATAATAGTGTCATACTCTTGGAAGAGCTAGAATTAGAAATTTTGCAATCGAGATATCACAAATGACTCTTGTTAGAACGAACCTTTGCGTCCTACGTTATAAGGTATTTCTCCCGCCTTTTTGGCATGCCTTCGTGGTGTAGCGGTCAGTAGGCATGTCAAGAAGGCGGGAGAAATACCCTATAAGGTTCTAAATACAAAAGTAAACAGACAGTCGATCTACACTATTTCTAAACTCCTAAAGTATTTACCAACGGCACACAGAATAATCAAGTTTTAGGCTTTCACGGAATAATAATAATAAAAATAAAATTAGTTCTCCATGAAATGAGTAGCGTTTGGGAAATGCTCCAACAGCTTTACAATTAAGATGAACTCAGACTTTTAAACTATGTCGAATGCCATTAAATTTGCATCATTATCTGGTCTGAAGGAATACTGTGACATAAACTAAGAAAGATGGCTAGGGTTTACGTCAAATCTAACATTTAGTGAAACTGAAAAATTAATTGTCACAATCATATCATATAACAATTATTGCAAAATATTATTAAAAAGTAAAGAGAAAATTGCTTTTTCAGAGATCCATTTTGTTACTCAGATTAGCAACGCCCTTTTATAACATGGAAATGAAATTCAAAATCTTAAGCCTCATCGACTGGCAAAAGCTTGACCAAAAAAAAAAAAAAAAAAAAA